>BROG01000257.1:87500-572500 GCA_030159075.1 Atrina japonica | reverse complement strand
TACATTATATCCGTCACCACACCCTTACTATATACAGGCTACAATACCAACAAACAATACATTCATCACCATACACATGGTATAAACAGGCTATACTATTGGCATACTCTACAACCATCACGCTTGGTATAAACAGGTTATATTACCGACATACTGTACATCTAACACCATACTCATGGTTTATTTCGCCATACGATGTCGTTTTTACGACATAATATCTTCGTTTCACACCGATGTCGTTTTTCGAGATAATATGCCGTTATTTCAACATCGATGTTGATTGGTATATCTACATTTCTGAGGTTTGTATTCAATTTCATCTGATTTGCATGTTGGCCCATGAAATTTCTTTCTACCTAATACTTTTGCGATGGGTTTGGCATGCTATCACGAGACCCCGACTCCATTCCGTTTGGGATTCGCATTTGTTCTTCATTTTGAGACCATTTGTATATTTAATTTGTTGTATTCTAATGGACTTCTAGTTTCGGTTATCCATCGACACGTCTTCAGTTTACTCGGTATCTCAGGTTTTAATATTTTGACCAAACTATGTTAAAAATTGTACTGTTTTTTGTATACATTTTTAATTTTACATAGTACAGTTTATCACATTATTTTTAGCAACTGTGCTATATACATATTCTTCGAAAGACAGATAACTCTTGCAACGTTAATGCTCATAGTATGAACATAAACATAGTCGGTCATTGAATGAAATATTTCCTACCCTTTACATGTAATGAAATATTTCCTAATCTTTACATGTATATTCATATTTTCAAAACGAAAGTAGTGGTCAATTGTTACCTTCAAAACACACTGGAAGAAGAAAAGCAATGAGGTTGTCGTCACATAATGCATGTTGAGAGATGAAATATGCCGTAACTGTTTTGTAAACTTTCAGAAGATTAATGTTTCACTTTCAGATTTACATTTTAGCCATAACTGTCAGGGAATAGAATGTGTTGAAAGAAATAACAAGGAGAAAAGCTAAATTGTGTGAAAATTTAATTAGTCTGTATTTCATGTTTGTCCGCTTTTTCGTCTCGTTTTTAGAGCATAGGATTGTTTTTATTTAACATTTAAGACCGGAAATAAGTACACAATTGATGATAAATAGAAATATTGACCACAAGTATTATTCACATTATGATGCGGTAGTAGAAGTATGCATTTTTCACAACAAATTTCCCTACTTTAAATTTTATCTTAGTGAGTCGTTCGTTAATACTGAGTCATTAACACAGAAATCTTCAAACATAATTTTCTGTTTCTGATTATGTAACTATTTCAAATCTCTTTAATGATATTCAATATGTTTTGTATAAGACGGATTATTATAGAAATTTAAATAAACAGTTTCTAATTGAATAAGTCGGTATTTTTAAAACATTTTATTGACACACACACACACACACACACACACACACACACATATATATATATATATATATATATATATATATATATATATATATACATATACATACATATACATACATATACATACATATACATACATACACACACATAACATACACATATACATACACATACATGAACACACATACTCATGCATACACATACATATACACACATACACATGCATATACATATATATATATATATATATATATATATATATATATATATATATATATATATATATATATATATATATATATATATACACACACATATATACATGTACATGCATAAATACATATACATACATACATGCAAACATACAAAACATACCTACCTACCTACCTACCTACCTACCTACCTACATACATACATACATACATACATACAGACAGTATTTTACCTCTCAAAATATAACTATATATTCTATAGAAAACCAGTGAATATCATTTCTAAAAATATATATGAAAATTCCGTTTTTCACAGTTGGAATTACTCTGATTGTTACTTACATAGTAAGATTTGTATATACATGTACATGTATCTATATATTTATATAATAAAACAGTTATAGACATTTGAGTGGATATATATGGTGTAATATTGACCGGTAAATCAGTATTGACCTCGGCTATCGCCTCTGTCAGTTTTGATTTCAGGTCAATATTACACCTTATTCATCCACTCAAAAGTCCATAATTTTATAATATGTCATGAAACGTTTTATCAACAAAACAGTTAAGTTATTTGTTGAGTTTGTTTCTTTTTCAGATAATGACTGATTTAAAGTTGTAAATGTGATTTGTACAAAATATAGTTTTTATTTGTTTTCTTTGTGTATCATTTATTGTATAAAATATATTCTTTATTTGTTTTCTTTGTGTATCAAATATTGTATAAAATATATTTTTATTTGGTTTTTGTGTATCAGATATCGCTTTGACTCAAGATATCCAATACATATCAGGCTAAAGAGTCATGTGACCTCTCTATGGGTGTTCAATGTTCACCATGTTTGTATACTGTATCCTAAACCTCCTTACAGTTACATTGATGCATTGATACATGTGATTTTCTTTCAGTATATTGACCAACGCATATGATGAAAAAAAAAAAAGCAAACACAAACAAAAAACAACAACAATAACAACAAAGACAATCAAACAATCAAGACGATCGTTTCTGTCAATAATATTTCACCAGTTGAACTCGAATATAAAATTGATGTAGAGTTCTGAAACAGAAAATGGTATCATGCAAGGCCAAATAAAAAACCTATTTGTATTCCAAAATCCGTCTACGAGTAACCATTGTGAAAAGGATTGACTATCTTTATTTTAGGGGAGTTTAAACTAACAGTAATTTCCATAAAAAAAAAACACTTTAGAGTGTAATAGTCAATTGCCACCAAAAATCTATGAAACGGATTTATGTATACCCTTTGATCTTATAAGGTCCAACAGGAGTGACAACGACCCAGTGAATAGAACAAAATTATTTAATTGGCACACAGTGAAATAAGGTTTTTACAAAAAGATCATTATATCGACATACAAAATTGTGATATATTTACTTTAATTATAATTTATTGTCTTTGCGTTGGTAAGTTTACACAGTAGTTAAAGGGGGAAATAGATCAGTCGTTTGAGTTTTATATTTCAATACAACCACATTATTCTGCAGTCGCAGTACTTTTTCAAAATCCTAATCTAATGAGTTTGTTTTACACGGAATACTGTAAATCATAATATACAAAAGTTTTATTTCGTAATCTGACCTTTTTGAACACATAATCGCAAATCCCGATTTAGAGGTTATATTTTTTTAATTTCGCAATAAGTGGTAATAATTTCACAGAGGCATAATAGATTCTTTGGTATAATGGTATACTAATTGAACTAATTTTCAATTCAAGAGAAAACATTTTCTTTCTTTTTCGGAATTGATTCACCTTGCAATGATGTGGATAGGCAACATTTTGTAAGACAATCCACGGTAGTCACATAGTAATTATATCTACAGAAACCGAGCTTTAGAAATACAAATAACAATAGAAATTGCACTTGATATATGAATTTGCGATGAAGTCCATTCACAAATTTAGGCGAACGGTTCATCTTTGCTGATATAAAAGTTAGTTACAGTAGACATCCGTTTTTACTCTTCACTTACATATGACAAACTCAATACAAAATAGATATAGAAAGTATCCTCTAAATGCGTGTAATGTGTTTCTGTAAGACGCCTAACTTCTAGCAAATTTTACCGAGAGGAATAACTTAATTAAGACAACTACATATGCACTGTATCTTCAGACTTGAGTCAATCTTTATTTGTTAGCGATGAATTTAGACAAACCGTCCAAAACATCTGTTGGATCTACTCTCATGTAAGAAAAAACGTAAACTGCATAAAGGGAAACAGCTTTCAAAGTACCTTTGAGCTTAAAATAACTGCATGAGCGGTGTAATAGTCTCTATGTAGAATATAAATGAAGAAATGAATTAATTGATTAAGCAATGGTATGGTGATTATATAATTTATCATTAATGTGACAATGAAGCTCTTCAGACATCAATTAGATAGATAAATAAATAAGTAAATAAGTAAATAAATAAATGAATAAATATATAAATAGTACTTGCTTGTTATTGTGAGTTTAGGCACAATTAGACGTCTGAAAGTACAGAGTTTAAGCATTGGAGTCGATCTCAACGACGCGCCATGATCTGTCGATTAACATTATGGTTTTTTTTTACAAATATTCTGCAGACTTTCTTTATACAAGATTATACAAAAAAATTGTAGAAATTGTAAATGTATAATCATGAAACTTGACTATCCGATGAACATTGTGAAACACAATATTGTATTTAGTTTTGTATTCATGTTCTTGATGGTCAATAGCTTTATCAAAGTTTTTTCTGATGTTATATGTAATATTTTTAAAGTTATTTGTATTTATGCTTGTTTTTTTAAAATTGACATCATATTTGGACAAATAAACATCTAAATAAAAACTAAAAAATGCACTGTTATCATTATGATAATCATTATCAATATTAAATTAATACAAGA
The DNA here is from genome assembly GCA_030159075.1 of Atrina japonica. Lineage (NCBI taxonomy): Eukaryota > Metazoa > Mollusca > Bivalvia > Pterioida > Pinnidae > Atrina > Atrina japonica. The sequence goes on along the minus strand of BROG01000257.1, from coordinate 567,994 downwards.
AATTATTATAATTACTCTCAGCAGCAGTAGTAATTGTTGTTGTTGTAAAAGCAATAATAGTAGTTAAGTAGTAATTGTAAAAAATAATTGTATTAGTATTAGAAGTTTAGTATTAGTAGTAGTAGTGACATTATTTTTATTATCAATACCATCTCATTTTGACTACAATTTGATATTTGTTTTGGCATCAATGTATATGAAATCATGATAAAGAAATAAAGCAAACAAACGTAGGAATTTTTAGCATTCTATTATTTTGACCCTTGATATTTACTTTACATCTCGTAGAATTGGCATGATATTTTGTACATTGGTTTTTTCACCTATTAACGTTTTGTGAAGTGTAAATGTTAATTATATTCTCGTCCCCTTCTCCGTCCGTCCTCTCTCTCTCTCTCTCTCTCTCTCTCTCTCTCTCACTCTCTCTCTCTCTCTCTCTCTCTCTCTCTCTCTCTCTCTCTCTCTCTCTCTCTCTCTCTGTATGATAGAGGGACTTGTGTAACAACGGTAGTATTCTAATAACTGGTAAAAACCATTCATATTTCAAGTAGCGCTTTATTGTTCACTTAATAGCAGAGATAGGTACAAATCCTTCAGGAGACAATCAACATTACATACATCCTTTCTCTAAAAAAACTTGAGAGGTCGGGTCATTGTTCTTTTCTCAGATTGTACACCACACGTGTTAAACCTTTTTGAATTTGATGAATATTTTATCAGGGACGATCTTAGATAAGGCCTCCATATACTTCCAACTATCTTTTACTATATATTACAATTTTTAAGTTAATAACATCAAGACTGACATACACCACATATCTTTGTGGTACAGTTGGCACCGCTTCACACAAAGCTGAGAAACGCAATTGAGAAATATTCGGACGTAGTATGTTTATTTTTGTGCCTGATGGGAACTGCGCATCGACACACAGAGAACATATAGTCTGGCGTATTAGCAGTAATATTTCTGGTATGAAATCACTACAACAAGTGCAATAGAAATGTAAACAGAAACATCTCAGCTTCCAGATATCTTCAGATTTTAGTTTATTTTATATGAAGCGGTGATAACATATGTCTGTTTTATTTTAAGCATTGATTATCGTTATCTTGCTTGTGGTACTCTTGGTTTGAGGCTGTTGTTTCGGAATCAGATGGTGAAGTTTTGACAGAATGATTTTCTTTGTGTTCCGGGATTAAGACATGGTGTATTTCCATGCAAACATACAGGTAAACAATGTTATAAATAACCCTTCTTTTACTCTGTGTTGAACTGTCAAAAGTGTTGCACTTAACCTCTTTGCTTTTAATCATGTCTTCTAATTTAAACTCAAGCACCTGCTAATTTCTAATCATAAGCTCATCAGACAATTTCAAATATATATATATATCATACCACATTTTCTAAGGCATGCTACAGAAATAGGACAAATTCCTCATTTTGCAAACAATCATGTAATGTTTGTAATATGTGGATATATATGTTCAATATCATCAAAATCATTTTTCATTTAAGCATTTAATTCGCATTTGATCCCATGATCTCATACACTTTACCAATCGTCTCCTTATTGTTACCAATAGTTAGAGGTATATAATTATGGAGTAATTGAAACAGTTACAGTATAGTTTTGAAAATAATTCAAAAACAGAAGATTATGTAACATGTTTGTTTTGGACAGTACATTTTTGATAAAAAATTACAATTTGGGAAATCGGAAAATCGACATCATCTTATGGTATTCCATGTATCATTCCATGACTCATACTCAATGAAGCCAGTCATCAAACATCTGAAATGCATACTTATCTTTTTTTCTGAGTTGCATTGTTTCTGTCGGTGCTATTTACCGAGGAATCTTGATAATTAAACAGTCACAATACTTATCTTAGTCAAAAGGTAAACATAGAACACGCTCATTTTCTAAAAATTCTCATCTGATAATGAACCTGATAGGCATCTGTTTGTCAGAAATAATCACACAGGGGCCAAATGGATACTGCTTACTAGTAGTCACCACAAAGAACAATTTACATCAATCTCTAGAAATTATAAGTGGAGTTATCTCACCTAACAACCTTGACCAACTCTCTCTCTCTGTGTGTATCTCTGTCTGTGTGTCTGTCTGTCTGTCTGTCTGTCTGTCTGTCTGTCTCTCTCTCTCTCTCTCTCTCTCTCTCTCTCTCTCTCTCTCTCTCTCTCTCTCTCTCTGAATCTTCTATAAAGAGATAAAATAAGAAGACTGCTTTTACGGTTGCATTCAAACTATATTTACAAACTAAATATTTAGAATCTTGATATATCCTATTAGCATCAAAGTGTTATGTAGATGTATGTAAAAGCCATCATTCATTTCTGATTAAAAGTGACACGTCAGTTCAGAAATGTGTTAACGCTATTATTTAACTATGTGAACCTTTCTACAGAGTGCATGTTCTGTTATTTCCAGCTCACAATTGACCCAGTATCTTAAGGTTAAAATGGCGAAGTACCAATGTATAATCGAAACCACTAACGCATTAGAATATCATAAACATAATATGCTCAAGACGATCGTTTCTATTAATTTTATTTCATCAGTTGAGCTCCAATATAAAGTAAATGTTTATTTTCTAAAGAAAAGCGGTATCATACAAGGCTAGATAATAAATCAATATGTATGGCCAAAATCCATCTAAGATCAACCAGTGTAAAAAGATGACCAAGCTTTAGAAGAATTTAGAGCTTAAATGGTGTAATCAGTTCGAAATATTACTTTAGTATAAGATTAACAGCTTGTACGACAAAATGCATTTAAAAATGATCGCAACATGACGAACAACTGTGAATCCCAAACGAGATCGGAACAGGTGCCCGGAAGGAGTATGTGTCCACTGTTAGCATGCCACACCAAATGTTACTTGGAAAGACATCGATTTCGATTAAAAGGTCAAGCTCATGGAAAATGACATCAGTTAGTTTTAGATTTGATTGGTGAAAGGAAGTCACTGTATATGAACGTACCCCAGAATAATATCTAATATTTTAGAGGGAGCTTCATCCTGCTTTTAAAACAAAATTCCCGTAAATAAGTTTCGGAAATGACCTCTTTCTGAAGACAATGTATATCTGAAACATCTGTGCATTACTGCAGATATTTGCTCGGTTTTGTTTTGTTTTTGTTTTGTTTTCGCAGTCAGAATGAAATAAAGTGAGTGGTACGATTTCAAGTATATGATACAGTACTTCCTTGGAAATCTACACATATATATTGTAACAAATGAAGTCATGTTTTGTTTGTAATCAGTATAAATGATTTGTTTTCAAATCATCAGACGACTACAAACAATTTCTTGGACAACAGTGCACCTATAAAAACAAAACCAACATTTATATTTTCCCTCATAATATTCACATTCACACTGCTACATCGGCTTATTATCTTGTATTCTCTCGCAGGACATCTTGACTTGATTCTGATCGGTAACAATTTAAAGATTACAGATGTATTTATAATTCAGGATGTCATGACGTATCAAGTCTTTTTCTTGCAAAATGTACTATAAAACTTACCAAAATGATTATAAAGACTGTTTCAATACGAGAGTGAAAATGAATGATAACATAATGCACAAAATAGACTCAACAAATGACAATGGCAAGTTTATATGGGAAAATAAGCCTCTGAATATAAAATAATCGACGACGTAAAATCTTAATTGTCCATTGTTGTATCAGATTAGATAACATCGACTTTCCAAGTCACAGTAAGCATAGCGCACCATATATTGTCCACACACACACACACACACACACACACACACACACACACACACACACACACACACACACACACACACACACACACACACACATGTCGTCAGACATCATATTAATGAAATTTCTTTGGGAGGGAAATAAAATCCAAAAATCTAAAGGCCATATTTTGCCAGATTGAAAGATTCAGACACTAGGTAACTGACACTGTGTTTGACAAGAATTTGATAGATTTGATGAATTGCAGGATTATTGAAAGTTAGAGTTGTAACAAAGCAAAAGCTTTAGATAATGAAACATTGACAGATTTCAAAAGTTAAATTGTATCTTTTTCTGTCACTGTCAAAACCTGTTTTTCTTTTCTTTGTTTATTTTTTATTTCTTTATTTAACAATTTTCTTTCAGTTATATTGTGGCAAACGGTTTTAATGTTTGGAAGAGAGATTTCGGTCAAAATATACCCTGGAGGAAGCCATCATCCGTCTTTATGTAAACTGGTAAACTGGTAAAATTCGAACCCGTGTTTACTAGAGGTTAGATACTTTATAGTTTAAACTGCGATACACTAACCATTTCATAAATAACGTGGATAAATATTTTATGTTCAATTTGCATCAATAAAGCTAAAGGGAAAAACAATGAATAAATGTTGATTTTAACTAAAATGTTCGGGGCGATAATACCGTACATCGTTGTCTTCCGTGGACAAAAATCATTCAGTGGGACAATATCTTTTGAAATATAAGTAGTAGATGTTTCGTATTTCATATGTGCAATACCTATGATTATTCCTTTCAAAAATGCTACCATGACCTTTGACCTACTTAATGTTATTAGGTCTGCGTTTTAGGCAAAATCTTAACATCTTTGATACAATGCTGTCAACTCTTTTTACTAATTTAATTCAGAATTTGTAAGTTTTCAACTATTACAATTGAACTAAATTCAAAGAATAAAAGACTAACATTGTCCTTCTGGACACCTGGGACCCGTTTTACGAAAGGTCCTAAGTCTTAGACTTGGTCTTTGGATCACACCTTGCGACTGTTGCAAAGAATTAGGACTTGTGACTTACGACCAAATTAAATCGGGTCTTTATGACTGGCCAGAGGCAGTGCATATATATAAAATATACGACCAAATTAAATCGGGTCTTTATGACTGGCCAGAGGCAGTGCATATATATAAAATATACGACCAAATTAAATCGGGTCTTTATGACTGGCCAGAGGCAGTGCATATATATAAAATATACGACCAAATTAAATCGGGTCTTAATGACTAGCTAGAGGCACCCCCCCCCCCCCCCCCCCCCCCCCCCCCCCCCCCCCCTCCCCCCCCCCCCCCTCCCCCCCCCCCCCCCAGGTGCATATATATAAGATGGTGTAAATTGCATCCCTAGTCCCATCCGATTGGGATTCCAAATCGCTCGTCAATATGAGACCGTTTTTATGATCCAATTTGTCGTATTCTGATGGACTTGGAATTTCCAATATACACTGGTATTTCTTCACGTTTACTTTGAATAATTATCATATCTGGAAACCATTATTAAATAAATATAACCGAATGCTATGGATGGTCATCAGTTAGTGTGTCAAAATTGTAGAAAATAGATCTGAATAAGAAAAATACGAAAAAGAGCTGATTATTTTAACCATCCATAAATTATCAGCATCGTCGTCGTCGTCATCATCATCATCATCGTTGTCGTCATCGTCATCATCATCAGCAGCAGCAGCAGCATCATCATCTGCATGAATTATAAAGCTGAAGAGTCGGTGTGACCTAGTATTACATAGAACAGTATGTTTTGTAAGTTTATACTAACATAATCATCGTAAACCTCTCACTTTATGTCTGAGGGTGAGTTGTAATGTATGTGATGTCTATACTGCACCTATCTAACACATAACTGTTCATTCTGTTGTACAGCTCCCATCACAATATACCAATTGACTAGTATTTAATCATGACATATATTTATAACGTAGCAAAGTGAGAAATGCCTGCCTACCATGTAGGACAAAGTATGACTCATGTAACGCTGAACCACACGCATACACTAACACTCAATAATAATAATAATAATAATAATAATAATAATAATTATAATAATAATTTCAGTCACTTAAAGTAATTAAATTTTGCCCTGGTATCAACATTCTAACACTTGTATCCCTTTAAAATACAGTTAAGTTTGCATGTGAACCTATTTCAAAATGTCCATCAGTATATTCCTTTTGCTCTCAATTGAAAGTAGGGTTTTGTTAAATTTCTTAAATTACAGCAATGTTTGAATTTTAACATACATAACTGAATTGTGAATATGCTAATGTTTGGTTTGCAAACAAAATTGTACACTGTAATACATAATGTTGTAGAAGTTTGTGTGGGTAAATGCACAGTTGGTAAAACAACACCCATTATTATTTCTGATTCGTGCATAAGTAGGTCGTATGCAAATCAGAAACTCTGGGGTATATGAAAATAGACTGGCATGGGGTTGTATCATAAAAATTATTTTTATTAACTGAAAAATATATATATTCTGCATCATTTTTAATATAATTTAATATATTACTTAATAGTCGTCCTTTCTGTGTGTAAAACAACATAAAAACAAACAAAAAATGTCAACTTGAAACTGCATGAATTGAGTGTGTGCCAAGTTGTGCCTATCCCTATTTTTCCTGCGCAGAAATGTAAATTCCATGTCCTTCTATGTTAAAATATGTGCGTATCTTATAGATATAAATTCAAACGGCATTAGCTTTTGTTTTTTTTAATTCATTTTCTCCTGTTTTACAACTTGGATTGATATATGATAACAAAAAGCTAAGTAGAAAAAATCAAAATAATTGTTTTAGTAAACACAGCTAACGCCATTTTAACTCCATCCTTTGGATATTAAGGCAAAATGATATTGAATCAATGGATTTATACATGAAGGGTATTGCATAAGTAAGGTTCACATTGACTGTAAGTTGCAGTCACATGGTCTATAAGTAAGAGTCACGTTGACTATACGTTGCAGTCACATGACTATAAGTTGCAGTCACATGACTATAAGTTGTAGTCACATGATCTATAAGTAAGAGTCACATTGACTATACGTTGCAGTCACATGGACTATTCTTAGAAATCCATGTGGTTCGAAAGCTTCATATTTACTGTAGCATAGCTGTTCAATGATTTGGATTTCAACCTATATTACTTAAACTTTGAAAGACATCTTATATTACAGTGATACTTCTCTATAAAGACCACCTTAGGGACACAACAAAGCCAGTCTTTATAGGGCGATGAACTTTATATAGAGGTTGATTTGTACACAAATGGTACAATTTAGGACCAATTTAGGACCTGGGTCCAGCACCATAAAACTTAAGAATTACTTAAGTCTAGAAATTTACTCAAGTGTGGCAAATCTTCAAATCTGATTGGCTGAGGAGGCGAATTTGAGAATATTCTCAGACTTGAGTAAATTCTCAAGTTTTATGGTGCCGGGCCCAGGTGTTCTTAATACACAAGTGGTTGTTAAAGCAGGTTTTACTGTATTGGTAATGGCAAACATTTTCCTTTGATGCAATAAAAATTCATTTGTAGTTTTATATAACCTTTAAACTAACAATGATAAGCATTATATATTTATATATATATGCATTATATATATATATATATATATATATATATATATATATATATATATATATATATATATATATATATATATATATATATATATATATATATATATTACTTATGTAGTTTTTCCATACAATGACAAACCCCACTGAAGTGGACTATACATGGATTGTTCAGTTCACTTTTAAGACGTTACAGATATGCTATCGTGCATATCCACCGTAACGGATATTTAAATCTGAAATGTTATTTCATTGGAAAGAGGAGTCGGTATGAAACCAGATTACCTGACCATATATCTCATTCTGACCAGATAATGAGAGTTCATCTGTATTAATAGCAGTTAGCCTCGTTGTATCAGAGACCAAGCAGAGTAGTATATTTTAATAACAAAACAAAAGTATTTTCAGTTATTAGAATTATTCGATTTAAAGGGTTCTTAATGTAATGTGGTTTTTTTCCATTTCAATATGTGTCATATGTTTTTTCTTTGGAAAGAGAAGTCGGTATGAAACCAGATTGCCTCACCATTTATCTCAAAATTATTCCGACCAGATAATGACAGTTCATCTGTATTAATAGCAGTTTTAGCCTCGTGTTATTGGAGTCCATGCAGAATAGTATATTTTGATAACAAAACAAAAAATATTTTTAGTTATCAGAATTATTCGATTGAAAGTTTTCTTTAATATGTTTCATAATTTCAGGTGAAAATATAATGGCGACCGGGGAAAGCTACTCAGTCCAGAGCATAGAACAGTTGCTACGTTGTGCTATATGTTTGGACAGATATCGACAACCCAAATTACTGCCGTGTCAACATACATTTTGTGAGTCGCCATGTTTGGAAGGGCTGGTAAGAGGCCTTACTAGAAGTCTTAAGTGTCCGGAATGTAGAGCAGAACATTTTGTTCCCTATCAAGGCGTCTCTGCCTACCCAAATAATCTAACGATTAAAAACTTTCTTGATCTACCATTACAACAAAGCAATCAAAATGTCGTGGGTGCTGAATCTGCAGAGGGTTATGAGGACCATAGCAGTCTATCAAAAGACCCATTTTCAGACAAGGAAGCAAGTTGTTGTGCCGAAACAAGTGACTCTAACGCGACATCGCGTGTGCCAGAAAGTCGGCATGTTCCAACTGACCCTATGCCACAGCGATCCGGGTGTGGTGCCTGTGGTAGGCAAGTTAACTTAGCGCGTTGTGCACACTGTGACTTAATTGTTTGCGAACCATGTAAACGCTTACATCTAGACCATGTTCAGTCTGATGTCAGTCGCTTTGTTGGACAGATAAGACGTGGAATACCTCTCATATCTGATGCTGTAAGTGTTATTGAGAGAAAATCGGAACAAATTCGGCAAAGAGCAGAGACAGCAAAATCAGATATAACGGAAACGGTAGAAAGGTATATAATGGAATTGCGAAGCAGACAAAGATTGCTCCATAGTGAGGTTGAGATGTTTCTGTTGGGAGAAGTCAGATCTTTAAGGATGCATCAAGAAAATCTGGAGATAGAAATGGCAAGCATTGCTAGCTTTTGTGACACTACTGAATCAGTGCTTTCAAGATCTCATAGAGGTATACCCGATGAGGACATTGTTGCTCTAAAGCACCAATGCGAAGAGCATATCGAAAATCTAAGTAGCTACGAAGATGGGAATTACAGTCTTCCGAGGGAACGTAATTTGCAGTTTTTAATTGAAGAATCGCGGCTTTCAAACGCCATTTCAAACTTTGGCGAAGTGACACTAAACCACAGGCAAAGTGACTCACAAGATTCACCGAGTTCCTCTCTAGAGCGTTCACATGAAATAAGCGCTCCAGGGTCAGTGTATACAACATCATCTGTTCAGTCGACACCAAGTACTGGACGAACAAATTCTATCACAACAACTGCAGTGACACAATCTTTAACCTCGGTTCAGTCGCAGCCTCGGATGTCATCCTCATCGCTGATATCTGCAAGCACTGCAAGTTTGACACCTTTAGGTGTTGTGTCAACTCCATCTTTGCAAAGCTCACAATCACCAAGGATGTCAAGGAATACAGGTTTCAGTTATAATGGTGGTGGGAATGGGTACACTACAGATATTCGTAATACCTTCAGTGATAACCAAAGTTACTCTAGGCCTTCATTGCAAGACAGACGAAGGCACCACTATACAGACAGTCGAATTGCAAGTATTCTTGGACGAAATCGATCTACCTATATGAATAATGTACCCATGTCTCTTGCAGACAGGCGTTTTCGAAGTTTAAGTACTGGCGCATCTTTGTACAGCATCAATCAAGCTCGCAGCCTGCTTACACCCCATAGAAATGACGGCTACGATGACCCCTCGAGAAATCTATTGACTATCAGAGATGATAGTTCAGAGGAAAGTGATGGTATTACGACAGCGCGACCTTTGGTTAGGTTCGACGTCAATTATGAAGATGATTCCTTTTCTGAGTCGTCTGCTTCTGACGGAGCCATGAATGGACAAATTATAACTCTGGACGAATACGAAAATGTTGTACTCGCCAACGCCGAGAACAATTACGAAGAAAAGGGTCGCACATTATTCAGAATTGGAAAACGAGGGAATGATCCAATGGAATTTACTTGGCCAAGAGGTGTTGCCGTTGATAGTAGGGAGAATAACATTTTAGTGGCTGACAGCAGTAATCACCGTATTCAAGTTTTTGATACCACAGGTAGATTTGTTAAAATGTTTGGATCCTATGGAGACGAAGAAGGCGAGTTTGACTGTCCCACAGGGATAGCCGTTAACAGTTTTGGACAAATTGTGATTTCTGATCGGTACAATCACAGGATTCAGATTTTTGACCACCATGGCAACTACCAATGTATGTTTGGTGACGAAGGAGTCGATCCTGGTCAATTACTGTACCCTTGGGGTGTTTCGTGTGACAACATGGGATTTATCTACGTGTGTGACAAAGAGAACCATAGAGTCCAGGTTTTTCAATCAAATGGGAGCTTTGTTCGTTCTTTTGGTTCCATGGGCCGCAGAATTGGGTGTTTTGAAAATCCACATTATCTGGCCATAAGCTCAGATAACAAGGTATATGTAGCCGACAGTGGTAATCACAGAATTCAAGTTTTCTCAATGTATGGTGATTTTCTTTTTACGTTTGGGTCATCTGGTACAATGCAAGGTCAAATGAGGCACCCAAAAGGTATAGCAATTGATCACCAAGGTTTTGTTATCATTGCTGACAGTGGAAATAACCGAATCCAAGTATTTTACGGTGATGGAAGGTTTTACTGTATGTTTGGAAGTTACGGGAGTGAAAGTGGGCAGTTCAAAGGTATTGAAGGAGTCGGGATTTTAAGAAATGGAAATATTGTTGTGAGCGACAGGGAAAACCACAGAGTTCAAACCTTTTAAATGTCTCATCCATTTCTTTCTGAATTGCTTGTGCCACCATTCTAATTTCTACTCTTTACCAAACACAAATACTTATTGTAATCACAAATGTAAATCAAAGATAAAATGCAGTATGAGAAATAGTAATATGAAAAGCAATATTTGTACTTTTGAACTTAAATAACAATAACTTTGGTGCAGCTCACGTTCTCGTGTAATTGTTGTTTTACAACATTCCAAATATGTAGTAGATTAATGTTCAGACAGGTAGTGGCATATCAACGCTCAAAATAAGATTTTTTCACCACCAAAAATAGTTATTGATGTGAAAAGAATGAAAAAATGTTTGCGTATAAAAATAATTTTTGATAACGCGTTTAATTGGCATTTTATTATATTTGTTTTACAAAAGGAATATTATTTATTAAGCACTGAGCCTAATTCCAAAGCCACTTCTGATATGCTAACAGCCAAAAGCAATGTTTGTCAACGAATTGACCCGTACTGATGTACGTAGGTACTGTAATAATACTAATGGAAAAATCATTCCAGCCTTTAAACTAATGACCCATAAATATTCTGGTTTTGTTATAGTTAAATATTACAGCAGATCTATTTTATGGTGCAATATATGTTAGCAATGGTTTTTTCTCACGATTCAATTTGTAATCTTTCGACATTTTCAGTTTTGTTTACCGGGCTTTAGCATGCATACAAGTTGAAACTGGATTTCATATAGTTGGTGTCGGGTCAAATCGAACTCAGTCTGTTTTCATCCTATCAAAATGTCAATGAAACCTTATTTCTCACGCTTATACTTCAAACTACGGTGGAATGTTGTTAAAATATGAATAATACTTTAAATAGTATTATAAATTACCAGTTGTACGGCATTTAGAACCAAACCAAAAGTTTCATTCACTGAGCGACGACTTTATTTTTAATAATGATAATGATTGCGAATAATATTGCACTTTTTTCATACGAACACCTTAGGATGCAAGTGCTTGATCATGGTTTCAGTCCAGAGGCCCATTTTGTCAAGAAGTCATAAGTTATTTGAACTTAGGACCGTTTTATCAACAATCCCCTAGTTGAAGTTTTAAGCTGTATTTGAATATATTCTTTTACAATATTTCAAAAGTCTATCAATACCTTAACCTACTCAATCAACTAAGATAAATTAGGACACATACAAAGATAAAAAAAATCTCAGATACCAAAGTATAAATCAATAGGATGTCCAGGACATAGATACAAATCCGGTAAAAATGGACAAACACGGACCTCTGGAAACCAAGAGGTGGGATCAGGTGCCATGGAGGAGTGAGCATCCCCTGTCGACCGGTCACACCCGCCGTGAGTCCACAGTCAAGTCCAATGAAACACGTGAGGAGTGTATCCTCGTCACAATTGATACAGACGTCTCAACAACCGCCAACGAAAAGGAAACTCAACATTTCACTTAGTGAAACAGAGTAGTCGCAAACAAGACTATTATACCGACCATAAAATTTGCGGAACGTTGACATTAAACGCGGTTTTCGATATCCCTGTGTCAATAATTTGTCAGTGAGTAGTTTACCTCTGTATATGAAATCTTCATATGTTGTGCACGCCCTGGCATATCGGATCATTTGTGAAATAAAAACTCCATATGCAGGTGACTGAGGGATATTACTACTTAAATGTGGAAAATTTACGATGGGAAAGCCGAAATCGTCGCGTTTATCGTATAGCTTAGTTGCTAATGTCCCGTCTGTGTTTATATTAAGTAAAATGTCTAAGTATGAAGCGTGTGTACTTGATTCTGTTGTATCTTTAATTTCTAGTTCGCTGGGATATATCGCATTGACATATGTATGAAAATTGTCATTATTAATTGACAAAACGTCGTCGATATATCTAAATGTCAAATTAAAGGACATCGCTAACTTTTTCTTCTTTTGATTCAGCAGTTTCTGAATGAAGTCTGCTTCGTATGAATAAAGGAACAGGTCGGCCAATAAAGGAGCCCAATTGGTTCCCATAGGAATGCCGACAGTTTGTTGAAAGACCACGTCTCCGAACATTACAAATAACTTAGGTCTACACACTGCCTCTGTCTAGTCATAAAGACAAGACATGAATTAAGTCACATGTCCTAATTCTTCGTACAATGGTCGCAAGTTGTAAGTATGGTCTTAAGACCAAATCTAAGACTTCGGACTTTTGGTAAAACGGGTCCCAGATGATACAACCACTCGGATACAGACGCCACATCCACAAACCTCAGTAAAGACCATGATCATCTAACAACTGCTGTGATAATAAAGTACCAAACAGTCATACACGTGATGTAACTCGTTGACACCTTAGTTGTCCTATTAGCAAGATTCCAATGCGTTTTAATGTTGTGAAAACAAAGAGGTAGGGTATGGCATCATATGTCTAGAATGACTTAGTCATTTGACCCTGAGGTTCACTTTTGTTGTTTGGGTTGCATTTAATAGCAACATCTTACGTCATAGGTATGTAAGATTCTTGTATATTTAGCGCATCTTGATAACGTGCCAGGTAAGGTCGTATTAGATCTATGCCATGTTTAATTGTTCTTCATATACTGCATTGTAACATTTTGATGGATATATTTTTGTAAATATCATTATTGATTTTGATTGATGGATTCTGTTCAGTTTCGGAATTGTTGTAGGCAGTACCATACGCAAAATATGACACAATCTTGCCAAAAATTAAACGTAAAGCATTATTCATACATAGAGTGCCTGGCTTAGTTCCTATGTATATATGGAAGCTCATGAGTAAAATATATTCTTTCTAATTGTATGAAAAATATACTTGTTTGTAGTTCCAGACGTAGAAAAATGTGTGGTACATCATCCATCTATAGTTCCAATTTTTACAAGAAACACTGTAAGGTTGGGTCCAATTGACAATCAGTTGATTAAATACTACTGAATCCCATGATAACCATTCAATCATGTGTGTCTTTAGCTGAAACGTCCCGCAACACATTTGTCAGAGCCGAAAGAAATATATTTGCGCCGAATAGTGTCATTATTAGTTAGTTGGATATATTTATCCTTTGATTATTTGATTGTTTTAAATCAAAGTTAATTCGTAGTTTTGTCCGATTCACATACCTTGGCAGAACGTAATAACCTAACCTTTAAATTATCATACCGGTGATTTTATTTAATTTTTGGCCCTATACAATACCACTTTTTCTGTCCGAGGTATACCTAAATTAAATTGGAGCTCAACTGATGAAGTCTTATCAACAGAAACGGTCGCATTTAAGCACATGTGTTGAAGTCATTTGTTATAACTTTGGTAATTCTAATAATATTTAGTCAAGAAACACTGCACGTAAAACGTGTTTTTTCCTTACTATACCCTTACTTTGTGTGATAATTAGGAACGGTTACTCTCGCCAATGTTACTCGAAAGTCGTCCGGGTCAATAGAGGGTCAACGAAATACCATCCTGCCAGGTTATGTGAAATGAACTATATAAATCCCGAAGTACCGCTACTAAAATACAATGTGTATATTTTACACCATGTTGGCTTGTTTATGATTTCTTTAGTTTAACACTCCACATATCATCCTGTTTTGTCTTCATACAGATGTCAGTTGATGATGCAATAAATTCCCTGAAATAAAATCTTGTCTCATTGATTCATTGTTTTCCATTTCTCATGTGGAACCAAGTTATAAATGTATTCACAATAAGAACTCGACAAAAAAGCGAAATCTATCTTTCTTTTTCGTTACGGCATTTAAGAAATTTAACAAACAACCTTATTATATTAGATTTTTCAAAAACATCCTACAGTACGTGTATTTTATCAAGTATTGAAATGTTAAAAATATTTCTGTACTACACCTGATACGCACGAGTGATTTCGGCGGCCTGAAACCACGGGTATTTAAGAGTATAGCGATTCTCGACAATGGTTTTACGACGATGGAGGCCCTTCTCCGCAACAAGAATGAGGACGTAAATATATTAACATATACATTAAATAACATTTTTATCATATATTCTTTACAAGTTAACAATGATACTATGGCCATACTTGAAAATTGTTTATTTAGTTCACAACAAATCGCAATAACATTTCGTAATGTGTCATCGTTATAGAGCGTATGAATATAACATAAACGTAGTCCCTAAACCTCCCAATCGGTCCCGGGCGTATATGACAGGATATGAAAATATCAGAAACCAAAGTATAACTCTTTAGGATGTCCAGGCTGTAAATACGAATTTGATAAAGATTGACAAACAGGGACCTCTGGAAATCAAGAGGTGCAATAAAGTGCCATGGGGGAGTAAGCATCCCCTGTCCACCAGTCACACCCGCCTTGAGTCCACAGTCAAATACAAATGAAATAAGTGAGGAATGAATCATCGTCACAATTTGTAGAGACGTCTTAACAACCGCTATCGAACAGGCAAATCAACATTTCACAAAGTGAAATAGAGATATCGCAAACAAGACTAATATGCCGACCGTAAAATTTGCGGAACGCTGACATCAAACGCTGTTTTCGATATCCCTGTGTCAATAATTTGCCAGTGAGTAGTTTTCCTTTGTATATAAAATGTACATCAGTTGAAGACGCCCTGGCATATCGGAACATTTGTGAAATATAAAATACATATGCAGTCGATTGTGGGATATAAGTACTAAAATGTGGAAAATTTACGATGGGAAAGCCGAAATCGTCACGTTTGTCGTATAGCTTAGTTGTTAATTTACCGTCTGTGTCTATAGTAAGTAAAATGTCTAGTTATGAAATGTGTGTGCTTGATTCTGTTGTGTCTTTAATTTCTAGTTCGCTAGGATATATCATATTGATACATGCATGAAAATCGTCATTTCTGAAATCCCAACATCTTTTTTATAACAACTTCCAAGTTCACGTGGTGTTGGACAATATAAGAATCATGATCTAGGATGCAAAAACGTCTCTCTTTTAATTTTTCATGTGGAATTCTTGTATAAAGAGTAGATAAATCATTCGTTTCGATACAGTAAATTTGAGAAATATTGTGTACCTTCAAATTTTCTAAAATCTTTTTAGAATTTTTAGTTCAACTGATCAAAGCTTATGGTGACCTATTGCGGTCGTGTTTTGTCTGTCGTCATCCGTGGTGCGTTAACTTTTTCACAAGTTCAGCTTCTTTTCAAGAACCTTCGGGCCAATTCAAACCAAACTTTTCACTAGCATCAATAGCTGAAGGGGCATGCAAATTGTAAAATTCGTGATTCCTATCCTCAGTGGCCCTAGGGAGGGGGTAAAAATCATGAAAAATAGAGTTATATTATAAAAATCTTCTTCTCAACTGTTGTACCT
Organism: Atrina japonica; assembly: GCA_030159075.1. Classification (NCBI taxonomy): domain Eukaryota; kingdom Metazoa; phylum Mollusca; class Bivalvia; order Pterioida; family Pinnidae; genus Atrina; species Atrina japonica. Next base: position 551,844 of record BROG01000257.1, on the reverse strand, counting down.
TATTGAAACAAATGCTTTGTATAGTTGTAATGTCCTAGATTTGCTCTAACAAAATTGCAAAATTAATTACCCTGAGGGCATGGATTCAGAAGTTTTGATATCAAAAATATTTTCTGATATCTGAAATGCGATTATTTTATATCCAAAAAGGAATTTTCGATATCAGAAAATAATAAATAAATACTAGATCGCCGCGCCGTACACATGGTATCATACCACTTTTTATGACTATATAAAAATGGCAGAAATCCTTACTGCAAACATCACGTTACGTCATACCACTATTGTGCTACTATTTACCTGACAAAAAATGAGAATAGGGCTGGACAATTCATAATGAGTATCATAAATGTGATATAAATGGAAACTCATGACATATTTTTTTTTATATATGATCAGGCACGTGCAATTTAAACGGCATTTTTTGATAATTGGGGGTGATACTCTATTCTCCTTTCTGTCGAGTCGACCAAATTGTTCCAAATAGGTAAAATACTTGCACAGACATAAGTGTACAAAACATATCGTAAATATTGCTTATATTTTAATACAAACATTTAGTCTACATTTTAAATCATTATTTAAAACTAAACATAATTTATCAGATGTTGAAATGGAACTAATTCATATACCATGTGGTAACCGATAACGTTTGTGCGGTACTAGTATCTCTAATAGAAACAATAGTCCCGTACAAGCGTTATCGTGTATCACGTGGTACATGAATTGGTCTCATTAGCAAAATTGCCGACTTGAATACAACAAATTTTTTTAATTATCTACACATTATGTTTTATTCGATTGTCTCCATTCAAGTTCAAGTGACGTCACAAACACCAAGTGAATCGCCAACGTGAATGAAGTTTGCGTACGTAGTGAATAAGTAGTTCAGTGTTCTGCACATTAGCCAATCAAAACGCCGCTAGGCTTTATTATACGTGATACATATAAAATGCTTATGTAATCTGCTATGAAGCTGTATAACACATAGATCATATATTATATATATATAAGGTGATATAAGATTCACAAATGGAATTTTTATTGCATTCTAATTCAGGTATTATCAACTAACATACATCTCTGTTTATTTGTGTAACTGGTCATGTAGTTGACATGGAAAGGGCGCTATGAGACATTTGTTGTAAAGTGATAATATAATTGCGTAATTCAGCAAGCAAGATGCCAACAAGTGAGAACCCTTGTTCAGCTAACTTTTATGTAAATATTTTCTAAATTTGCCCTGGCCTGACACATAATGTCACATAACCTTTCTCCCACAATCACTTAATTGCTTTGCACTGTTTGTCAGAGTAACGGATTTATCTGGAGGTTGATTATCTCTATCACACGTTTTCTCTCCCTATATATCTGGCTCTGTCTCTTGCCTTTTGTATGTCTGCACTTCTCTGTTTTTTTTCTTCTTTTATCTCTCTTTCTCATATATATGTACTTGTCTCTCACACGTTTTCTCCATGACTGTCTCTCACGTATTGTATGTCTGCTCCTCTCTATCACTCTCTATCTCTCTTTTTCACTGTTTTTCTATCTCCCTCATTATCTTTCTTTGTCTGTCTTCTATTATCTTTCGGGCAGTATGTCTGTTTCGCACTTTTCTTATGTCCGTCTGTCTATAATTATCTCTGTCTGCCGCTTGTCTCTCTATTTCTGTCTGTCTCTCCATATATTTTTCTGTCTCTCTCTTTCTCTCTATTTTTGTCTCTCCTTCTCTAAAATGAGAGTGACATGTACGTTTGTCAAAATGTGGAATCAAAGCTTACAACATTTCTGTCAAGAATCATTGAACAATAAATAGACTGACCTGACATTTCCTAAACAATTTAACAGAACTATCTGTTTCACTGTTTGTTAATATACCGTTTTCAATATAGGTATTGGAATCGAACCCAGGACTTCCTGCCTGGGAGACTTACGCTCTATTTATAGAACAATGCAAGTGATTCATTGTATAATAATCCTTGAAGCTTTGTTCAACTCCGTCGTATTTTTTATAAATTCATACCAAAATACAAATACAATAGTTCTAGAGCTTTAAAGACTACAAAATCGTTTGATGTTGAAAAGTAGTCAAAAGTGCAGATTAACGATATTTGAATACATAGCAAAGTAGGTCAACACTGGTAACGTACATATATATTGAAGTAGAATTGAAACGCGATTATGATCGGATTACAGTCCATAAAGAAGAATTCTTTGTGTTAGAGCAAGGTTAATATGTGAACAAATCCAGTGCCAAAATAGATTTAAGGACAGAGTTTCAAGTTACTTTCACTCAATTTAGAAATCTGTTGGTATATTATTGTCTAAAACAATGAGGAATCTTTTGACATTTGTTTTTGTTTTGATCCTTGTTATTTCATTGTGTCACTCGAATTCAGGTAAGAAAGATTTTATATTAAAACAATTATATCAGAATATTTCTATTTTTCTGTGAAGTATGCAAGAATAAGACGTTTGAGATAAAGAGTTATATACAGTATAAATTATCTTGTGATTTGGTAATTATAAGTTGATTTATTTTAAACAGGAAAATAGATTCCTGAACTTTTGGACTTTTAATAGTAAAACATTAAATAAAATACAGGTAGCATTTCTAGAATATCAAATAAATTTTACTTTGAGTTTAAATATTTGAATAAGGCTGTTAAATCAATGATACAAGAACATGTTTGCCGATACCATATTCGAATGAACGAAAATGAAAATATAGAAAAGAAAGAGACCTAAAGACAAACTGAAAGAAATAAAACGCAAAATGTATAAATAACATTAATTTATAATCATCTTGTTTCTGATGTTATTTTCATTACATATGCAGATGCTGAAGTTGATTTGGAGAGAACAAAACGAAATGTTGTAAGTGATGCGTCGTCCGAGTATTGTCGATCTATTGGTCTCGTATTCTCAGACGGGGAATGCATCCCTGATGTAGGTGAGTGACCTTATTATCAGATATAGTTATTCATTTTGTTTTCTTTTCGTCAAAGAAGTAATTGCAGGCCTCTTTGCAAGTTTTCCGCTGAAGTGAAGATGATTTAATTAACACATAGAAAGTACAGATGCCAAAGTGTTGACAAATAAGTAGGGTATAAGATAATATACATAGCGGTGAACATTTAACATACATGGATCTAATTAAAATACAGAGATAGGACCAGGTGTCATGGAGGAATGAGAATCCCCGCCGACCGATTTCAATCGCCGTGTGCACGATCCAAATTCAGATTCAACAACTACAGAGAAGATAACACTACAGGGAGCCGACTCCTAATGACAAGGGTAAAGGGGAATCAACAGCTACAGGGAGACGACTCCTAATGACTACGGGGTAACAGGAATCAACATCTACAGGGAGACGACTCCGAATGACAACGGATTATGAGGAATCAACATATACAGGGAGACAACTCCGAATGACAACGGGTTAAGGGGAATCAACATCTACAGGAGGCGACTCCTAATAACAACGGGTTAAGAGGAATCAACATCTACAGGGAGACGACTCCTAATGCCAACGGGTTACGAAGAATCAACATCTACAGGTAGACGACTCCGAATGCCAATGGGTTAAGAGGAATCAGCATCTACAGGGAGACAACTCCTAATGTCAACGGGTTAAGAAGAATCACCATCTACAGGGGAAATAATTCTTAATAAAACTCCAAATAATAACCGGTTAAGACGAATCAACAACTACAGGGAAATAACTCCTAATTACATCAGGTTAAGGCAAATGAACATCTACAGGGGAGATAACTCCTAATTACATCAGGTTAAGACAAATGAACATCTACAGGGGAGATAACTCCTAGTTACAACCAGTTAAGACAATTCAACATCTACAGGGGAGATAACTCCTAATTACATCAGGTTAAGACAAATGAACATCTACAGGGGAGATAACTCCTAGTTACAACCAGTTAAGACAATTCAACATCTACAGGGGAGATAACTCCTAATTACATCAGGTTAAGACAAATGAACATCTACAGGGGAGATAACTCCTAGTTACAACCAGTTAAGACAATTCAACATCTACAGGGGAGATAACTCCTAGTTACAACCAGTTAAGACAATTCAACATCTACAGGGGAGATATTTCCTAACGACAACAGGTTAAAACGAATCAACAACTACAGGGAGACAACCCCTAATATCGAACGCGTAACTGAACGTTTAAGTTGAACATGGTAGTTGCAAACGTGAACATTATATCGACTGTAAAAAATAAGTAATGTTCACTTCAAACGCTAATTATTATACTCATGTGTAAGTACGTAGAGTATCGGTATAAAATGATCGTACAAGACCAAAAGCTAAAATATTTTAAAAACACAATATACAAGGGATGAAGGGAAGTACAACTGAAATGAAGGGAAGTTGTAGATATCAGTAAAGTGTGTATTTTCAGTTGCAATATATTTTAAGTCGAAGATAAAGTTTTAGATAAATGCTAGTGTATGCATACGCGTAATTACGTATGTGTCCGTAAGTGTGTAGGTGATTCCTTGTGTGGTTTTCTATGTACTGTGTTACAGGTAAATAACATACGGTATTTGAATTATTTTCGTCTAATGTGACTGTTATGATATACTGATTATAATTTCACAATAAAAAGTGCGTTTTTTTCTCCTCAGTTTAATTTTCACATGTATGCCTTCTCCTCGGACCAAGAAAGCTTACTTCAACCCAATACGACTATACTTGAACATTAAACAGGATCAGTATAGAAACACCCATTTAATAACACTATATTTTAAACCATTTTATCTTTTTTTTCAGATGTCTTGGCATCATTTCAGAAAGACGACAAGGAGCACTGATATTCCACTTCTAGTATCACCTATCAAAGACTTGATTCCGGATGTATGACGGATATTCTATCTCTTGTACATAAACAATCTGAACGTAGTTGTGATTTTGGGGTTAATTCTATCCTTTTGTTTACTTTCTCAACTTGATTTGCTATACTGTATGAATAAATAATGTTGATAAAACAGAACTGAATAATATTGTTTTGCTGTTAGACACTCGGGGAGAAAAAATATATATAACTTTTATCGACCTCATGTGAAGTTAATACATGGTGTTATCAACCGCTTTATTGGATTGATAACATGTAGTAACCGAAAATGAGGTCGTTTCTTATTTTATTACATGACATTTAATCAGTGTGACACCGATGCCAGTGTGTAAATCTCGCAAATATCGGTAAGATGTGGGAATCTAGCTATATATTGTGATCTTATTAAGAATGAACAAGTAAAACACAACAGTTTTAAACGGCTAAATGTGTTGCAAGTCTAGAATTTTTAGAATCCTTCTCTTCCGATAACGTTTGGGCACCATAACCGTTAGTAGTAGAAACACGATAGCGTTCGTCGTCTGCCTATAGCCAGACAGCGTTGTTGATTGGCTATACAATGAACGCCGAGTGTGCCAAGGTTCGGGGATTCACTTGTGCTATCAATGGGTACGACCTCGATGTGAGGGATTGTTATATCAACCTACGAAGCGATTTCTGGGTTAATATAACGATTGAATGAGAGAGAGAGAGAGAGAGAGAGAGAGAGAGAGAGAGAGAGAGAGAGAGAGAGAGAGAGAGAGAGAGAGAGAGAGAGAGAGAGAGAGAGAGAGAGAGAGAGAGAGAGATTTCATCAAAGTCTGAATTTCTAATATTTCTAGACTTACGTTCACTGTATATGGTGCAAATATATCTCTTGGGGACATAATAGTGTTATTTGTCTTCTGGTTGGGGACTATTAAATCGTATTTTAAATCATCTACTTTAATCTGAATTTGATTTAGATTTTAGCAGATATATGTTTGCGTAAGGTCTCTTGTACCTATTTAAAGTGATCAGGGATCATTCACCGTTTAATCTTTTACCTACTTTATTTAGAAAATGGATAAAAGATACAGGTGTTCAACCGTGCCGATTAAAATGGAAATGACCCCTTTGTAAATGTTGCTCTTATTTCTTGATACGTTTTGGATTTACATCCGTGTAGTTAAGAAATATCATTAATGATTTTTATATTTTGGTATGAATTGATATTTTGAATTCATACCTACACGATGAAGATACGTTTAGTAATATGTTAAAACTGGTATAAATCATCTTGAGGTTTTTGATGAAAAAGATCTCAAGAATTTATAAATAAAAATCAATGAAACGATATGAACTGTGAGGTTTTACAGAGTTTGATACATGTCTAAGTTGAGTTCGCATTTTGAAAAATTCTTACTTGAGTGTTTACTAAACGGAGTTGTGCGACAAATATCAATTATGATAGATAAAGATGGCGAGCATCACAATTTGGTCCAGAGATTGATCATCTTGATTCCATATATAGTAAAACACTTGTCATGGATGTTAGTATTACTGTTGAACAGAATCTTAAATAAGCAAAATATCTTTGTATTGTATATATCGAAAGATGTACCAATCGTGCAATAACAAAAAGAATTTATATATTGTATGAAAGAGACATAAAAATACATATATGACGTATATACATGACATATGTATTTAGCATTTTTGTCATAACGATATTTATCTGAACCGTTCTTTGTTGGGAAAACACGAATGTACAATGACATTCACCTGTGATACCCGCTGGTAATGATATATACAACCGTGTCAATCATCCATGGGTATCCTGTAATGGAGGTACTTGAAAAAATTAGTTTGGAGACGGTTTTCTGTTTCTCTATTTAATGGCAGAGACAAATTACAACATAGATCGTGTATTCACTTTAATTCTAAAATATTGTAAGATTAAAAACCAGCAAATAATGATGTTTTTAATAAATAAGGACGTTGTGTACAAGTGGAAGAACCTGCGTCACCTAAACACCCAAACAATGAAAAGTAGATCTGATAATTCCCTATAGTATTTTTCTTCTACTGGAAATACATAATCCTTTAGTGGAAATAAACTTACACAAATACCAAAATAGAGAACAATCCTTAGGATAATCAGATCAAATTTACATATAAAAGTAGGAAACTCCCTTGTACATCTTTAAAAAGAATTGTGTGTGTGTGTGTGTGTATCAAAGTATATCAGTCAGTTCATTTTAAAATACTCATATCAACTTTGAATATATCACTGTGAGGTCGAAATTTAGACTTGTGACGAGAAATCATGAATCTGCAGGTAGTGACCTGTTTACTTATCATCTGCATATGTTTTCCATCTTCATTTTCTAGAACAGGTAAGAATTCATGACGTGTGTTTATGGTAATTCAGAAAATATATCATATTATATTCTATATAAAATTGACAGTTTTTGTTTGACCTAATATCGTATAGGATATACACCGTCAGTAAATCCTATATGGAGTCGAGACGGTGTATATCACATATTAGGTCAAACAAACAAACAAAAAGTACTTATGATATGAGTTTGGAATTTTTCATTTTGCGAGCTTGTGGCGAGTAAAAATTGAAAATTCATAACAAGTATCATAAATGTGATATGAATGGAAACAGATTTTATTTATAAACTTAAATGACATTTTCTGATGTCTGTTGATGTAATTATATATTCTCCTTTCTGTCGAGCTAACTAAATTGTTCACAATTGGTCAAATTCTTGCACAGTAATACGTGCATAAAACAAATTGTAAATATTGCTAATGTTTTAATACATACAATTGATCTACAATATGAATTATTCTTAACATCTAAGCATCATTTATCAGATGTTGAATTTTACCAAAATTGTCAATTTGAATACATCAAAACATCAAATTTTCTACACGTTTTATTTGAGTTCACATGAACATGAACATAACATATCGTCACAGTGAACATTGATTATCGTTCTTGTAACTAACATGATTGTGACGTTCAGTAACTCTTAGTAACGTCATACATGAATATCCCGGCAAGGGTGATACTGGAAGGAACTCTAGAGATGTATTTTATTCCATAAAGACTAAAGTGCATATTCTACTTTTCCTTTTATATATATATATATATTATCGGCTATACTTTTAGAGATATTATATAGGCCTTATATGATATACCACTTTATATATAGAAAAATATACATTCTTGAGCTAAATTGTCATTTGTTTGATGTGGTTACTCTTAGTCGGAAACGGATATACTTCTTGAGATATTATGTGGCCTTGTATGATACCACTTTATCTTTAGAAAAAACACATACTTTGCAAATTGGAGCTCATATGATGAAGTCTAATTGATATAACGATATCGTCTTGTGCATTATAACTTTGGTATTGTGTTTATACTGTGTATATGTATATATATGTGTGTGTGTGTGTGTGTGTGTGTGTGTGTGTGTGTGTGTGTGTGTGTGTGTGTGTGTGTGATAAGAACTTTCAAAGGTCCTATACCAATTTAGGCTTATTTTAAAAAAATCTAATAACAATATGCAAAAGCAGAGAAAAAATAAAACAAATGACTATCTGAGAAAAAAAAGCTTTCTTGATTATCTCGCAGCACTCTGTTGTGATATAGAAACACCGATGTTAATTTTAGAGTTTTTAGTTCAAAAGACTTATTTGTCGATAACTATGTATTACTGATTTGTATTAGACGGGGGATATTATCTGCGAATTTTGTATAGTATAAGATTAAATCTAAATATATGTAAGTACTTCAATTAACGTTAAACTACTCTTTAATATGTTAATTCAAGTATTACAAGATGTTAATATAGTCAGTTAGCTTAAATGATATCTGAATGCAATATTGGTCATAAGATCATCTTAGTAAACAGATCGGCTAAAAGAATTTGTATTAAAATATATACTTCTTTAGTTCTTCTAAAATCGGTTTTGTAAATGTAAAGCTACTTGTGCTTAAAACGAATATTTTCAAGGCAAATAATAACAGCCGATATATATCTACCAACTTAAAAATAGCAATATGTTCACATGCCACCACTCCTGATCGATAGGTTAATCTTCCTACAACCGTAAATGATACTGGTTGATATCTCTACAACCATATTTATATCTATCTAGATTTCTACGCCCCTTTTTGATATCTGTCTGTGTTTCTATAGTCATACTGATGCACGTCGATATTTCTAAAAATTACTATATTAATACTCGTCAATATCTCTACACCCCTAATGTTACTTTTCGATATTTCTACTTCCTTAATGATGCTCGTCGATATTTCTACAAATCCAATGATACTCGTTGATATTTCTACATCCCTAATGATACTCGTCGATATTTCTACATCCCTAATGATACTCGTCGATATTTCTACATCCCTAATGATACTCGTCGATATTTCTACATCCCTAATGATACTCGTCGATATTTCTACACCCCTAATGATACTCGTCGATATTTCTACATCCCTAATGATACTCGTCGATATTTCTACATCCCTAATGATACTCGTCGATATTTCTACATCCCTAATGATACTCGTCGATATTTCTACATCCCTAATGATACTCGTCGATATTTCTACATCCCTAATGATACTCGTCGATATTCCTGCAACCCTAATGACACTCATCGATATTTATACAACGGTGTTTATAGATGTCGATGTTTATACAAACCCGATATGCAATACGGACATTGCAGGTGTCATGTCAGTTGATAAATCCATTAGAAATTGTAAAAAAGTATTCTGTTCTAATTTTAGATACTTTTTACATTTTGAAAAATGTTGATATATTGCGTTCAAAATACATATTGAGTCCTAATATGGACCATTTTAAGGTCAAGGGGATATTTTATAATGTTGATATCAACAAATAACCGTATTACAGTTCGAAATTATATTTAAAAGCAATACAAAACTTTGAAAACATTTAATGATTGTATTTCAGTTTCCAAGCGACATTCCGATGCTGTAACCACTCAGCAAGAGGAGGAACCACTAAAGACTCTATTATCACACAGCTGGAGGTCATTACAACGAAGAAAAGATATGAAAATAACCAGAAAACAGTGCGAAAATTTAGGCCGTGTTTATATCAAAAGTAAATGCCTATCCTTGACTGGTAAGAAAGATTTTCGTAAATATCTATACAATCCATGGGCAAAAACACTGCAAAATCAATCTAAACAGTGAATGTGAATGTTTCAACCCAGTTTATGCCCCTCCCATATTTAAGCCTTTATGCAGTAGTCAAAATGGACATTTGTTAACATGCCCTAACTAATGTTCATAATATAAAACAGAATTATACATTTAATGTGTTGATACAATTATATATGAATAAAAATACACATTATTGGATGCTATAAAAAGCGTTTCTCAGCCATACATTTGTCTGGTCCTGTCACGTGATGTGTCCGTGCTGATATGCCTGTCATTTTACATGGTATTTTTTTAACTGTCAAAACTACGGGCGAATAATCTATATCTTTTTATCCATTTTTTGTGTTTTATTGTGATTAGTGTACATATTGTAGCCTATGAACAGACATATTGCTGCATTTGACATGTTTACACGAACGAGCGCACACACTTAAAATCACGTACGTACCTACACGCATGCACACACACGTGCACAAACACACTTACAGATACGTACAGGCACACAAACGGACACAAACTATCATATTTATACAAAGCTATAGATATATTTCTATACGTATAATCAGAATGCACGCAATAGCTGTAGTGGAAGGATTGGACGAGAGTAGTCTTTTAGTGGTTTTGTTTTTATTACATGCTCCTTATTAATCTAAATGCGTAAACTTGTAGCGTTCTTTTTCGACAGGCCAATATATAGACTCATGCCAAAACTCTATAACTTTATCAGATATTTTGTTGATTGGAACTGACGTCATCAAATAATTGGGATTAATGGAATTTCATTTACTATATTAAATCTCAGATACCAAACTGTCGTTACTAACAGTTACAATTGTTCATAGTTCGATGACAACAGTTTCCGTCTGAAGAAACAAGATGGTGAAAGCGCTAACGGAATAAAGCAAATATAAATAGATAATTGTGATTTTGTACACTTTTCGTAACAGATATATATATATATATATATATATATATATATATATATATATATATATATATATATATATATATATATATATATATATATATATATATATATATATATATGTATGTATGTATCGTATGTGCGTTTAATCACGTTATGTACAAACTCTTTCACATTTTCTTTACAGATGTTCTAAATGGATTTGGAAACATTGGTTTGTCTGGAAAATAGCAGAGGAAGACGGATATTTCAATCGTTGTGAACGATAGTATATGTTTATTGTTATAATTGTCAATATTCCTATACTCATTTTAAGATGTATTATATCAAAAATCCGCAATTTCAACTGATTTTGAAATTAACTGTTTCAGGGAAGAAAAAATATATATTCCGATAAAACATTATTCGCTATATAATATTTTATAACAAGGTTTTGCTACACTAAACAATTTATATAAGAAATAAATCATAGTATCTTAAATATATTTTGAAAAATAAATGCTTATTACAATAAAATAATGGATCAGCAAATGTCTTAATTGTTAAAAGTGATATCTTGATTTGTTCGTTTCAAACTCACACAAACACATTTTAGTTTGTCTTTATTCTCGCTACATAGCATTCCGACATCTTATGAGCCAACTCAACGGGTAAAAATAGATATGGTTTTCGTTTGAATGGTGTTTTATGCCACATTCGGCGATTTAAGTTGAATATAAGTAAAATACAATTGCTTAAGAGAGTAACATTTCTAACATATAACAAATGTAAGAGTTTAGTTTTATCTTATTAATATTTTCGATTAAAATTAAATCCAAAGAATATATAACAAGAATCACTTTCATATATCATAACATGTACAAATCAATATCACTGTTAGAAAAGTATGCTTATTTCGTTGATTCAATACATTCTAGATATCTTGTTTAAGTAACTTGAATCAATGAACAGAGTGATAAATCTGTTTAAATTATTTTTATTTGCCAACTTTGACGTCTGACCTTTACCTATCAACTGAGATATGCCAACATATAGACTCTTAAATCACAAAATCAAGCACAATTTCAGTCCGAGGTTATTTGCACATCACATTGAAAGAGAATTCAAATATAAGTTAATGTGAAAAAGAATCCAATATCAAGATTAAACTTTTCAAATCTGAATTTTTAAATATGAAAATATTTAATTGTGGCTTTCTGTAATAAATTTGCATAAAGTATAGGTCTACATACATGACCTGCCCATATAGTTGTTATACGGAATATAATGATAAAGTGCTGACGGATATTGGAAGTAAATATTACGCCCTTCACAAGTATTCTGACATTTGTTACATGTTTTAAAATTTATTTTTCATCTAGTTTTAACTTTTTTCAATCAAAATAAAATTAATATTTTTCATTTCTCATGCTAGTGCAATATGCAGATAAATGAATCGTTCGGTCCTTCTATTTTTTCGCCGGAGTCAGTAATCAATCTTCAGTATTGGAAAGTGGGAAATACCATTTTTCTCCGTAAAATACTGGTACCCTTTATTGAAATTTACTTGCAATACTATGATAACACTATTTGCTTTTTTAGATAAAATATACTTAGTGTATTGTACCCCCAGAAACAAAACGATGAGCATCAACCCGTACCAGTTCTTTTACAACGTTGATACTTATTGGTCAATGCAAAATGTCTATCAATGTAAAGGGAAATAATTCTACTTAAACATCGAAGCATCGAAACACACAATTTGCCTTTATCATATATTCAATTATTTTGAATATAAATGTTCCTTGGCACAGAGTTAACAGCTACCATATTCTGTCTGAAGAGCCTACAAAAGTGCTTAAAGAATAAAATACAAGAAAGTGTAACATTTTCGCCTATTTCTGAATATATGTAAGTTCAACAAATCTAGGTGTAGTCTATAGCAAGTTATAATGTAATATATATACGTAATAAAATGTATTACAATACATTGTAAACTGCTGTGTAGACTACACCTAGATTTGTTGACCTTACATAAGAGGTGAATATCACGTAAACAACGTTGATATATTTAATTGAAATCTATCTTTTGTATGCAGAGATGAGGATATATTTAGCTATATTTCAACGTAATCGAACAAAAATTCCATCACAAGCTTATCAATGCATTATCACCTGGTGTCATATAAACAACACATTTAATCAGGCATTTAACCAGGTTTGATATTTGATAGCAGAACCATTAAGCATGACGTGCACGTTGTTGTTCATCTCTAGATATTTGATGATTTATACATGTGGCTGTCACCTAGACGAGTGACCATGTTCCAATTAAACGGCGGCGAAGGGCCTACAGAACTACACTATTGACCGATTCACATAAGATGGCGGGGCGTAGTAACCTATTATCATGCAGATTATTCTACTGACGTTTCGGTTATGACAAGCTTCACGGGAAAAACGTTTTATTCCTCAGTGGATACTCTCTTATGTATGGTGACAAGTAGAAACGATTACTCTAGTCAATGTGATTTTACTGTTATTGCTTTATTACCTTAAAATTAAACTCATGCAGGTCAAGAGAGTGATCACAAGACTCCACCCCGCCAAGTTACATGGATTTTACTATATGACACACTTAAATCACATAAATAAGAAAAAACCTAGTTTTTCTCACTTAAGCCAAGTTTGATTTCAGTAAAAGCTAGTAATGTATTTTTTTCCCAGTTAATTAAAGTTTCGAGAAAATATAAGTTTAAAAGTAAAAATGAAGAAGAAACCATTATGGTAATTTCAAACTTCTTTAGAATACGAGGAGGAACTGGATATATTAATGGTTTCATCATGGAAAACAATTGCCAAGGTATCTGCAAGAAGCAAGCGACTCTTGTTCACATGTCATACCGATCGAGGTTACCTTTCGAGTTCGGTGAAAAAATCTATCTATCTATTTTTCTTTCTTGGGTGTTTTGGAACACGATAAATACACCTTTAGTTATTATCAACGCATATATAAGTTGCATTTACAAATAGGTATCAATGTTCTGAAAGTACATCTACGATTTGATGGTAATTTTTTAGTTTTAGTTTTAAGGATGTCCAAAATGTTAAGCATACTTTTTTAAAAAGCATATTATGTTATGATAATAGTGCAGATAAACTCATTAACTCGCTGTTGGGGTAGCAATTTGAATTAACTAGAATTAACAGAGAAAACCTAGGTTTAACGGAGAAAAACTAGGTTTAACTGAGCAAAAGTCACATCAAAAAACTTTTTTTTGAATTTCATTTTAGGCTTTACTTATTTATGTAAATTTGGCGTGTCATACTTAAACTTGTAATTTTTCTAACATTTCTAACAAGGATATGAATAATTGTTCCGAATATCACACATGTAATATCTCCTTCAGTACCGATATATCCCAAAATGAACATTTTCATTCATTTCATTCGATGCCTAACAACTCCATTTCAATGAAGCTCATTCTAATAAAAAGCTTGCATTACAGAAATATTTTACATCGATCATGTTAGAATCATAAACAATATTTTGTTTGCAATTTTGTTTATACGATGATTCTACAACCGACTTCAGTAATTTTCAATCAAGGACAATAAAACACACACACACACACACACACACACACACACACACACACACACACACACACACACATATATATATATATATATATATATATATATATATATATATATATATATATATATATATATATATATATATATATATATATATAATATATATATATATATATATATATATATATATATATACAGTGAACCCTCTTTACAACGACCGTGTTTGTTCCCACGTAGGAATGACGTTATATCGAATTTGTCACTGTAACGAATTTGATGTAGTGGGCATTTCATAGTTAGCTCCCTTGAGTATCATTTACGCATATATGTACATGTAAATAAATAAACTTACAACAACAAATATCATTATTTTATTTCATACTATTTTCCAACCATTTACTAGTTATATTTATGCATGTAAATATGGTAAACATCAGTGCACAATTATTTTTTCGGTCGGATATCGTAGATCAGTGATGTCGTGAAATGCACGAATCATGTACAAAATGCCCGAAATGCCCGAATGTAATAGTAGATCTCCTGATTCCGAGTTAGATTTATTATTTTTTAATAAAAAGCTCACCGATTGCGGTTCATAAATAAAGTTTTACTAAAATGTCTACGATTATCGTAAGTATTGATCCGCTATTGTAACCACATCGGCACGGACATAACGGCGTAATGGAACTTGTCAACAATATGTTTATTTATTTTTCTATGTATTTATGTATTTATTTATTTATTTATTTATTTATCTTTTTTTGTTTAATTTGTACCACAGGTAGGATGATTCAAGCGCTAATAGTTGACACCTAGGCCATCACCTATCAGTGCAGATTAAGTACAATTTACGGTGTAATTGTTTTATTGACACAATTATTTTTACCTGTGATCTCAACCGTGAAGAAAATCAAGACTGAAAACAATAGCCGGATTAGCGGATGGGATGTACTGCGATGTTATGCCGCTGTAAAGAGTTTATTTACGTTGAGTTTTGTACATTTGTTCCCGGAATCTGATGTCGGAGTCGGATACCGAATATTCCGTTGTAATGAGTACTTTTTATGTACATGTACGTTTGTTCCCGAGCAATTCTTGTCGGATACAGAATATTCCGTTATAATGAATGTCGTTGTAAAGCGGGTTCACTGTATATATATATGAGTAGAATTTTTCAATGTTTCGAATAAATTTGTAGGCCTGTTTCTATAAAAAAAATAATTCCTAAATATAATTTGAAGTCAAAATTTACATAAGAACGAAATCGCCCCATAATTATCATAAATCTTCAATGTTTTAATTTCACGAAATTTAAGTTAAATTTAGCATTTATTATTAATTTTAATGGATCCGAAACAGTCATATATGCCTCTGAAACTAAAAATGTATTGTTCTCGGTTACCATCCATGAGTCGAAGTCCCGATGTTCCGAACATTTCTAGGTGATCCCTCGAACTTCGACTCATCGAAGTATATATATATATATATATATATATATATATATATATATATATATATATATATATATATATATATATATATATATTATATATATATATATATATATATATATATATATATATATATATACAGATAGATAGATAAATATACACGCCTTCGATAGTGATAAGCTTCTCATCTGTTTTGTCTGACACTTTCATTATTTCCTTGAATCATTCAGATGTGAAATATTTATGTCATCGTATTAACAATTAGATAGTTATATATACTTTCTCTTGTATATCATAAATATACAACCTCTTCATATGATTACCAGCTTTTGTGTTTCTACTGTAAATAAATAGACACTATTATCCTATAAACTAGATACAAAAATATACACAGCTAGAACACTAATTAACACTATAGCAATTGTATACAGGACTTAATTTATGTCATTTCGTTTAATTCCTTACGTGTGTTAAAAGAAAATTGTAAAAGGTGACGTAATTGTGATTAATTCGCTTGGATTCACACATATGCGCCGAGGTACCACGTGGGTTCCCTCGTTAATGTTCTTTATGACAGTATTCATGTTCTGTTACACTGCAACATTGCTAATTTATTATGTTTATAATATTTATTACCACTAGGTCGTTGCCACTGCTGTTGGACCGTTTTAGTCCCCGAGGGTATACATAAACCTAGTACCTGGTATTCGGTACCAGCTGTTCATCTTAAACTAAAGTAATATTTGGCACTGTTAACACCATTTAAATTCTAAATTTTATCTAAAGCTAAGATAGTCATTTTTTTTTTACAGTGGTTAGTCTTAGACGGATTTCGGCTATACCTTTAGAGATATTATTTGCCCTCGTATGATACCATTTTATCTTTAGAAAAAATCACATAATTTTCAAATTGGAGTTCAACTGATGAAGTCTAATTGACAGAAACGATATCCTCTTGAGCATTGTAACTTTGGTATTATGTTTATAATATTTCTATATTCTATAAACCTCTACATTAAGCCGCAGTATTGATAATTTTGATAGTCTATATACCTCTACGTTACACTACAGCATTGCTAATTTTGTTAGTCTATAAACCTCTACATTACGCCGCAGTATTGCTAATTTTTATAGTCTATAAACCTCTACGTTACACTGCAGCATTGCTAATTTTGATAGTCTATATACCTCTACGTTACGCCGGAGTATTGCTAATTTTGATAGTCTATATGACTCTACATTACGCCGCAGTATTGATCATTTTGATAGTCTATATACCTCTACGTTACACTACAGCATTGATAATTTTGATAGTGCCGCAGTATTGATAATTTTGATAGTCTATTTACCTCTACGTTACACTACAGCATTGATAATTTTGATAGTCTATATACCTCTACGTTACGCCGGAGTATTGATAATTTTGATAGTCTATATACCTCTACGTTACACTGCCACATTGCTAATTTTTATATTCTATAAACCTCTACATTACGCCGTAGTATTGCTAATTTTGATAGTCTATAAACCTCTACGTGACACTACAGCATTGCTAATTTTGATAGTCTATATACCTCTGCGTTACGCCGGAGTATGGCTAATTTTGATAGTCTATAAACATATTACCTCTTTGGAGGCAGACTTTATTACTGATAGGTTGTTCTCAAAGGTATATCGGGAATGGCGTCTGATTGCAATGTTCCGCTACTTCGGTATAATGTTTTTTTTTTGTTATTATTGTGTCTCACGGAATGAAATATTGAGTGACCTTTTTATAACGGTTGTTGAGTTACCTGTACCAATTGTGACGAGAATTGATTCCTCATTTATTCTATTGTATATTCTCTCAAAGGTATCCTAAAACGTAGATAATTATAAACATAGACGGGAAATTAGCAACTAAGCTATACGATAAACGCGACGATTTCGGCTTTCCCATCGTAAATTTTCCACATTTAAGTAGTAATATCCCTCAGTCACCTGCATCTGGAGTTCATATTTCACAAATGATCCGATATGCCAGGGCGTGCACAACATATGAAGATTTCATATACAAAGGTAAACTACTCACTGACAAATTATTGACACAGGGATATCGAAAACCGCGTTTAATGTCAACGTTCCGCAAATGTTATGGTCGGTATAATAGTCTTGTTTGCGACAACTCTGTTTCACTAAGTGAAATGTTGAGTTGCCTTTTCGTTGGCGGTTGTTGAGACGTCTGTACCAATTGCGACGAGGATACACTCCTCATGTGTTTCATTGGACTTGACTGTGGACTCACGGCGGGTGTGACCGGTCGACAGGGGATGCTTACTCCTCCATGGCACCTGATCCCACCTCCTGGTTTCCAGAGGTCCGTGTTTGTCCATTTTTACCGGATGTGTATCTATGTCCTGGACATCCTATTGATTTATACTTTGGTATCTGAGATTTTTATAATTAGGTAGCTGTAGTATTTTTAATAATGTTTAATTTACATAATTGGCGGACGAATTTATCTTTTGATTATACTACGGTTGATTTTTCGGCTATGACAAACGACACGGGAAAAACGTTTAATCACACTGGATACCCTCGTATCCATGGTGATAAGTGGGAACCATTGTTTTTGAAAATGTAATATCAAGTCTTAATGCTTTATTACCTAAAGTATAACCTCGTCCAGATCAAGAAACGGTTCTCAATACTATAAACGAGCACTTACTAATCTGAATTACATCTCCATCGTTAATTTTGTAAACAGACGTTTGCACAGAAAGAGCGTGTAATAGAGAGATGAAATCTAACAGAAATAGTCAGAAAGAAAATCAGAGACAAACTGAGCAAGAAACAAAGAAAACGTGTATGTATGTACGTATATGAATTATTGTTAAAAATAAATTGAAATATATTTGTTTATTTAGACACACACACACACACACACACACACACACACACACACACACACACACACACACACACACTGTCGCCTGAGGTACAAATGTTCGCTTATGTGTAATTGATCTATTATATTAACCTTGTAAATCATATCAGTGTATAAACGTATTTCGTTGGATCACTACTATTAATCTCGTGGGTTTGTTCTCTGACTAAGTAAAAACCATTACATTACACCATTTGACTTGCCGAATTGCTTAACCAATAGTAGTTTATATGATATACTTTACTGATTATGACCGGTTATATAAGGTTATTTAACATTTTGCATGCTGAAGTCAAAACCAAATTCAATCATAAACAATAAAAATAAGTAGAGAAGGATATTAGCTTACAGTTGTGCATAAAACTTTTAAAAGTTGTTCTAGGGTTATGTACCTTGCTTAACCTTTAACTTGATTATCAATATCGAGGAAGAAGAATCCACAACTCAATTCCATACCTGGATATTGAAGAGCGTTTGTCTTCTGTTGATTGTAAATATGTTTTCTTTCACTGATTAATTCTATGACAATGGAATTTGCCATGATGTGATATTGCAGTGCCATTGTATCGGCTGTTGTATGATTACAGACGGGCTGAGGAAATGTGGTTAAGATGTGAAAAAGAATCAGGATGTAGCGATGCGTGTTGGAAAGGACCGTAAATAGATAGATGTGACATACGGTGGGTCACTGACATACAAACGGAGGAAAAAGAAAACTTCATAATATCATCTAATATAATTCGCAACGATAAACAATAAATCACAAATATAATCATTACATGCAGCCCAAAATACTAAATTATAAGTGGTAGTAAAATACCGTAGTTGGGTACATGACGAGTACTATAATTGGTCCCCAAACTTTGATAACTAATATCAAATAATCACTGAGTTGGGATTGATCAGTTTTGTATCATAGTACCTTGACGACAATAGTAAACCTCAGGGTTTTAAGTAAATGACAAAGTAAATACAAAACAATTTTTGGTAGATATACATAAAAAGGTAGAAATAATACAATTATTTACAGATTTATATAATTAACATCATATACAGAAGGGATTCGTGTATATTGTACGTATGGCAATTATAATTGTCCAAAAGATATTACAAAGTGATGGCAATCAACGGCATAAAATTCAGTGCAAATAGTCAATTTGTAAATAAACTTTATTTAGATTAAACACTTATATTTATTACAAAACATATCAAAACATATGAATATCACTCTGTGACAATTTTCTAAAACAGTTCATACTTTGCTATATGAATCCCCTAAACTGCTTAATAGTTAACATTTTGTTATATACGTCATCTAGACTGCTTAACAGTTAACACTTTGTTATATGTGTCAACTAGAGTGCTTGATAGCTAACACATTGTTATATGTGTCTTCTAGATTGCTTAATAGTTCTTTAACACTTTCTTATATCATCTTCTAGACTGCATAATTGTTAACACTTTGTTGTATGATCTTCCAGACTGCTTAATAGTTAACACTTTGTTATATGTATCAACTAGAGTGCTTAATTTGATAGTTAACACTTTGTTATATGTATATTTTAGACTGCGAAATAGTTAAAACTTTGTTATATGATCTTATAGACTGCTTAATAGTTAACACTTTGTTATATGATCTTATAGACTGCTTAATAGTTAACACTTTGTTACATGATTCTAGACTGCTTAATAGTTAACACTTTGTTATGCGAACTTATAGACTGCTTAATAGTTAATACTTTGTTATATGTATCAACTAGAGTGCTTAATTTGATAGTTAACACTTAGTTTTATGTATCAACTAGAGTGCTTAATTTGATAGTTAACACTTTGTCATATGTATCTTTTAGACTGCTTAACAGTTAACACTTTGTTATATGATCTTCCAGACTGCTTAATAGTTATCACTTAGTTATATGACCATCTAGACTGCGTAATAGTTAACACTTTGATATATGATCTTCTAGACTGCTTGATAGTTAACACTTTGTTATATGTTTATATTGTAAATATACAATATGCCCATGATATGTCACAACGTTGTCAATTTCTACGATAGCAATATAAAGTAAACACAGAATCTATATTTGTTATTCTACTCTCTGAAAAATTGCACCATGCAGTAAATAAATCGACCTAGTTTCATATTAGTACCTAAGATGGATTTTTGTGATAATGATATAAGAGCACACGTTTATGGTATTTACATTGAAATTAATTTCAGAAATATACATGACATACAGTAAAATACGCATACAGTGGAACCTCCTTATTAAGACCACCCAACTGAGTGACCTATTGTGGTCTGACTAAGTGAGGTTCTTTACTTATTTAATATTCGACAAGTGACCAAACACTTGTCGTATGAAATATGGTGGTCTCCAAAGGGAGGCGTGATTCCACTGTACGTTAAAAATAAAATAACTACATCAACAAGTAGATAAGAACTAGTGTCAACAGTGTCAGGTTGTAACCTTGGTTTAGAGATACTCCAGTGCTGTATCCTCTTCGTCTTCTTTTTATCTTTATGTTTTGTGATTTTGGTCTTATTGGACACTTATACTTTGGAATCACTTCCTCTAATGAATCTGAACATTCAACACGATCTTGCTCACGTTTGTCCTTGCACGTACCAGGACTCGACTTAAGGATATCGACGACAGCTTTCATTCGAATATTCTCTGGAATTTTGCATGTGCCCGTCTCCAATAACTGCGTATATAGCGGGTGGTCCAGCTTAGATTTTAACCAATAAACCCCACACGTGCAGTTAAATGTATTGTTATTCACGTTGACTGTTGAGGCTAGAAGTACATCTTCCAAAGCCCCGCATGTTAATACTCCAAATGAGGTTGAAATTAGATCGAATTCTCTCAGCTTTCCCATTGTATTAAATGCCTTCTTATCGACAAAGCCCATCTGACAATTGTCAAAACTTAATTTGCTGATATTTGAAATATTGAAAAAACAATTTGACTCAAAAAGATATATTTGTGTGCCTTTGAAAACTATACTCGTAATTTCCGCCGATTCTTGAAATGCAAATGATTCAAATTTAGTTATTTTGTTATCAATAAATTCAATGTTCATTCCATGGCTAATTTCCTGGAATGCTCCAGTGTCTATCGACCCCATTACTGTTTTATCGAACGTAATATCTTTCAGTGTTGAAATATTTCGAAATGCACAAGCTGAAATTGCCCCTAAATTGCATCGAGAGAATTTGAGTTTAGTTAATTGGTGAAGGCCCTTGAACGCATTTGGTGGAATGGCATAGACAGTCATTTCGTCAAACAAAATTTCCGTCGTGTTCTCAGGGAATGACCAAGGAAAACTTACAAGCTGATAACACTTGACCGTGTTTTTCCTACAAACACAAGATTGTGGACAAGAATCTTCCGCTTCAGTAACGGCACTGTAAATCAAACACATGCTTCCTATTATTGTCCAAATCCACGGCAGATCCATCTTAGATCAAATATTAATGCTGAAACGAAAGTAAAACAGTAATCACATACCTTTTTTCTGTACTTTGTATTTGTGATTTATGATTTTAGTCATACACGTGTGGAATGTGCACTATGAGGGAGTATTAACATGTTCACAAGATAAAGGGAAGGACATTCCGCATTCCACATCAGAGCCCAAAACATTAGCCAGTCAAGATTAGTTTAGCCCACTGAAATTTTGATTAGCCGTGTAATTGAAAATTGTTAGCAGATATGTTTATTTTTTTCTTTAAACAACACGGTGACAAGTGCAAACTACAGATGTGCACTATCATCATGTCTGAAAGTTTACTTGAATAGGAATATTTTCAGTTTATAATTCTGCTGTTTATAAGTCTGCTTATTATAATTCTGTTGTTTATAGATATATTCAAATGTAGTTGTCCGTGTCCATCTCTGCTCAAAGGCCGTAAGTGCGGAACATAGGACAAATTTTGAAGCCCTTCTACGGAATTTGGTGACGTCTCCATATGAGTGAAATATTCTTGAGTGGGACATTAAACAATAGCAAAAACTTGAATAAATTTAGTCAATGGCTACATTGGCTAATGTGAAAGAGTGATCTCACCGACCGGCACAATAACTGAAAAATTGTTAAAATTGGCAGAAGACACTTCCAAATTCAAATTACATCATATTATATGCTTACGTATTATTAAGTAAAAATGAAGAAGTACCAATTAATAATCAAAGCTCAAATTCATAAGAACATGACGAATTAGATGTGCAAATGGTCTCAACATGAAGAGAAATTTAGAATCCCATTTGTAGGGACACAACAAAAGCCAGTCTTTATAGGGAGGTGATCTTTAAAAAAAGGTTGAGTAGTACACAGACGGTACTATTGGGGACACCTGTCTTTATGTGGTCTTTATACACAGGTGGTGGGCAATAACGAAGTAAAAAAGATAAATAAATGGATAAATAAATAGATAAATAATTAAATAAAAAGATAACAATGAATATATGAAGTCATATAAATCAACACGCCCAATAAATAAATATTTATATAATAAGTCAACCTTTCGATACTATCACAGCTAAAACTCCATTTTCCATATACTTGACTTAAAAATTTTGTGTGTTAGTTTTGAAAAAGTCAGACGGTTGTATTTGTGAGTTTGGACCTACCGAGTAAGAAGTATACAAAGATGGACAGAAAATGAAGATGCACTCTAATTGTTTTGGCTTATTTCTTGAGGTGAATGTATTCATTTACTTTGGTACTATGTTTATAATATTTATAACCACTAGGTCGTTGCCACTGCTGGTGAACCGTTTGAGTCCCCGATGGTATACATAGACCTAGTACCTGTTATTTCGGTACCAGCTGGTAATCTTATACTAAAGTTTTATTTGGCACTGATAGCACCATTTAAATTCTAAATTATTCAAAAGCTAAAGATAGTCATCTTTTTACAGTGGTTTCTCCTAGAAAGATTTGGCTATGCATTTAGGTTTATTATTTGGTCTAGTATTATACCGCTTTGCCTTTAGAAAACATACTGAAAATTGCAGCTCAACTGATGAAGTCTAATTGACAGAAACGATCGTCTTGAGCATTGTAACTTTGGTATTATGTTTATATTTACCTATTTACCATACCGTTATGTCCTGAAATCTAGAAAATTATTCCACCGTTTATGATATAACTGTAAATTGGACGATTTTCTTTACTATGTAGGCCATTTATTTACTTACATTCGTAAAACGTCTGTATCTGACTGAATTTGGAACAATTTTTAAGTCAGAATAATACAATAAATGTTGAAGGAAAGAAGGAAAAAACGAGCAATTTACAGTTGTGTGATCATTTTAAAATTTTAATCATGCACACAGAAATCTGGATTTTTCTCTTCAATAATTATACAATTAAAAAAAATGATATTGTGCGCACATGTAAATATGTTTCTTTATTCAATTGATTTTTAAAGATATATATGCATTATCTTCCAGCATTTATAAAGTTGTTTATCTGTCTCATTGTTTGATGTGAATTAGTAATTCTTATTTTCTATGCATTTGTAATAATGTTACAATATTCCTTCTTTATGCTATACTTTCATATTGTTTTCGTTCTATTTTGAAATATTAAAACATTTAGAAAAACATATATATGAATATAATTTAATCGCATGAAAGGCTATTGATAACGCATAAAATTACATGTTACCAAATAAATATCTTTTGATAGCTTTCTTCAGGCCAAAGTTTCTCCCTTCGTGGGGAAATATCCATAGATAGCTAACTGTAACAAGTTATTCACATATCGAGCAATTCTTTCTATATTTTCGTTATTGGTATTATTATATTTGGATATATTTTTCAACTAATCAATAAATAGATATTATCAGTACGATTTCCGATTTTATGTTATAATTGATATTTTACGGTTTATAGATAATTCGTAAAAAAACAAAAAATGAATTAAGAAATTATGATAGATTTCATACTTAGACATTTTACTTACTATAGATACAGACGGAAAATTAGCAACTAAGCTATACGACAAAAGCGACGCGTTCGGTTTTCCCATGGAAAATTTTCCACATTTAAGTAGTAATATACATCAGTCACCCGCATATGGAGTATATATTTCACAAATGATTCGATATGCCAGGGCGTGTACAACATATGAAGATTTCATATACAGAGGTAAAATACTCACTGATAAATTATTGACAGGGATATCGAAAACCGCGTTTGGTGTCAACGTTCCGCAAATTTTACGGTCGGTATGATAGTCTTGTTTGCGACTACTCTGTTTCACTAAGTGAAATGTTGAGTTGCCTTTTCGTTGGCGGTTGTTGAGACGTCTGTACCAATTGTGACGAGGATACACTCCTCACGTATTTCATTGGACTTGACTTTGGACTCACGGCGGGTGTGACCGGTCGACAGGGGATGCTTACTGCTCCATGGCACCTGACTCCACCTCTTGGTTTCCAGAGCTCCGTGTCCATTTTTACCGGATTTGTATCTATGCCATGACATTCTATTGACTTATACTTTGGTATCTGAGATTTTTATTAAATATTTCTTCTCTCTCTCTCTCTCTCTCTCTCTCTCTATATATATATATATATATATATATATATATATATATATATATATATATATATATATATATATATATATATATATATAGAGAGAGAGAGAGAGAGAGAGAGAGAGAGAGAGAGAGAGAGAGAGAGAGAAAGAGAGAGATAGAGAGAGTAAGAAATATCCGATATCTATCATAATCTCTTAATTTCCTAATTCATTTTGTTTACGAATTATCTTTAAAATGTTAAATATTAATTATAACAATAGTTGAAAAATACATGCATATATATATATATATATATATATATATATATATATATATTATATATATATATATATATATATATATATATATATATATATATAATATATATATATATATATATATATATGTCACAAAACCAATTACATTGTTCTTATTTCGATATCCTTGCCGATAAATGTTAACAACCAAACCAGAAACCGCTGATAAAAATCAGCCGTCGAACATTTTGTAATCTGATAAAGTTATGTTTTGGCAGTACGGATGATTGACAAGATCACGTTCTTATTTTTTCGGCGTCAAACTCGTAAAAGAAATTCGCCGAAATATGCAGTAATTTGTTCTTTATATCAGCTACTTGATTTATTAATATAACACGTCCAACAACCGATCTCGAATAAAGCTGAATTTAGGAAAATGTCTCTCTCGGGATTAATACAGACTTAAATATAATTGAACTTGCAGTTTATTTTCTCTTATCTGTTTAAAACTGTGTTTGATTCGTTTAAATTATATTACGTTTGCGGTGAAGAAGCAGTTTGGTAATTTACATAGATATCTCGAGGTGTTTCTTAACTTTACTGCGTTAGTAGAGAATAACAAAAGTTAATCAAAAACATTGAGTCATGATGTTTTAGATTCGTGTGATTTTATTACATTGCAAACAACATGATTTTTACATGCGTGGTTTGTCAATATGATGTACCGATAATATTTTAGCCTTAATCTCTGATTTTGCCTGATAATCACTGAGAGTGTTTTAATATAGCGTCCGCCATAAGAAGAGAATGACATGTACATCACTCAGAGGCCATTAATTAATATGCACATGTAAACGAAATGCATATAGCACGGTAAATTGCTACAAAAACACAAAATACAATCCAAATGAAATATACTATATATGAAGTATATATATGAAAGGATATAAACTCCCTTAATAATATTTGCAAGTTATATGATTGTATAACAGAAAATATCCATAATGTACACTTACCTTTAAGATGACTTCTTCTGTAGCGTTATTATCCCTTTGACATCCAGAACACGTAAGTAATAAAGAAAGCATAAAGGTAAATCGTCGTTGTCTTTATGTGAGGCCATGAAAAGGGAATTTTTGTTCACATGGAAGTATTATAACTGTATCTTATGCCTATGGCCTTAGTTATATTTATAATGATAACTATGTCGCACAACTTACACATGTCCCCGAACCTCTTCTTGTCCAAATATTTAATGGTATTCGTACATTTTCCTTTTATTCTGAGATTGTTTTAAAGGAGAAATAGCTGTGTTTTCCGAAATTGTTTTTTTTCTACTTTGACATCTTGTACTTGATGTACAATAACAAATAAGAGCTATACACAGGCATAAAAAATCTTATATTCCTATATATTTTGTTGATATAAAAGCCAGAGTCAGTGTATGGTTGATTTAACCAATTGCAAGTGAAAAAATGCCAAACCTGGGATTCTCAAGAAATATTAACAAAATATATAGGGGGGGGGGTTAAGAATTTTTATGCCTGTATATCTCTTTTTGTTATTGTATAGCAATCTAAGTAGTTAAAAAGGGAAAATTAAAAAAAAACAACTGGTGTCCATTAAATGTAAAAGTTGCAAACGCTTCAATAAATATTGTTTTTTCACAAATTTCACTTGTATGATTATGTTATACACTTACATAACCATCCTAATGTAATATGAAGTCGAGAAAAAAAGTATTTTGGGATAATTGAAATATAATGTACTTATATATACATGAAAATTTACCAGGAATTTTCAAATATTTGTTGAAGATCAAATAAAACGGGCATTATTAATCACATATAATAGTTCTTTTTTGCATGGATATGAAATAAATACAAGCACATACGTCCGATTATTTCGTCGAGTCCCATATAAATTTTCAGGATGTCCAGGATACAATATACCAATCTGGTGAATATTGGACAAACGCGAATATCTTGAAATCTAGAAGTGGGATCAGATGTCATGGGGGAGTAAACATCCCCTAAAAAATGGTCAAACCCGCCGTGAGTGCACAGTCAAATTTAAATGAAATAAATGAGGGATAAATCCTCTACCGAACAGGTAAGACAATATTTCATTTAATGAAAAATAGTAATTGCAAAAATTGTACCGATCTTAAAATTTGCGGAACGTTGACATCAAGCGCGATCCCCAATATCCTTGTGACAACAACTTATCAGTTTGTAGTTACCTCTGTACATGAAATGTTCGTATGTTGAACATGCACTGGAATATTGGATCATTTGTCAGATATAAACACCATATGCAGGCGATAACGGGATACAAATACATGCACTTAAATGTGGAATATGACAATTGGGAAGCCGAATCGTGGTGTTTAACGTATAGCCTGATTGTAAATTACCTGTGATATCACAGTGATATCAGTCCAAGAAGGAAAGTTTTTTTATCAAATAAAATAGAATATGTCTGGTAATATATATGTAAAACACACAGAATTTATACTGCAACTAGAGATGCTTGTGTATTAATGGTATGCAATTGTAAATAATTACTTCTGATGTAAAAAAAAAATTCAGAAATATTTTTAAAAAAATTTTCAGTCAGTCTCAGTACTTTTACAAACGACTTTAAAGTCAAAATGATAAAGTGAAGTTTAACATGAGTATTGAGTCAAGATACTGACGTCGGGTCCTGACGAGACTAGGTTTTGACAGTGCGCTGTTAAATACGTTCCCTTTCATTTTTTCAGTCAGTTTTTCTTACTGTTATAAAAGACTTCCAGTCTTTGTTATACAATAAGGAAAAATCAAACCATAAAAATCCCGAAACCATCTTCAAGCTCCGAAAATCCAGTGAATGGAGATTAACATTTGGTATTTGTGTTTTGAAGAGAGATAACCCGCATTGGAAATATTAACCATGATGAATCAGTGAATATCGGGGTGGGGTGTCATCATAAGCGGCAAATACAACCTTTTTAAAACTATCGATAGTCTTTTTGGTACGAACTTATAATTATCGAACCCACCCGGATATTGGCATTATGGGTTGTTATGTATTAACAACCTATTATGGGTTTACTTCGACTTTTCATCGAGGGCTATCCAGTCAGCACTGAAGAGCTCATGGAAGTTGCATTCGTACTTCCTGTAAAATATAGTCCAACTTTTACAGAAAAGTCAAATATTTTGGTGTAAATGAAATTAAATCTAGTTTGAATAATCAATAAATTACATAATACATAATTCTACTTACTTCTGCCTTTCGAAATTATACAATTTAAAACAACTCAGATCCCAAAGTATAAATCTTTAGGATGTTCAGGATATAGATACATATCAGGTAAACCTGGACAAACATGGACGTCTGGAAACCAAGAGGTGCAATCAGGTGCCATGGAAGAGTAAGCATCCCCTGTCGACCGGTCACACCCGCCGTGAGTCCAAAGTCAAGTCCAAAATGAAACACGTGAGGAACGAATACTCGTCACAATTGGTACAGACGTTTCAACAACAGCCAGCAAAAAGGCAACTAACATTTCTCTGAGTGAAACAAAGTAATCGCAGACAAAACTATTATACCGATCGTAAAATTTGCGGAATGCTGACATCAAACGGGGTTTTCGATATCCCTGTGTCAATAATTTGTCAGAGAGTAGTTTACTTCTGTATATTAAATGTTCATATGTTGAACATGCCCTGCCATATCGAATCATTTGTGAAATATAAACTCCATATGCGGGTGTCTGTGGGATATATATATATGTATATGGCAGATTTCACACGTGCCAGTGAAACATGGACGGAATATGTCCCACTTTAAAAAACCGTCCATAGTTATGTTACACAAAGATTATATGAAATTAA
This sequence comes from Atrina japonica, assembly GCA_030159075.1. NCBI lineage: Eukaryota > Metazoa > Mollusca > Bivalvia > Pterioida > Pinnidae > Atrina > Atrina japonica. Next base: position 522,215 of record BROG01000257.1, on the reverse strand, counting down.
AAGGGGACTTTGTTGCTAATGTTACACTTGTGCTAGTGTTACTTTTGCTGGATGGAAAATTATTTTCAATATCAATGCGCGTGATCAATGTTCCTTCAGCCATGAAATTAATGTTTTTAGAAGTTGCCCTTTTATTAGAACTCATTGCATTCTGAGTAAATGTGCGCAGATGTAAAATACAGTTGATTTCTGTTGCTGATGTTACAGGTTTTGAGGACGGAAAAATGTAACACTAGCAACGAAAAAAAAAAACAAAGAAACACCTGGTCAACTGTTTTCTGACATACTTGACTTTAAATCGACTTTAGTGATTTCAGAATTGCAGATTCATACTGCTTTTGTCATAATTTTATCCCAAAGCCCTACATATAAAAAATAATAGGACATGCATGGTAGACAGGAAGGAAAATGGCCATTGTGACTTCAATGATAAAAATGTTAATATATATATATATATATATATATATATATATATATATATATATATATATATATATATATATATATATATATATATATATATATATATATATATGTGTGTGTGTCTTCAGTTAAAGTTATGCTTGGTACAGATGATTATATATTTAGAAAGAGTTCAAAACGTCACATTTCATAATTTTCTTCTTCAATTTCTGTAAGCGCTTTCGCCTTTACAGGCTCTTCAGACGTCTTCTGAAGAGGCTGTAAAGGCGAAAGCGCTCACAGAAATTAACGAAGAAAATTGTTAAATGTGACGTTTTGAACTCTTTCTATATATATATATTATATATATATATTATATATATATATATATATATATATATATATATATATATATATATATATATATATATATATATATATATATATATATATAATATATATATATATATATATATATATATATATATATATATATATATATATAAATTTCTAAAACAAAAGAAATTAAAAAAGTGTAAGGTACTCTTTTTAAATCAATTTTGGATAGAATCTGGCAATAATCATTCTGTTTTATACAATAGGAATTTTTCAACAACATCTGAAAAAGGACATCTGAATTGAAAAGAGTTCATTTCGTCCTATTTTTGGCTCAATTTTACAGTAAAACACAGTGAAATTACATAGATGTTTGTTTGTTTGAATAAGTATCAATTTGATGTAATATTACAGAAAATATCATATTCATGCATTAAATATGGAATAATTGCATGTAGTTAATGTTATTAATTTAATTAATTTTAGTATATCCGTCCATGTAACACTAATATGTATTACACGAAATTAAGGATTATTTACACATTGTACTCTCACGCGGATGTTTGAGATTTATACGTCATCTTCAATAATTGTACTGCTGTCTTGCTACAGATAGATATAGATATAGAATTATCTACTTAACACGTAGTAACAGTCCTATCATTTAGTGTTTACAATTATACATAAGTGAAAAAGTCAGTTACTCTTTGTGCTTCAAGTGCTGTCTTTTTCGAAATATACAGTTTCAGTTCATCTTTCAATACATGGACGATTAAGCTAGCATTAAAATTGTTAACTGTAGTGATTCTTTCAATTCACCATGCCGTTTACCTGCAAAATTGTCATTGGGTAACAGCCGTTGAAAGGCGACTGGAATACTGAAGTACCAGGAATTTAATGCACCGACGGATATTGTATCAATGACCAAAAGTACTTTGTATGTCGCAATAACAAGACAATGGTTTTCGTTAATATATAAATCAACAAAACATATCATATGTAAATAAAGTAAAAGTTCAAAACATTGTTCTAAAAGTAGTTGTAGAGACTATAAGTGAACAGCATAGATAACTCTGTGTTGTGATTTCTCTTGATTATCACATTTCAAACTGGGGACATAAGAAGGATGACTTATCTGGATGCGAATTCCGGTCGATTCCACGTGATATTAAACAATAAGTGAATATCAAATGTGGTGTATCAATTAGGGTTCTAAAACCAAACTTTAAAACAGAAATCAGTAAATTAAATATGAAATTTAGACCTTTCATAACAACAGTTTTCTGCAAAGGATATTTTGAAGGATATTTTTGTTATCAAAATGCGACAAAATGAGCAATATTAGAACACTGGCTAATTTTGTTTTATACAGGAGTTGTCGCTCATTGATTGAGCAACCATAGATTTGTATACAAGAGTTGTCGCTCATTGGTTGAACAACCACAGATTTGTATACAAGAGTTGTCGCTCATTGGTTGAGCAACCATAGATTTGTATACAAGAGTTGTCGCTCATTGGTTGAACAACCACAGATTTGTATACAAGAGTTGTCGCTCATTGGTTGAACAACCACAGACTTGTATACAAGAGTTGTCGCTCATTGGTTGAACAACCACAGATTTGTATATAAGAGTTGTCGCTCATTGGTTGAACAACCATAGATTTGTATACAAGAGTCGTCGCTCATTGGTTGAACAACCATAGATTTGTATACAAGAGTTGTCGCTCATGAATCCAGCTACCATAAATTTATGTACAAGTTTTGTCGCTTATCAGTGGGGCGACCATAAATTATATGCAAAAGTTGTCGCCTGTTGGTTGAGTAAACATATGTTTCTATACGGGAATTATTGTCTATTTGTTGAGGAACCATAGATGTATATACAAAAGTTGTTGCCTATTGGTTAAGCAACCATACATTTATACACAAAAGTTGTCGCCTATTGGTTAAGCAACCATAAATTTATTTACAAATGTTGTCGCCTATTGGTTGAGCAACCATACATTTATACACAAAAGTTGTCGCCTAATGGTTGAGCGATCATAGATCTATATTCCAGAGTTGACGTTCATTGGTTGAGTTACCATAGTTATATACAATATTTTTTTCTCATTGGTTTCACATAGTAGGGATGACTTTCATAAAATCACAGATACTAAACCATTAATCTCCAAGATGTCCAGGATACAATATACAAATCTGGTGAAATAAAGTTGTTGTGCCTGAAATAAGACAATTTGTCATGACTATAAAATATTGATCATCTAAAACAATTCTCATAAAACAAATATTAAAGGGGCATTAGCTGTGTTTACACCAAAATATTATTTCGATTTTTTCTACTTTTACTACTTGTACTTAATGTACATTAAAACATAAAAGCTAAACGCAGGCAAAAAAATCCTATGTTTCTATATATTTTGTGAAAATAAGACTAGGTACAATATGATATTCATAAATAAAATAGTAAACATGATGTTACCAATTGCAAGTGAAAAAGTGCCACACCCGTGTTTCTGATGCAATTTTCACCAAATGAATATGAATTGGTGAACTTTTATGCCTGTGTATATCTCTTTTTTTTTATTGTATATCTAATGCCCCTTTAAGTGCAAGGGTTTATTTTGCAATACCTTTATTTCTTTTAAAAAGATACCCGAGATTCAGTATGCTGGGATTTTAATGATTTTTTTTTCAGACTCAGGATTCATCACCCATGATATCCCTCTCGGGAATGTTAGATAAATATTATATTTATTATAACAGTAAGGGCCGAATCACGTCGAGTTGTCAGGGGCAGATCATCAGATCAAATGAGACGCGAAACGTTACCAATGGGTTAGAGACAATTAAATTATATTCCACAGGCGACAATGTTAACGTTTTCCTGTATTACTAATATTTCGAACTAGTATTGAATTATAAATTATACATGGATCTGTTTGGCGTTCTTTTCCGCATTCAGAAAATAAACACATAAATTTTCAAATATATCTTGTTTTATTGTCATATGGCCATATTTCACCCCCAGCAGTTTCGCACTGAATGGATAGTGAAATCACAATTCAGATACTTTTCAGAAAATTGGCTCTAATTATACCAAAGTGCCATTAAAATTATGCTGATTCAGCATTTTCAATTTTAGTACATTATTTCATCGATTTTGTTCATCGATACAATATTAATCAAACACCAGGTTACATTCAAAATAGCAGCTCCGCTTTCCATACACTTTTTAAACCTTTAAACCATCCAATTTCCCGGTATTTAGCAGTGTCTAACCACTAGAAAAGTAGTCCTCTTTGTTTACTATGTCATCAGTTTCAGAGAGGGGTGATGTGGATTCCGAAAACTACAGTGTAATGGTCCGGAAAGTTAGATAAAACTCTGTGAAATCAACAGTATCAAAACTCGGAATATTGATAGATATATAATACTATTCTGGAGCACAAATATATACAGTGACTCCATTTCGCCAATCAGATATCAAATGATGATGTCATTTTCACCGATCTTGACCTTTTCATCGAAATCGAGATATTTCGGCGGGAAATTTGCTGTGGGTGTGGCGTGCTGACAAGGAGAGGGACCGGGCGCCTGCTTCCATCCCGTTTGATATTCGCAATTGTTCTTCATGTTCAGAACATTTGTATGTTCAATCTGTCGTATTCTAGAACCTTTGAGTTTTGATTATCCATTGGTACTTATTCTTTTTTACCTGACAATGTCTTACAAACTACTCCTATTTTAATGGTGTTAAGAAAGGGTACACAAAAATACCAAAGACAACACTCAAGAATTTTTCACTTATTTTGAGACGTCACCAGCTTTAGGTGAAGTGCTATAAGTTTTGACCTGTGCTATGGACTGACGCCAATGCAGTGAGTTTTCTTTTACGTGCCACGCCTTCAGAGACCTCGATTTTCGGTTTCATCCCAAAGATCCACGATTTTCACTTCGTATGACGAGCTCTTGGAAAAGGAATGAACAGTACCATTTTTGGGACCACCCCAAAATATCACCCTACAACTTGTCATGTTAAAGTAATATGAAAAAAAAAATTATATGATTTAGGAGTGGGAATCTCAACAATTTTTTATATAATTGAAGTTTTCTGCAATAAAAGGGCAGGGAATGACCCTAAGGACCCCCAAATTACCATCATACAACTTGGCTTGTAATGAGAAAAAAGAAAAGGTATGGTTTAGATGTGGAGACCTCAACAGTTTTTTAGATAATTGAAGATTTCTGAAATCAAGGGATTTCTCTATACAACTTCTCTTGTCATGGGTAATAACAAAATATATAGTTTAGGCGTGGTGAGCTCATATATTTATGAGATATAGAATATTACTGAAGTAAGGGGGTGGGGATGACCCAGGGACCCCCAAAATATCACCATAAAACTTATTTTGTCATGAGGAATAAGTATATATGGTTTACAGGTGGAGACCTCAACAGTTTTTGAGATGAATGAAGATTTCTGAAATTCAGGGGTGGTGAATAACCCGGGGGATCTCCAAATCACCATTCATCTTGTCATGGGTAATAACAAATATTGGTTTAGGGTTGGGGATCTCAAATAGTTTAGATAATTGAATATTTATGCGATAAAGAGGTGGGGATGACCCTGGGAATCCCCAAAATATTACAATTAAATTTGTCTTGTCATGAAGAATAAGAAAATATATGGTTTAGGGATGGGGATCACAACTATGTTTCAGATAAATGGATATTTCTGAAATAAGGTGGTGAGGACGACCCTTTAGTCTTGCCATGAGGATTCACAAAATACATGGTTTAGGTGTGGGGATTTCTGAAATGAGAGGGGTAGGGAATACTCTGGGATAAAGCCTTATATTGCAATGAGCCCTTTACATGATGCCATCCAAGAAAACATTAGGTTTAAAGTACAGTGTAATGATTTTTATTAGTTAAATGCAAGTAAAATTATAAGGTTTAATTTCACTGTATGTTTCTTTAGTAATCCCAACCCCCATTTAAGTCTCCAAAAATATACCTTAGACCCCCCATATTCCCAAACTGAAAACTTCTCGCACAACTAAGGATATAGGCCTACAATACTCTGAAGTTTCATGAACTTTCACCCCGTAGTTCCTGAGAACACTGAAGTAGGGAAGATTTTCTGACATTAAGTACAGTTTACTATATAGTAAATTTAGCTCCGCCCTAGGGGCAGGACCTACACCCTCGGGATCATGAATTTTACAATTTTAGTAGAGGGCTTCATGCTCTTTTTAACCATGCATTCAGTTTTCTTCACGATGCGTAGGAGTTGAGAAGAAGATTTGTTTTTTACTATATAGTAAATTTAGCCCCGCCATATAAGAACCCATGCCCTCGAGGTCATGAATTTGATCATTTTGTAGAGGGCTTCATGCTCTTTCTATGTATGTATTCAGTTTTCCTTTAAGATGTATAGGATTTGAGAAGAAGACTTTTGAACATTTAGCTATTTTACTATACAGTAAAGTTAGCCCTGCCCGAAGGGCAGAACTCATCCCTCTGGGTCATGAATTTTGCAATTTTTGTAGAGTTCCATACTCTTTCTAGCCATCCATTCAGGTTTCCTTAAAAGATGTGCACGAGTTGAGAAGACGATTTTTAAAGATTTGGCTATTTTTACTACATGTATGTATATAGTAAATTTAGTCTTGCCCTAGGGGTAGAACTCATGCCCCCAGGGTCATGAATTTTACATTTTTCGTAGAGTGCTTCATGCTGTTTTTAACCATGTATTAAGTTTTCCTTCAAGATGTGCATCAGAAGAATAGACGAATGTGAAGTTTTGGCTATTTTACTATATAGTAAATTTAGCCCCACCATAGGGGCAGAACTCATGCCCTCAGGGTTATCACTTTTGCAATTTTGGTATAGCAACTGTACGACATTACTACCCTATAAAGAATTTGTTTTAGTAGTAGAAGCAGTAGAGAAGAAGATTTTTTTAATGACCATTATTTACATGGTTTTTACCCCCTCTCTAGGGTTCCTGAGGTCCATGACTTTTGCGATTTTCATGTCCCTTCAGATATTGATGCTAGTGACCATGTTTGGTTGGAATTAGCCCAGAGGTCTTGAGAAGAAACTGAAAATGTAATAACATTACTGGACGACGCACGACTACAAAGAAAAGACGATCGCAATAAATCAACATGAGCTTTGCTCAGGTGACCTAAAAACAGAACATGGCAGGAAAACTTTTGGAACATAGCACTAAAATGAAACATGAACATTTATTTTCATTATTGTGAAAACTTACATTCCATAGGTTATTTATAGCCTAAGTATGTGCCAAGGAGATGGTTTTGAATTTTGGCTTTATTTTGTTAAAATATTAGGAAAACTATAAAATGTACATAAAATTGCACTTGTTCTCTTCGAAATGTCTCGAGTTATTATGTAGTTTTGTGGTTTTTTTTTTATAGAAAGATAATATTTTTATTTTAGGGTGGCCGCTAAACGTAAAACATTGGAATAACCTAAACGCGAAAAACGCACCGAAAACCGAATTAAACATTTCACAAATTGTTTGATAAACACCCACAGGCTTCCCATATACATAGAGAATACAATCATGTAGTAATTGTATGTAAGCTTTTATTGAATTTGACTTATATGTATGTAACCATGACAATCTATAAGTTAAATCATTACTTAGCAACAGTATACAATATGCGGATAATTAGATAATGAAACAAATAATATAATAATAATGATGATAAAGAAATTAGCGCGTCCACAGGACTATTGTACCGGAATCAAATACTTGTGATATCTAATGAATTGCCTATGATTCTATCATATAACAGATTACAATGAGCTTATTATTTCCATTATCCTCATTTTGAACATGGGTAAACCTTTAAGATACTCCGTGTAAAAGGAATAAGACCCCTTAATTTTTACCTGAACAAAGGTCTTTAGCAATAGTCCTATCACTATGAATTTCTGTTATATAAAAATCTCAGATACCAAAGTTCTTGAGGATGTCCAGGATATATATAATAATCTGGTAAAAATTGGATAAACACGGACCTCAGGAAATCCAGTTTTGGAATCAAGTAGCATATAGGAGTAATCATCCCTTGTTTACCGGTCACACCCACCGTGAGTCCTTACGTCAGCTTTGATAACGTATCTGACAAGATAGGGTCTCAAAAGTGAAGAGACACACATATTTCATGCAGCAAAGTTTACATGTTAGAAAAACTTACTCTGTGTCCCAGCAAACCTGTAAAGTCTTTTTGTAAATATTTGTAAAAAATGTTGTCATATGGGAACATCATCCATACAGTCATTAAATATGACCAGAGTCGTAAACTCTTACCCCTGTGAATACGTTTCAACATACAGTAAATCTTAGATAATCGCGAATTGCTAAATTCTTTTCATCATATTTCTTAGAAATGAAACCGAATGTTTACAAACAACGTTCTTGTGCGCAAGTCAACGGAGGAGTCAATTCACGTGCAAGGGTATTCCACCAGTATCTTCAATCCAGTGTCCTTTGTGACTTACGAGTGATGAGATGTTCCAACGAAAACCGTAAAAGGTTTAACTAGGATCTCGAGTACTGCATGGTCTCTTTCATATTTGAATGCAGAAATGATCATGACTATTACCGACTTTAAATAAAATAGCAATTTTTGTTGATTTGATAGTTTTTTAAATGTAAACTTAAAAACAAACCCGCTTTCCAGGTCTGCTGGGACACACAGTAAGCACTATTTTTTTTAACATCATTATGGACTTCCTGAACGAGTTTTGTACTGTTTGGTAGTGTAAACCACTTGCTCGAGTTAAAATAGGTCACTAGTAACTGCAATCACATTTCATATTGGATCCGAATATGAATGTTCAAGTTCGATAAATGCTAACCCATATCTTGTAAAGAGACACGCGTATACGAAAAGATTTATTTTGTCCAAAAGAGTGGTTAATGGAATGCGGGAAGCAGATGTGCAGTACTACTTTAAGTACTGGAAACTGAATATCTTAATGTTAAAGAAACATATTTATACCAAACTAATTTGACAACTATACTTGAATCAACTTTACCATTGAATGTTAATCCGTGGTTCTCAGCCTGCAGTTTGAACTTTGGGTATGTTTATTCTTTAAAATAAGATTTTGTCGAAAAAATTGATTTTGGACACTTGCATCCATACGTCTACACAATATAGTTCAAATTGAAAAAAGAATGATAAAAAAAGTATCTTCACAGTTTAATCTATCTAATTAAAGAAAACATCCAAAAGTATAACCTCGGGCTGAGAATTGTGATCTGCCAATTCTGTAAATCAAAGCACTGGAACGTATCACGCTGTTATATATTTCCTCTCAGTATGTCGCTGGTAAAACCTCTGTATTATCACCATTGCACGCACATGATTCTCTTTTAGTATTTTCATCATTCATACTTTGTAGTTCTGTACTATGACTGTTGACCATTCCTGCGTTACGATCAGCTGAAAAAGAGACAAGATCCTTGAGGTTTTGTAAAAATTATTAAACCAGCTCTCATGTTGGTTACCCTATTTTCCCTACAAGCGATACAATTAACAATACAGATAAATAAATATGAACCCAAGGTATACACCAATGTTACAGCCCTTCCTTGACTAAATATGGAAGTGTCAAACCGTGATGTACGTTATTCAGAATTAATCATGTTGACCAATAGGTACGATTTAAAAGTAAGATATTTTATCTTAAGCACGGGTAAACATTTGTGTATGCATGTATGTTTTCGTTAGTGTTATCCTCGTGGACGAGTTAACACAAAGTTGGTGTGTGTGTATATGTGAGAGAGAGAGAGAAAGAGGGAGAGAGAGAGAGAGAATAAGTTCATCCTGGTGTGTGTATTTAAGTATTTAAGGTATGTATGTAGTTATGTAGGTAGTAAGGTAGGCAGGTAGGACTCGAACTCACGACCTCACGATCTAGAGTCGAGCGCGCTACCGACTGAGCCAGGCCGGCTCAGATAGGTAGATATGTACGTAGGCAGGTAAGTAAGTATGTATGTATGGATGGATTTATATGTATCTATACCAACGAATATGCGAAAGAGAAAAAGAGAGACAGACAGACAGACAGAGAGAGACAGACAGACAGACAGAGACAGAGGGAGAGAATAAGTTCATCCTGTTGTGTGTATTTAAGGTATGTATGTAGTTTTGTAGATAGCATGGTAGGCAGGTAGATATGTACGTAGGCAGGTAAATGAGTATGTATGTATGTATGTATGGATTTATATGTATCTGTACTAACGAATGCGTGATTAAAAGATAAATGTATTTATGTATGTGTTTGCTAATGTTTGAGTAAAGGTATTATCAATATTGTGTATCTGTGTAAATAACACCAATATATAGTATCTACAAAAGCGTTGTTAAAAGATCACCACAATAATATGACATATTCCCCATAAACAAAAACGCATTTGCAGAAATAGATCGCGATAGTTATACACATTCAACGATAAGCAAATATTTTCATTAAGAACATTGTCTATACTTTACAGCAGAAACTAACTTTGTAGAAGATGAAATGAATTTTCAGATGTCATATGCATTTTATTCGTGTATAAATAGTATGGAAAGAAGTAGAGCAATCAAAAGCTAAACTTTGCTGTGAACAGTTCAAATCTGCGTTGATAACTTGTTTGATGTTTTGTGCATAGAAAAATAAAAACAGTAAATAAATCCAGTTTTACACATAACGGAAAATATTTCACTGCATTATATGATGAATAACACAAGATGCACACACTCTAATGGCTTAAAACGTTCTGCAGTTCCTCTAATATATGAGAAGGTTTGTTTGCGGCATGCATTCTTGATGAAATGGAACTACTTGTAAGTGAAAACATATTTACAAAGATTCCATGATGTTTTAGTAACTATTAAATTAATGTAATTACGTTACAAAAGAGACACGCCCACTTACTCTGTACGTAACGTAAAACCAAGAATCTTAATCAACGATACATCTATCTACACTGTGTTTGACTTGATATTTAATTTATTTTAATTGAAAACCAATGACTGTTGATTTGGGATAGGTACCGTTCCCGAAGTAGGGAACTCATTTACACCATTCTATTATGTCATTGACCTTTACTAATGAGTTTTATTGCTAATTATTGTTTTCAGCACACTTTAATGTCGGAATGTCAACGTGTAGTTTAGTTGTTAGATATATTTTATCCATACAAAATTTAAGTATCCATTCTAAACTAAAATCCATATAATCAGAGTCTTGTGAAACATTTTCTTGACCTAGACGAGATTACATTTTAGGTAATGAATCATAATGACATTAAAAATACACTGGCAAGAGTATATATTGTTCCTACTTGTCATCAAGTATCCAGTAAGGAATAAAACACCTCCCTCCCTGAAGTCTGTCATAACCGGAAAGTGTGTAGAATCTACCTGATGATAATTAAAAGATTCATCCGACCGGCCAAGTTATGTGAATCGGACAATATATTTTAAAACTTCTAGACCTTTGTGATTAGAGCATCAACTCACTAACTACAGCGAGTCTTAAATCTACTCAGCGCAAGGTCAATATCTGTTTGAGTCTATGTTAATCGTTGGAAGTTCGCCAATATGACGCAGATAAGTATGGCATAAAACAACGATACATGTATCTCATTCAAAGGTCAATCAGAAAAAAAAGTTGAAAGTTTTGTACAGGTATGCAAGTAAATAAAAATGAATTCTAAATTTGATGAAACGCGTTACATAATACACTGGCTTCCAGTCTTTGTAAATTCGATTCTCTGGTCTTTGCTGAGACCTGTGATAATCACAGCCTATACATTCTTTTCAGATATGATTTTCTTTTTCTTTCGAAACTACATTCCGCTTTTTCTTTTACACAACCCGTTTAAGATAAACATTTCCTGCATTTTAGTTACGAATTTATATATCCTATGAAGTTCGACTTATCTATTTTATTCGTTTTAGACCACGTTTTTATATAATGTGAGAAGCTATTTCATTGGCCTCTCCTGTGGATTTTAAAACTACAAAGTCATGGATGCCAATATTGACGGAATGTAAAATACAACGAAAATAACACACAAATATTTGAATGCATTGGGGTTGATGAGGCTGCATTTTGATTTGTACATCTATATATCAGATACTAATCCCAGTGGAGTACCGATTTTACTTTCGTAAGCAAATACATACAAATTCTACAGCAAAGACTGCGAGTTTGTCATATCTGGTACCTCACCGTTATTTGATTGACGTTGGAAAACATTTTAAAAGGTAAATTAGACTTCATGGGATTAAGATTCTAAAAGACGGTCAACATGTCACCCATTCTTTGTACGAATAGTTAGCGACTTATAGAAATCTGCACATCACGAATACCATCAAGACTAAGTCTACGAGATCAACAATAAACTGCCGATGTTTTGTACGTTTTGTGTGGTATTCCTGTCAACTTAAGACATACGAAAATCTGTACCACAGATGATTATGAAATAAGATCAATTTATTAATAAACAAGTAACAAGTGATTGACATTTTATCTTACAATTCAAGGGGAATGATAAATCAGAAATAGATCATTGACACTATATTTGTCACAAAACCAGTCCCAAGCGCCAAGTCTTTCTGATGGGAAACTTATATACATCTATATATATATATATATATATATATATATATATATATATATTTATATATATATATATATAATATATATATATATATATATATATATATATATATATATATATATATATATATGTGTGTGTGTGTGTGTGTGTGTGTGTGTGTGTGTGTGTGTGTGATGCCTGCGCATTTATAAGCCTGGCTTTCAGTACTTTGATCATTTCAATTTGTTATCATGCCAAATTTATATCAATTTACAGATACGAAATAATTACGTCAATTTCCAGGAATACGATACAATCTTAAAGTGCAGTCCACGAATTTCTAAGCACGTACATTAGCACTTCTAAAACTCAGTTAAAATATATAAAGATTACAACTATATCAAATCTATCATGGCGGTATGAGTTAATTTTAAAATACACACTTAAAGCACGCGTATTCTATTACATGTTTGGGAAAATATGTCAAGATAAAAGTATATAGTATGTGCGTAAAGGTAAAAATTAGCACAGAATAATTATGGTGGTTGGATTTAGCTGTCAGAAAATTAGTATCTGGAATATATCAATACTGTACCTCCAGCTGGGAATTTTGCAAAACGTTTGTGTAAAAATAAACAATGAGTGTCTCCTGGAAAATTATTCTTTGTTCAGGATATTTAAAGGGGCACTAACTGTGTTTACCAAAAAGACATTTCAATTTTTTCTACTTTCACTACTTGTTCTTGATGTAAAATGACAACCAAGAGTTAAACATAGGCATAAAAAAAAATCTTATATTCCTTTATACTGTGTAAAAATAAGATGAGGTCCAGTATAGTATTCATATACATATAGTTAGGTTGAGATAATAAACTGCCAAACCTAGGTTTCTCAAACAATTTCCACAAAATATATAGGAATTTAATTTATTTTATGCCTGTTTAAATCTCGTTTCTGTTATTTGATATCACACTTAGTAGCGAAAACGGTGACTTTTTTTATTAAAAACATATCTAATGCATATATATATATATATATATATATATATATATATATATATATATATATATATATATATATATATATATATATATATATATATATATATATCAGTTAAATTGAAACCATTTGAATAAATTACAAAGAAATTGTAAGAACTAGGTGTAAGTAATATTAATACCCAAAAATGCATTTATATATATATATATATATATATATATATATTATATATATATATATATATATATATATATATATATATATATATATATATATATATATATTCTTTTTAACATGATAAATATCATTCAGTGCATTTTATTCTACAACTGCGTCTGGCGTTAAGTCACGGGGGTTAGAAATGGAGTTTGATTTCTTTACAGTTCATATAAACCCATATACGAAATTTACAATATATATGCTTTCTAGTGATTGTAAATGCTGTATAAATGATGATATATTGGAAGTCATTATGTAATAACAAAACTATACGTTTACGCAAAAATAAATTTTGACCCAACTAAAAGACACTCTTAATATATTTTCTCAAGGAAACTACAATTTAGAATAAGTAAGACAAAATACCCCTCTTACCTAACCCAAACCCTAACATGAAACCTAACCTAAACACTTACCTGAAACCCCTAAACCCTAACCTGAAACCCAAACCTGAACACTACCCAAAACCCTAATCACTAGCCTAACAGTTAATAACATTCAAGATGGCTGAAGCGACCGGTGAACTGCAGACCAGCTATTTTTCATATTAATGAAATTTAGTGTTCAATCAAGATAAGTAATACATGATAAATAGTGAAATTCCACTGACTGACCTACAGAATCAGGAAAAACAAAGATAAAATAAAAAATATATCTATAAAATGAAAGTCCTTTCAAAACAATAAAGATGCGTTTTACATAACTTTGTGTAACAACGAGCATCCCGGATAACACGGGGAACAAGAAAGTTCCATTAGCTGCGACGATATACGAAAATATCAGCATTACGTTGTGTAATAGATAATTTGGCGTGTGTAATAAATCTGTCGAGGAGAATTATCATCAATTGTTTTGATATATTACATGTTACAATTTCGTCTAATGGAGTTCATTGGTTTTCCTATTATAAGTGTCAAAACTGCTGATGTTTAATCCAAAATAAAAAATAAACAGAATACCTACACTCAACATTCTCAAGACTCAAAGAAGATTGATTAAACAATTAAGAATGAACATAAACCTCGTTGTTCCGTACAGCACTGGCGAATTGTTATGAATGTCAAATATATAATTAAAACGTGCCTCTAGCTCGTGACAGAATGGAATGCCGTTGGCTGAAATCAATTATTTAAAATATACGCCAAAATTAAATCTTAGTACCGTAATTCCATTGGAAAATTCATAAAGAGTATCATAAATGTGATTTGAATGGAAAATCGTGACAGAATCTATTTATCATGTGATCTAACATACAATTTAAACGGCATTTTATGATGACTGGCGATAAAAATCTTTATTCTTCTTTCTGTCCAGTTGACCAAATTGTTACTAGGTCAAATACTTCCGCAGAAATAAATGCATAAAATATATTGTAAATATATAAAAATTTCAGATACCAAAGTATAAATCAATAGAATGTCCAGGACATAGATACAAATCCGGTAAAAATAGACAAACACGGACCTCTGGAAACCAAGAGGTGGGATCAGGTGGCATGGTGGAGTAAGCATCCCCTGTCGACCGGTCACATCCGCCTTGAGTCCACAGTCAAGTGAGGAGTGTATCCTCGTCACAATTGGTACAGACGTCTCAACAACCGCCAATGAAAAGGCAACTCAACATTTCACTTAGTGAAACAGAGTAGTCGCAAACAACGATATTATACCGACCGTAAAATTTGCGGAACGTTGACATTAAATGCGGTTTTCGATATCCCTGTGTCAATAATTTGTCAGTGAGTAGTTTACCTCTGTATACGAAATTTTCATATGTTGTGCACGCCCTGGCATATCGGATCATTTGTGAAATATTGCTTATCTTTTATCATATAGATTTTAAATTATCATTAACACCTAAGCATACTTTATCAGATTTTGAATTTAGCAAATACGTCAACTTGAATGCAACAAACTTTTAAATTATCTTCACATCAATATGTTTTATCCATTTGCCCCATTGAAGCTCAAGTGACGTCACAAACACAAAGTGAGGCCTTTGCCAACTTTCATTTGAATGTAGTATGCGTACGTAGAGAATAAAAGTAGTTCAGTTTGCCACACGTTACCCAATCAAATGGCCGCTAGGCACACCTACGTGTGTTACATTTGCAATGTGAAACGTGCTATTGTAATACTGCACAACTGTCTTAATATCAAGTAATTTCACACAAAAATAAATGAAATAAAGATAAGATCTATAATAATAAATTCACAATTCATAACGGTTTAGTAAAACGGATAATCAGTTGCAATACATAAATAAATAGAAAATAAGTACATATATCAAAATTAGAAATCACAAACTTTCTACAAAACGAAAACGTAAGAACTATTTGCATGCAAATTTCATACATGTGCTTTTTTCACAGCACCATTACCGGAACTGGAAGACAGGTTGCAATGCAGATGATGAATTTCTGGCACCGACAAGGAATGAGGACGAACCACTCTCCTACCACCATCTGTTGCAACATGTCATATGGTTTTATTTTAAATTATATTATATAAAACAATTATTGCAATACAATTTAAGGTTTAACAACGTGTAGAAAATGTAGTCGATCGTCTCTTTTTTAAACATGAATCAAAATAATTCAAATATAATAAAATATTAAAATATTGTTTTACAACGTACAACCACCCGTGAAACATCATATTGAAGTAAATGTATTTTATACATTTCAACCCGGTATTAAATTAAGTATCACCCGGAAATCATCATTAAATTACATACGTATTTTAAAACTGTCAAGTTTGTTCAAAATGAAAAGTCTAAATTAAGTGACCAAGCAATATATAATACAACATATTCGTATCCCTCATGATGTCTTAAAATATCATTTTACGAAAGATATTATTATTAACCTAATTGATGTTGATATGTCAAAATATCTTTGCAAGACATTACCTTTATATATATATATATATATACATATATGTACACGACACTCATGTTTGCTTTTCAACAGAATGTAACTTTACTTGTTCAACTAAAATGTTTTCATGTTTACGATCGCATCTGTTTATTGAAACATTCCCATGGTTTTTCCAATATGTCTGGTCCTTAAAAATGCTTAATGAATAATGTAAAATTGTAATTGGTGACCCATTTTGTTGGACAACACATTTCTCTCAACTTACCAACTGTTACCCTATAAGACGTTCTCCTCACTATGTCTTTGTATCCCTGTCTAAATTCAGGAAATCGCCAGGCGTAGATAATCGGATTACACGCACTATTCAAATAACCAAAAGTGTATGCCTGGAAATACAAACATTAACATGTATTGAGTCAATCAAAGTAGTATATACATTTGATAATTGTGGATCAGATAAAAAAGGAGATGACACCTGATCCCACTTCCAGTTTTATCGGATGTTCTCTTTTGTACAGCATCCACTATATTGTTTATCATAGATCTGTACTAAATATGATTACATTTTATGTGTGATACTGTCACGCCCCCATTATTTAATTATTCTCATAACGCACCTCTTTTCGTAACTTTTATAACAATTAATGAAAAGAAAAAAGAGTTCCAAATATTATCCGTTTCTAGTACATTTCATCCAAAATCACAAAGATGAGTTAAACCTTCATTTTCTCCAGAAAAAAATAGTTCTACTGAGAAAAACTAGATTTTACTGCGCCATAATCACATTAATGAGTATTAATATGATTTTGGCGCAGTTAATCCTAGTTTTCCTGTTAAATCTAGTTTTTTTTTCCATTTAATGTTGTATTAACTGGTGAAAAATTAGGTTGAACTCGTAATCCACTTTGACTGGAGAAAAACTAGGTTTGACTTCGAAAAACTAGATGTATCTCGAGAACGACAAGGATTTACTCATTATTTTAATTTCGGCGTGCTTAACCAGTTTAACCTAGATTTTCTGAGTTAAACCTAGTTTTTCTTCAGTTAAACCTAGATTTTCTCAGTTAAACGTAGTTTTTCTTCAGTTAAACCTAGATTATCTTAGTAAACCACACTAACTGGAGAAAAATTAGGTTTAACTGAGAAAAACTACGTTTAACTGAGAAAATCTAGGTTTAACTGAAGAAAAACTAGGTTTAACTCAGAAAATCTAGGTTAAACTGGTTAAGCACGCCGAAATTACTTCGCCAAAATCACAAAAAATGAGTTAAACCTAGTTTTTCTCGTAACCCATATTAATTGGAGAAAGACTAGATTTAACAGAGAAAAACTAGGATTAACTGCGCCAAACTCATATTAATGCTCATTGATATGCAATCTATTTTTTCTGAGTTAAACTAGTTTTTTTCGAGGAGAAAAACTAGGTTTAACTCATTTTTATGATTTTGGCGCAGTTAAACCTAGTTTGTCTCACTGCTAACACCATTAAAATTCCAAATTTTCTAAAGCTAAGATAGTCATTTTTTACAGTGGTTACTCTTAGACTGATTTCGGCTATACTTTAGAGATATTATTTGGCCTTGTATGATATTACTTTATCTTTAGAAAAACACGTACGTTTTCAAATTGGAGCTCAACTGATAAAGTCTAATTGACAGAAACGATATCGTCTTGAGAGTTATAACTTTGGTATTATGTTTATAATATTTAATCCTAGTGATATCTATGTTATATAAGGATTTTCAAACTTGGATATTTTAAAATCCATTATAACAGTGTTATCTATAATGGATTTTTAAATACTTAATTTTGAAAATTCTTATATAACATCTAAATGAGCTATAATGATTTTTATATATCGCCATTACGGCTCATTTTGGTATCGTTAAACATTCATCTGGTTGCATGTAATAACGTCAATGCGACATTTATTGAAAAATGATGTTATTATATTTGTCAATTATGCTTCTTTAATTGGACCACCAGTTATTTCCTAATCAAAACTATGTTATTTATTGGTTTTCTAACAATGAGCTAATATGATGATTAGATTGATAACATTCACACAGAGACATTGTATTAAATAGTTCTATTAGTCGTTTTATTAAATCACAAGTTTTTTGTGATTACAATATTTGATTGTGTTTGCATGGCAATTGTCACATACAGCCGAACGCCGTATGTACAGTATATAATCAAAGTTAAAAGCGCACAAACGAAACTCTCAACAACACAAAGGTTGCATTCTGGAAATTCGAACAAAGTCTTCCTTTGATATGGACATCCGTGGTCAAGTGGTTAGAGCGCTGTAAACCATGAAGTCTCTCACCTCAGGTCAGCGTGGGTGTGAGCCCGCTGGAACGTAGTCTGATTTTGTGGAGATGTTCTGTCAGTTTACTTGTGGAATGTCAGTTGTCTCTACCTAGGTACAATATAAGCGGGTTCTCTCTCCAACTATTAAAACTTGCCGCGATCATATTACTGAAACATGGTACAGTTTAACATAGTGTATGAAACAAATAAATGAAATCTAGATCATTGTACAAACAGACAAGTGCTAAGTGATATGTGATGTGGAACCTAAAGACCACCTCGCTACGACACCACCTCGCTAATCAGTCCACAAGTTATTTGCTTCTTGATAAATATCTACTAAATACAGACTTTACTTAAAAGACAACATCACAAATCAGACTACCCTCAGACAGTCAATTAGGTGGTAAAAAAAGCGAGGCTCCACTGCATATTAAACTTTACATTTTCGAAGCTTTTAGAGAAAATGCAGGATTATTGAGTAAGTTAACATCCGTCATTTTATATAATATTATATAGATTTGACCCATGACTGATATTTTTAGTGTAAATGACTTTGTAGATGTAAACCAAAATGTTAAAATCTAATTGTCTTTACGTGTTTAAATATATGATACCTTAACAAACAGCCTCACACATAATGTCATCTATATATCTTAATCAAAGTACTGAAAGTACTGAAATGGGTTTACCCCATTAACAATGTTTGACAAAATAATCCTTGGATTCAAATTAAACTGCTTCCAATTAAAAAACAAGATACCCATGGACCACATCGCTCACCTGAATTGTGTTGGTATCTTACAATTATGGGAATCTCAAATTTACAAATTATTTTAACACTCCTTAGGAGTGGAGTAGACTTAAAAATGAATGAAAATGACAAAGCTGGGAAAGATGTCAAAAACATGTCAAAAATTAGTTTTCCAATTAATTCCAAAAACAGGAAATTGAATCATGCATCCATAAAAATCATTCAGATGCAATTAGTTTTTCAATCCACGCAGCAGTGTTGGAGAAGATTTTTAAAGAGGTGTACCCCAAAGACATATTTTGCCCCACCCTGGATCCACCCCTGGGCCGATCCGATCAAAATGAACAACCAAGGTAGACAACCTTTAGAACTTGCTTCCTATAATGTTTCATCAAAATCCCGTCAGCGGTTTTGGAGAAGAAGTCGAAAATGTTGAAAATTACACCCCCCCCCTCATTTTTGCTGTCTTAAAAATTTCATAAAAAATTCAAAAAATTAAACTTCAGCAAAATTCTTTCAGGAAAACCACAGGTAAAACACATACAATAAATGCATCATGATGAATAATATAATTGCCCCACCCTGGATCTACCCCTGGGCCGATTGGGCCGAAATGAACAAACTCGGTAGAGGACATTGAGTACTTACTTCCTACAAAGTTTCATTAAAATCCCTTCATTGGTTTTAGACAAGAAGTCAAAATTGTGAAAGGTTTACGGACAGACGGACGGACGGACATACAGACAGAGAGTCAGACAGACAGACGGACAGACACGACGAACAAAAGGCGATCAGAAAAGCTCACTTGAACCTTCGGTTCAGGTGAGATAAAAAATTGTCTGAAAGAAAGGTGGGGTAAAATGAAAGTAAAGATGAATTTCCATATATGCATAAAAAAGTTAAGTTAGGCCTATCACTTCTTTAAACATTTCAATTCCTCATCACAATTTACATATACACACATTAATAAACATAAGTAATAATCCAAATTCACCCGCATATGGAGTTTATATTTCAGGGCGGGTGTGACCGGTCGACAGGGGATGCTTACTCCTCCATGGCACCTGATCCCACCTCTTGGTTTCCAGAGGTCCTTGTCTGTCCAGTTTCTGTGACCTGGACATCTTAAAGATTTATACTTTGGTATCTCAGATGTTTTATATTGTAAGTACAAACAATTTACAATTTACCTTTGATAAATTTGAACTTAACATTTAGGGCAATGAATTTATTATTCTTAAGACAATGTCACATTTAAGAAAAAACAACAAAATCCTAATCATCAGAAGCACTGTATAAGTTTAACTGGAAATTTCCTAGTTGCAGACGAACTTTGTTTACGAAACGTCGAAAGTGAAACTGGTAATGTGTATTACATGTGTGTAAATATATGCTTGTTGTTTACACGCAAAATGTAACTCCACTGGCATTTGTTTCTTATAGAGATAACAAAATTGTTCCTTTATATCCATATGCAAACTCTGATATCAGAATCTAAATTTAGCTCTGCCGAGAATCCGTATCTATCAACAGACGTTAATTACGTAGTGTTAAAAAAACTACAGACACACAAGAATTGCTGACACATTTCATATTACATACACGTACATATTACATACACGTACATATTACATACACGTACATATTACATACACATATATATTACATACACGTATATATTACATACACGTACATATTACATACACGTACATATTACATAGAATTACATATTACATACACGTGCATATTACATACACGTACATATCACATACACGTACATATTACATACACGTACATATTACATACACGTACATATTACATAGAATTACATATTACATACACGTACATATCACATACACGTACATATTACATACAAGTACATATAATTTTATATATTTGTTTATATTAGATGTTTAAATTACAGATATAATAAAGAAGACATTCTTGAAAACGGTGAATAAGTATGTAATACGTAAAAAGATATCATATCTCTAAATATATAAATTCAGATACCAAAGTATTAATCTTCAGGATGTCCAGAATATAGATACAAAACTGGTAAAAACTCTTGAAATTTAGAGGAGGGATCAGATACCATGGAGGAGTATGTATCCCCTGTTGACCGATCACACCGCCGAGAGTCCAGTAAAATTCAAATGAAATCTTCAGGATGTCCAGAATATAGATACAAAACTGGTAAAAACTCTTGAAATTTAGAGGAGGGATCAGATACCATGGAGGAGTATGTATCCCCTGTTGACCGATCACACCGCCGAGAGTCCAGTCAAATTCAAATGAAATAAGCGAGAAACAAATCCTTGCCACAATTGGAAGAAACGACTTAACTATCGAAAAAGTAAGCCAACGTTTCATTTAGTGAAAAAAGGATGGCAGTGGATATTGACATACCGAAACTATACATTGTCAACCGAGACCTATGTCCTAACACAGATTACAGATGAAGGTACGGATAATCATGATTTAAAAATCTTGTTTTCCAACACCACGTTTTACCGTTTGAAATGCTTTTACGATTACTTGTTAGATAGGTGTCGTTAAACCGCCGATTACCTCCCCTGTTTTAGTTTGAATTTGACTATGAACTCACAACGGAAGTGACGAGTCCGTACGTGATGCTCGCTTCTCTACTGAACATATGCTAAAGTCTAGAGTCTCAAGAGGCCTAGGTCTGCCTACAATTTACTGTCTTTGTACATCACCATACTTATATATTTACCGAGATAAATTGGCACATGTTTAAAATACAGCGAATCTTTATTTAATAATAACAAGGGTGTCGATAGACTAGACTAATTTTCAGCACAATCATATTTTAGCTACATAAAACCATAGAGCAGTCATGATATATGTGATCGCTTTTATGGAAAATATACATTTATTTCATTTTTCACCTGAACCCAAATCTGCCACTAATTTTTATTTCATTTTTCACCTGAACCCAAATCTGCCACTAAGTCTTATTTATTTTTCAACACAACCCGTATCTGCCACCAAGTCTTATTCATTTTTCAACACAACCCGAATCTGCCACTAAGTCTTATTTCATTTTTCAACACAACCCGAATCTGCCACTAAGTCTTATTTCATTTTTCAACACAACCCGAATCCGCCACTAAATCTTATTTATTTTTCAACACAACCCGTATCTGCCACCAAGTCTTATTCATTTTTCAACACAACCCGAATCTGCCACTAAGTATTATTTCATTTTCCAACACAACCCGAATCTGCCACTAAGTCTTATTTCATTTTTCAACACAACCCGTATCTGCCACTAAGTCTTATTTCATTTTTCAACACAACCCGTATCTGCCACTAAGTCTTATTTCATATTTCAACACAACCCGTATCTGCCACTAAGTCTTATTTCATTTTTCAACACAACCCGTATTTGCCACTAAGTCTTACTTCATTTTTCAACACAACGCGTATCTACCACTAAGTCTTATTTCATTTTTCAACACAATCCGTATCTGCCACTAAGTCTTATTTCATTTTTCAACACAACCCGTATCTGCCACTAAGTCCTAATTTGTTTGTTTGGTGTTTAATGCCACACATTATGATTTTTAGTCATATGGTAGTTACCAGGGGAGAGAACATGATCACATTGAAACCGGGAAGAAGTCATCAACTTTCCTAGAGTAAACTGGCAAACTTTCTCACAGGAATCAGCTAAGGTTCCAGTGGGACTCGAACGTAGTAATACGCTGATCAGAGGTGAGAAAGTTAAATGTCTAAAGTGGGATACTCTAGGCACTCAGATGCCCTAACTCTGAGGACCTGTACCTTCTGTTTGGTATCTTTGACCTGGAACACCATAACTTATTCAAACATGGTTGTGCACCCTGTATTTTTTTTCAACTTCAGATTTTCCCCGTCATAAAAACATTTCCTTGAACTTTGATTTCAATTCTTTAGATGTAATACTGTAATGAAATATTTAATTATTGATAAAATGGCTGTTATTGTTGTTGATTTCGTTGCGGGTCCTTTTTAATCAAATGCATGTATATGGTAAAGTACTTTTTATTGACATAATAAGTCACATACTGCATGAATCTATGTAATGTCAGTTTCCAGCCATTTTTTACTTTATCTAGAGATACAACGTTGACGTTGATATGTTGCATACTGTTACTACAGACACTATCTTATCAGTGAAATATACATTGATAATACACGTGGGTGGAATCTGAAAAAATGCTAACTTTACCAATGTTAACAAAATATTGAATAAAAATAAGAAAGTATGTTAATCGTCAAATGTCGAAGATATTACACCACACAGAAACTTTTATAAATTGTATCAAATATCCCTTGTGCTAGTTTCCTATACTAAACTATAGCAAAGTTGTTGTTGTTGTTGTCGTTGTTGTTATTGTTGTTGTTGTTGTTGTTGTTGTTGTTGTTTTGGAGCTAATGCCTTTATAAGAATGACAAAGTGTAGTGTTTTGTCAACGATATTCAATATTTTCACACAAACAGTATTAATGTTACGATAAAACAGCAACAGATGAACTCTAGCATATAAGCAATTTGTCAGTACAATTGTTCAAATACCACCTATAGTTATATCCGTGAGCGAACCTTGCAGAAAGATTTGATACAATATATGTAGTTCTTACTGTAGAGATCACATTTATTTGATTTTATAACATATATAATTACAAATAAATATTTTCTCTGTATAGATTTATCCTAACAACCCTTTAAATTATCTAAACGTTGAAAAACATGTTGATTAAGATTTTTTAAAATACATCTAATCTCAAGTATACACGCCTGAAATTTATTTACAGGTCAATTAAGATTTTATTTGCCTAAACACCACAGCTGTTAAACAAATAATGCAGTGTTTCAACATTTTATCAGATGAACTAATCACCATTCATTTGGAAAACCTATGTATCTTATCACTGGCAAAAACATTAAATCAAATTACACTTTCATTCCGCAGTATTATCGGAATAGGGGCCTACATAAGAACCAAGCTTTCATCGGTACCGAAATAAATATCAACAAATTAGCAAAGAGTTATGTATCCTACTTAGTTTATTGAGAATATTTATAATCTATGGAATATACATATAGATAGAAATGTCTACCACCTATAACTCCTAGACGACAGCCAAACATGTAGTCGAGGCTTAGTGAAGGTTCAAAGTTTGCTTTAAGAATTCAAAGTTATAGCTACAAAGTATCAAACCGGTTTTAAAATGAAATAATCGTCACAAAAAGAATATGGACATACGCCTTTCCTATTTCCCTCCTGAAATTGCATTAAAAGTGCTTGTTGCGTCGTACTCCGGATATATATTATCAAATATGGGACGCAAACAGAGAAGTAATTTTATTATTTTTAAGATAACATTACTACAATATCATTTTAATAATTACAACTTATTTGTGGACGGTGACAATTCACTGATATTCATCTATCCAGTAGATCTGATATTTTAATAATAGAGTTGTTAGTAGGAGTTCGGTGAGTCAAACTCGAATTTCTCGATATTTCGAATAAACTTTTGGGCCCATTTAAATAAAAACGTCTAAAATTCTTACAAATAATTTGGGGTCAAAATTTACATGATTTAAATCTCCTACATGGTAATTCCTCTCCTTTTCAGGATCCCCCAGTGTTTTACTGAATGTTTTAAGTTCATTTAAGCACTACTGTATGACCGTATATGTGTAAACAGGTTTTGATGCAGTCGTATAAACCTTGTAGAACATCTGAAGCTAAATTCGTATGGGTTGAAGTCCCGAAGTTTAGAACTTTTATAGGTCATCTCTTGAAACTCCCTTGAAGTTATATATAATACCGCTCACCACTACGAGGGCAATGGGGCGGATTTTAACTTTTCTAATTGATTTAAAATCCGACGTTTGTCCTTTTATTTCTTCGATTTGTTGTAAGATAAAACTGCCTTTGGCAGTTATATGTTGATATTACATTAGTGTACATTCCACACCGCGGTGGAAATGAGTCGTAAATAGCTGAAATATGCAGACATGTAACGCAGTATAACCTTCAAAACAGAACTTTTTCTCTTAACTAATCAGATTCAAACATTCATACCAAGTATATACGAGAGTAATAATAATATTAATAATATTTGTTTCTTTGAACAGTGATCAAGTGAAGGAAAGCAGAATGTTTTATTTTTCGATTTTATCCATTTCTCGTATTTCTTGAGAGAATAGCAACCGCAGATATATTATCTGCTCGACTTAGAACATTTCAAATGAACATCATTTCCATAATTCCTCATATATTATATTTTCCAAGTGGTCAAATGCTAAAATAGTCATCTTTTACAGTGGTTACACTTAGACGGGGTGACAACACATGTAGGTGTATCATTTGACCTTTTGTGATACCACTTTATCCTAAGGGACAATACATCTACTAGTATTTTAAAGGGAGTTCAACTGTTGAATTCCTATATATGAATTGATGGAGAAAACCCCTGAATATAAAACATATCAGATACCAAAGTATAAACCTTTAGGATGTCCAGGACACAGATACAAAACCGGAAAAAATGGACAAACACGGATCTCTGGAAACCAAGAGGTGGGATCAGGTGCCATGGAGAAGTAAGCATCCCCTGTCGACAGGTCACAAACGCCGTGAGTCCACAGTTAAGTCCAGGATAAATATGTAACGTCTCAACAACAGCCAACGAAAAGGCAACTCAACATTTCACCCAGTGAAACAGAGTAATCGCAAATAATACCATTATACCGACCGTAAAATTTGAGGAACGTTGACATCAAACGCGGTTTTCGATATCCCTGTGTCAATAATTTGTCAAGGAGTTTAAATCTGTAAATGAAAGGTTAATATATTGAACACGAAATGGCATATCGGATCATTTGTGAAATATAAACTCCATATGTGGGATATTACTACTTAAATGTAGAAAATTTACGATGGGAAAGCCGAAATCGTCGCGCTTGTCGTATAGCTTAGTTGCCAATTTTCCCTCTGTGTCTATAGTAAGTAAAATGTCTAAGTATATTTAAATACGGATGTTTGATTGCAAAGCAGATAATGAGTTTTTTGTCGTCCGTCCTTATCAATGCATTATGTTTATCTGTAGTCGTCGAATAATAACAGGAAGTTAATTACAGCAATAATTTCCTGCAGTCTAAAGGTGTATCTCCATATGTTTTAGATTCTGATCAGTAGCAAAAATTAGCGATGCATATTATTGTAAGTTATGAATGTTCTTTATCGTTAAAAAAAGAATGATATGATAACTCAAGAGAAATATCAATACCAAAGTAAGAAAGAAAAGAAACAGATCTAGAATAAGAGTTATTCCCATAAACACGATTTTCCCGGAATCAGCTAATCAGCTATAAGAAAATGTATTAATTCACGTATAGAACTGATAAAAATGTTTATTTGGTATCAAAACATATTTATAGAACTTCATACTGCCAAATAACTGTTCAAACTACAGCAGATGAGTGTATGCTATGATAAAACGTAAATAAACGTTTAAAATATGTTTCGAAATAATGTAGCGTTAATTAGAAAAAAAGCCTTAAACGAACTTCAGCTCTTTATTGTTTATATTTATTTTGTAATTCATAGATGAAAACGCTATATGAGATTGCTATGTAAATGTGTATATATATATACACAAACCGTAGCGGCGACATCTTTAGGCCGTTATCTATTAAACCCGATATATACAGTATATACTTGTCGCATGCTAATATTAACTTACAGATTGTCATATTAACTTACAGATTGTCATATTAACTTACAGATTGTCATATTAAATTGTTCAATGCTTTCAATAACATAAAGAATATAATATCTACTTATCTATACGTTATAACAACTTGACAGGTATAACATTTACCTGATTAATACGTAACGTAACCTGACGGATAAAGCGTCCTCTTGGTGGATAATCGAATATCATAGCTTCTTGTAGAATAACGGAGATGGTTTGACGTGTATCATATCTATTTGTCGAATACTTGTATCAACTTGACAATCACAATATTTACATATCGATTAATTTTGATAACTTGACATACACTCGTCATATTTTTTTTCAGATAATTTACCCAAATCCATAATAAACAATTTTATTCTGGGTCACAAGACTATCGATATAAATTTTGATACGTAAATATAAATATCTTACAAATATGCATATGCAATAAGTGTGGCAGATATGTTTGTCCACATTTATTAGATAAATTTATCCAATGGATAAGATAAAATAAGTTTTGGTTTTTTTTTTCAATACTATGAAAAATTCATTTCAAATAAAATAAGTTTTGGGGGTTTCTTTCAATATTGTGACAAATTCATTTCAAAGCGTTTATACAGCATATTAGACGTCATAATCAAATTTGATTGCATCTGATGTCATTTTGCGGTGAAAACAATTTTTACCCACTAAAAAGACTATTCGCAATTAACATGAAATGGTATATTTGAATAGTAAACATTAATACTTACTAGAGGATTTAGATAAAAAGGTATCTGTGTTTTGTCTTGTATATACATCGCATAATTACTGTAGATGGTGTAGGGTGTCCAACACAAGACGAAGCAAGCGAGGACTATGAAAAGAGTTTTGGTCACTCCCCTTTCGTTCAAAACTGTGTTGCTATCACTAGTATAAGACAAACGACGCCGGATACTGGTCTGTTCCCGTATGAGTAGGAAAATCCGAAAGTAACAAAATGTCATAAATCCGATAGGAATGAAAATATTGAAAGTTTGATTAATCAGATATAATATTATATGTTTTGGTCCTGGTACAGGATACATTGGCCCACACTGCATTGTCTTCGCCTTATACAGGGATCTACTTAAAATCATATTGGTTAATATGGCGAAGAATATTCCCCAGCACCACGCCGCAATAACCATTACGTAACATGGCCATTTTTTCATCGGTTCGAAATTATTTCCTGTAATTCTGTTAATGGATCTGTACTTGTAAAATGCAATATACATCAATGTATGAATTGATGTTAGAAAACACGTAGAATTTAGGAAATTGTTCATGGTACAAAATGTTTCACTAAAGTCCCAACATTCCTTTATTACAGTATGAATCGAAATCGGGACCATTAAAGTACCCACTAGTAAATCTGCAATAGCCAGGTTAAAGAGAAACATATTGGTACCGCGGTTTAAATCACGCATACTTCTATTGGTCAATATTACCGTTATAACCATGACATTTCCAACAATTGTTGCTATAGTTATCATTGTTAATAATGACGCAAACAAGGCGACAAAGTAAGTATCAAAGTATCTTTTATGGGATTCCGAGTCATCCCAACAGTATATTGAAGTTGTTGCATGATCGATAAAGTCGTTGGTAATTCCCTTGGTGCCGTTCTGTGTCCAACTTGGACTGGACCCGTTTGCTGGATATATTGTGCTTAAATCCATTACTTCAAAAATAATATCTGTAGCAAGAGATGATATAGGTCTTTTAAATATTCCTTGTTTCACAAGAAAGAACAAAGCAAGTTATGTCCGTAAGACTCCAGAAAATATGCACATTTCTCGAACGAACACTGTTGACACTGTAAGTATTTTAATCAATATTATCCTTCACCGTTAGATATTGGACTATTTAAATCAACAATCGATACTTGTCCATAAACAAATTGCTGCCGCCCTTGACTCACTTCATCTCAGCACCGACTTTATTTTCGTCATTGTTCCTTTTAATTATATGAACCATAAAATGCTGGCAAAATAAGGTTACATCAGAACCACTCTCGACCTGAAAGAGAATATAAATAAGCTTCTTTGTAAATCACTATCTGTTCGTGGTGAGGCACTGTAGTCTGCAAAAATAAAAAATTAACATTCCACTCTACTTAAATGCGTCGAGGCGATGAATCAGAAAGTTCCGAGAATCATTTTTGATAATGTGGAAAAACAGGTGCTTTGTATAAAAATGGAAGGTCAGACTAAGCTATTTCTATGATAGTATCATTGAGTAGAAAAAGAATGACAGTCACCTTTAAAGTGTACTCTCTCTCTCTCTCTCTCTCTCTCTCTCTCTCTCTCTCTCTCTCTCTCTCTCTCTCTCTCTCTCTCTCTCTCTCTCTCTCTCTCTCTCTCTCTCTCTCTCTCTCTCTCTCTCTCTCTCTCTCTCTCTCTCTCTCTCTCTCTCTCTCTCTCTCACACACACAATCCAAATTTATCAAATAATAAATGCTACGATAAGTGCGGTACGAACAGGAGGGTAGTATCATGACAGTTTCAAATCTAGTCTAGTTTGTTTATTCCTATTGCAAACAATTTTGAAAATAGGGATACACATATGACCTGTAATTTTTACTGATTTTAGTGCAGCGAACAGTTTTAACATGTGAAGCATACGTGTGTCAAGCGTATGTGTTTTAACCTGTCAAGAATAAATGTATCCTTCCAAACTACGTTTATTAACGTATCACACTCACGCATTTCAGCATGCACGCTTACTTATTTTAATTTGTCAAACTTCTGATTTTGTGTCAAGCCTAAGTGTTTGAACGTGTGCAGTCTACTTGTTTCATGTTGCAAGCCTGCGTGTTTGAACGTGTCTAGTCCACGTGTTTCATGTGTCAAGCTGATGTATTTTAACGTGCCAAGCCTACGTGTTTGAATGTGTCTAGTCTATGTATTTCACGTATTAAACTGACGTATTTTAACGTGCCAAGCCTACGTGTTTAAATGTGTCTAGTCTATGTATTTCACGTATCAAACTGACGTATTTTAACGTGCCAAGCCTACGTGTTTGAATGCGTCTAGTCGACGTATTTCACGTATCAAACTGGTGCATTTTAACGTGCCAAGTCTACGTGTTTGAATATGTCTAGTCGATGTATTTCACGTATCAAACTGGTGCATTTTAACGTGTTAGACCTACGTGTTTGAATGTGTCTAGTCTATATATTTCACGTATCAAATTGGTGCATTTTAAAGCGATATAAGCTGTCACAATAACTATTTTTGTTCCCTGACATTTAGTCGAGAATATGATAAAATATGTGTTCAAATACATTGTCAAACACGTAAAACGCTGTAAAGGATCTTCATTTCAAAGTTATTTGTTTAATTAGAATTAAGTTTTCCCGTACCTTAAATCCAGCTGTATGCAATAACCTTTCAGATAAACACTCTTTCGCCATATCAAATGTACTTCGTAATTCGGTCAGGGTATCTCGATCCTTTAAGCTCTCGGACTATGTTAAAGTCGGTCAATTTTTATGTGTTTTATATTTATTTTTAAAAATACAGGACGTGATTTTTATTTGAAAGTGAATGTATTATGTAAAATATATGCTCTTCAACGCTATTTCAATTACCTGAAGAAAATCGGATGAATATATGATGATGTACGAAAATAAACGCAAAGGGTAATAAGGATACAATGCATATTAACTGCAAATAGCACGTGTTTATGGGTCTATCGGTAATCTTCGTAAAAATGTACATAAAATTTGCAATGCTCAAAGTATGGTGCACAAAAAATAACTGATATTACGGGTTACGTTTGGCAATATTGTTGCAATTTTACACATGCATTTATTATTCTAACCACCAGATGGTCTCTTTGGAATATATATGAAATAGAATATCACATAAAATGGGTATGTAAAAGTTTTCACCGACGACAGCTCATATCGCTTTGACGTGTCAAACTTGTTTTAAACATATCACAATGAAAAGTTTGATCATGTCAAGCCTACATGTATGGCGTATTATGTCTAACTGTCTAATGTGTGACACCTTTCTGTTTAGCGTGTTCTACCAACATGCCTACATGTATGACGTATTATGTCTAACTGTCTAATGTGTGACACCTTTCTGTTTTAGCGTGTTCTACCAACATGCCTACATGTATGGCGTATTATGTCTAACTGTCTAATGTGTGACACCTTTCTGATTTAGCGTGTTCTACCAACATGCCTACATGTATGGCGTATTATGTCTAACTGTCTAATGTGTGACACCTTTCTGTTTTAGCATGTTCTACCAACATGCCTACATGTATGGCGTATTATGTCTAACTGTCTAATGTGTGACACCTTTCTGTTTTAGCGTGTTCTACCAACATGCCTACATGTATGGCGTATTATGTCTAACTGTCTAATGTGTGACACCTTTCTGTTTTAGCGTGTTCTACCAACATGCCTACATGTATGGCGTATTATGTCTAACTGTCTAATGTGTGACACCTTTCTGTTTTAGCGTGTTCTACCAACATGCCTACATGTATGGCGTATTATGTCTAACTGTCTAATGTGTGACACCTTTCTGTTTTAGCGTGTTCTACCAACATGCCTACATGTATGGCGTATTATGTCTAACTGTCTAATGTGTGACACCTTTCTGTTTTAGCGTGTTCTACCAACATGCCTACATGTATGGCGTATTATGTCTAACTGTCTAATGTGTGACACCTTTCTGTTTTAGCGTGTTCTACCAACATGCCTACATGTATGGCGTATTATGTCTAACTGTCTAATGTGTGACTCCTTTCTGTTTTAGCGTGTTCTACCAACATGCCTACATGTATGGCGTATTATGTCTAACTGTCTAATGTGTGACACCTTTCTGTTTTAGCGTGTTCTACCAACATGCCTACATGTATGGCGTATTATGTCTAACTGTCTAATGTGTGACACCTTTCTGTTTTAGCGTGTTCTACCAACATGCCTACATGTATGACGTATTATGTCTAACTGTCTAATGTGTGACACCTTTCTGTTTTAGCGTGTTCTACCAACATGCCTACATGTATGGCGTATTATGTCTGTCTAATGTGTGACACCTTTCTGTTTTAGCGTGTGTTCTACCAACATGCCTACATGTATGGCGTATTATGTCTAACTGTCTAATGTGTGACACCTTTCTGTTTTAGCGTGTTCTACCAACATGCCTACATGTATGGCGTATTATGTCTAACTGTCTAATGTGTGACACCTTTCTGTTTTAGCGTGTTCTACCAACATGCCTACATGTATGGTGTATTATGTCTAACTGTCTAATGTGTGACACCTTTCTGTTTTAGCGTGTTCTACCAACATGCCTACATGTATGGCGTATTATGTTTAACTGTCTAATGTGTGACACCTTTCTGTTTTAGCGTGTTCTACCAACATTTTAATGTGTTACACCTATTTGCCGTTGGATCTAAGTTGTATGTTTCGTATAAAGGATAATTAACTTTCACATCTTATTCCAGCGCTTGACGGAGGAACATTGAGAAATGTAAGTAGGAGGAGCAAAACATTTTATCCAGTTGTCCACTTTTATAGTGATCTCGTTTATCGTTTCGAACTATTAGAATCTGCCGGCAATACAATTCAAAACTTTAATGACATTTACATGATGAATTTGCAAACGTCATGACATGTGAATAATTTTGCAACCATCATTAATTGATGTATCGAAGAAAATCCTTTAATTTTGAATGAGTCTTTGGTAACAGTCTCAAGATATGATTTTCCTGAACCGTATGTTTTATTTGTGATTTTAAATAAAAAGAGACCTGAGAACACAGTGAACGTGATTATAAGCAGTAATTTGAATTAGATGGAAATATTTTAACTGAGTTATAATCAAGCTGTTTAATGCATTTTCAGTCATTTTACTGCGAAGATCTTGATGATGATACTTTTAATATGTTAGTGATTATTCGCTGTTGTAGTGTACCATCAATCATACGTACAGTAAAATCCATATAACATGGCGGGGTGGTGTCTCGTGAACCATTTCTTGACCTGGAGAGATTTAGGTAATAAAGCATAACATTGAAATTCCACTGACTAGTGTAATCGTTTCTTCTTGTCACCATGCATAAGAGAGTATCCAATGAAGAATAAAAAGTTTTTCTCGTGCTGCTTGTCATAACCGAAAAGTGAGTAGAATCACCCGTATGATAATCAAATGGTTACTCCGCATCACCATCTTATGTGAACCGGACAATGTTATTGTACTGTTGCGACCCTCCGGTTGCGAATCGAGTATCTACCTCGAGCCACGACGGCTCTGGAATCGGACAGAAATTTGACAATTTTACAATTAAATATTTGCATTATATATATACTACTGATTCCAAATTAATTATCCTGCGTTTCAGTGAAAAGATTTACCACATGACCGATGCGACTCAAAGTAAGTAAACATGAAGTCATGTAACAAATAACATAAAGATTACATAATTATTCAAATCTTATGTTGATAAGGGATATCCCTTACTGGCAGATGTCAGAAAATTAATATCGTTATAATATGATAGTCGAACAGTTGTCCTGGGATAGGATAAAGATAGCACATTAAACGTAACTTGCTGCACATGAATTTGTAACAACGTAGGGATAATGTAACATATATATCCTATAATAGATGCATAAACTTGATTATAGTAATCCAGTGAGAGTCATCCGTAATAAACCACAATTAAAACTAACAATACAGAAATACCAGACGGAACTAGAGGATATGGTTACATTGCAGTCAAGTACCAATTATAAATTTAATTACTTAACATGGACTTCTTTTGTTTTGTTTTAGCCAGGAAGTCCGACTCATTTCCCTTGTTCATCAACAGATGAGAGAGATGTTTTTATAAAAACAAACAATAGTTTTGGTGATAATTATATTTACTTTTCGCAGAGTCATGACTTTTGACTCTTACCTTGACTAAAATAATCTACAACTAATTCCTCACAACTACCTAGTAAATTATTGTTTGGTAATTGTCATATTCAGTCTTTCAATCGTGCCATGAACTTTGAACCATTTACTTCGGAACATAATCCAAAATAATGCTTTTCAATTTAGAATCTTTTATTTACATACAAAAGGGGATTGTTCGTCAGATGTTTGACCTTTTCAGTCGATTAATACAGCCGTGACCTTTGACCACCTGCCTTGGATAAAGGATCAAAATAATATTAAAGAAATCCCCTACTGTTTCCTTAGTATATGTATAGACAATAAGTAGACATATTTTATAGATAATAAGCAATTTGTGTTTGTTCTATTCTGTAAACAACTGTGAACCATGATGACTGATTCGTACGTAATTTACGTAAGGATTTCACACAGCCTGATTTCTTACGATGCGAGTGACGAATTGTTTCTGACAGGAATATCCAGTAAACCGGACCTGTTTATGAGAGATACTTGACAAAGCTGTACTAGGCCTAAATCTGTTTTTACTGTTCACCAGACTAGTTACTTGTAACTTCGAAGCGAACTTTCATTTCTGTGATCTGTGGTTCTGGTCATAACATGACCTAGATATATCGCGATATGGGCCTGTAGGCTGTACAGTATGCTACAGATGTCTAGTCTCTTTCTGTGATTTTTGTTTGTTTTGTGGTAATGTATGGCTTTTACGATTTAATAAATAAGAAATAAATATGTGATATTCTATTCTTTATTGATTCGTTCATTTATTCCTATGCCAAAAAGTAAAGCGGTTAACACTCGGGTCACGTGACTACAATTACTTGAGTATGCGTTACATCGCTCTTTATTCATACCTATGACGCGTGATGTCGCACGACGGACGAAAGACCAAGACGGATCGTAATATGTCACATGACCCTTTGGCTCAGGTGATCTAGAGACTAGTGTACTATAAAAATATGTCGTCTGACTGTGAATTATATTTTGATATGCCACTTGAACCATTCAACGCATCGTATTTCAATTCTCTCTTCAATTTTTTTTATGACAGACACTCTTAATATGAAAATAATTATGTATCTGATTTTAATACCTTTATTGTAAGGTCAAATGTAAGGGTTATACATTTTGACACCTGGAATTTGTTATTTATAAAATTAAATCTCATTCTACAATTCAGAATAAATGGATATTGAAAGTTATACTATTACACACCACTCTGTTAATTATTGCTTTTAAGTGCTTGAATTTAAGGGACCTACTTTTAGTTACAAGAGAAATGTACATGATGGAAATAATTATCATGCGCGTTTGTGTCTATATATACAGTGCGAAATATATAATCATACGTACATAAAAATGTCAGTTGCGTATTCCCCGTTTCTGTAAATATATTTAGCGTGTTGTCGTATCTATGTGTTTAATCAGAATATGAATTTTAAAATTTTGGAAATAATAGACAATTACCTACTAGCAAAACATTCCTGACATCCAAAGTATTAATTAGCGTACGAAAATGTGCTTCTATTTCTGTAATATTTGTATATTACTCATCATGTTACACACTCACTTGTTTGTTAGTATATATAATGCAATCTACATGTTCCACGAAACTAGGGCACATGTTTCATCAAGTATGTTTTTGAGAACAAATAACATTCTTACATATAATGTACTAGTTGTTTCGACGTACTAACTTTTCCTGTTTTCATTAAACGAGCAATTTATAAATCAATCATTCAAAGGGAGGTAAATATCTTTTTTTCATTTCTGCGAAATATCATGCTACTGAAAATCAGTACTTAGTCTACACTCCCACTAAAATTAAAATTTTATTATATATATAAAATATATGTACAATAATGAAGAACGAGGTCCTTACCTGACCAGTGATATGAAACAGTATATTCAATTCCTGGTATACGTCCTGTGGAAGTATTCACTATGTAATAAAAAATAACGGTCGTACTACCAGGCAGGGTTCTATATCTATAAACACAGTATATATTTTGCACACTGTTTTCTTTACATACGACCTCAATAGTTTCCTGTCACGCTGCTGTTGAATGTTTTCAATATTTTAGCAGTTTTCGTTACACTAAGTTACAACATGTTATGATATGTGTAATTACACAGCATTTTACTGCACAGTGGAATAGTGCATGTAGATAGAACTAGGTTATATAAATCACACGTAGAGAGAAATGTGCTCTAGACATTGTCAAATACCATATTATTTTCGCTGGTCGTAATTACTTATATTACTTCAACGGTCGCGTTTACTGCTATCTCTACTATAATCATTGACCAGGGAGAAAAGCCCATAGGAAATCTAAATACACCTTGGTAACTTAAACCATTGATGTTCAGGTTAATACACTAGTGTGTGGTTTGTATAGAGAAATTCTTAGGGCCTATCTAAAGCCTTAGTGTAAATTGTAATATTTTTATGAAAATAAAAACTATTTTGCAATCGAAGGATTTTCTAACCGGGTCATAAAAAGTTCTCACTTTGAATTTACATTCAGTTCTACTCTATATGCCTAAGGCTGGCAATAGTTTGAAATGTGTATTCAAATTAAAATCAACATTTGTATACCATTTTTATGTTTAAAAATATTCGTACAAGTAAGTTATAGACACGTAAATATATTTTGATGTATCACTGTCCAGTTTAAGACTATATTTGCATGAATGTCATGTAGATGTTTAAATTCTATAATTGTCATTTTTATTTCAACTTAAATCCCGTTTTGAAATTGAAAAAATGTTTATGCATATCAATAACATAACTGATATATACACAACTACACATACGTTTCTATCTGCATCATCAGACGCTCTCGTTGAATCCATCCGCTACAACTATAACAGGTTGATGATACGGATAGAAACATTTGTAGGGATTTTTATCTATGACATGTCCCTTGTTTATCTATATGTGTATACAAATTGAATCCATTCCGCTTTAGAGACGCCATCAAATATTTTGGATGGCATGAATGCCATTTAGAAAATTACAGTATCCAACTATGTGCAAACCGACATTACGTATTGCACGGGTATATTGAACTCTGTATTGTAACTGTATGATTACACATGCATTTAATAAAAAGTATCGACGATCATATGTAATTAAATCATATCTCATTTTTTTCATTGTTACGTTATATCCCGCCAAGATATTTTCACTTACATGAAGATTATCCGAAAAGACATGTGACTTTTATTTCATATGCTGGGCGCTTGGCGAAGGAACAATTGCTACCATTCCTTAAAGATTTTGGTATGACTCAATACCGGGACTTCACCGCTTGCGAGTCGAACGTTCTACTAGTGCACCACCACTCTCTGAATCAATTAACTCAATCTTGAATTAACATGATAGAAAATTCAAAGGTGTACATGTGCAGTGACATTATTTTGTACATTTTTGAGTAATTTACAAGGTTTCCTCAGTTAGTATTAATTAAATTCGCATTTATTACAAAACAATAAATCTGGAAATTTGTATTTGGTGTATATATACACCAATGTATGCATATATATATATATATAGAGAGAGAGAGAGAGAGAGAGAGAGAGAGAGAGAGAGAGAGAGAGAGAGAGAGGGATTTATAAAGGTGGTGTCTTAGAACTGACATTTATAACTTAGGAAAGTACTATCATATGAAAAGCGTCCAAAAAGACCCCCAAATGGTGAATGGTCATATTTTCACAGAACGTTCCACATATCATCCAAACTTGAAATTTAAAGAGCTTGGCGCGTGCTTTCTTGACAAGAATCTAATTCGAGTGTATATGACCAAAACCTTTCTGTGCACGTGAAAATAACAATAATAATTTCAAAACAGTGTGTTGAACGCTAAAACCTGAATAACATGAACTCAGGTACTGGTCTATACGGAATGCTCCTATTCTATTCAAGTTATGTTTACTTCTGTCATTGCGAAGGTCCAGCCCCATTTAAATTTAATGCAACACCAAGCCATAATGAAACACTCTTGATATCGAGTAAAACATGCACTTTACCAAGTGAGTTAAAAAAAAACAAAAAACTAGAAGCATTACCCAATATATTTCTTAATTTGACATGCGTTCAATAATAGTGTCCTCTACCAAAATTTTATTATTTATTTTTAGAATAAAATTCTGTATCATGACTAGTCTAAAAATAGATAATAAAATTTTGTTAGGAGGACAATAGCGTCTTTGGAAAGTATGTGAACAATGCCAGTTTCCGGTTTCATCATGAATGAATGAATCCCTACACAGATTCTTCAACCCCAGAATACATACTGAACTCCATTATAATGGACATCGCTTATCACATACTGTTTAAGCCTGCACGCGTTACATACGATGACTGTTCTGAACAGAAACGTCTTTTCTTTAAACTTAAATTCACAAATAAAGGTATAGACACTGGCAATGAAAAGTTCAGTCCTGTATTCCACCATATTTTAAACTGAAGACCACGCCTTGCATTTCATATAGCTATACACCTAGCATCGCATCCAAGCTATTCAATTACAAACAGGTTTTGCAGTGCCTAGGCATCAACCATTTTCTACACAACACTGTTACATGTTCATGTGCTTCATCTCCTTTCAAATACAATACTATCGGGCATGTCATTACCGGCGACGTTTCCATTGTTGAAAATGAAAGCCTCAAAAATCTTATTTTAAGGGGCCCTAAATACCGGGAAGCCCGTTCCTTTAATTGGCGCCAAAATTTCAGTTTAGTTATGGATTCTGTCGAAGATTATGCCAGACGATGGGCCAAACATGAAGACGTAGAACCAGACACTTTGTCTGAATGGCTGAAAGCCATACGATGGTTGATAAAATCTCGTATTCAAAAACTTAAAGGGACTATGAAAATACGTTATCCCTCTGTATTTAATGATCCAGAAGTAGTAACTGAAAACTGGATAGGTTACATGACCAATATGTACTGGTACAGCAGCAGACAAAGCCTCAAATAATATAGTTTTTATTTGTAAGGCACATTACTATAATTGTTTATTAGAAGAACTTGGGTTTAATACGAATTCTGGAAATCCTACATACACACGTAGCTCACTTTCAAAGGACGAGATCCTTTAAAATCACGTGTCGGTATTACGCCCATTTGATATACCTACAACGGATACCGATTTCGAGCTACCACATTTATACTGGATACCTAAACTTCATATACTAAACTCCCATATAAGCAAATATACATAGCAGGATCCAGCAAATGTTCTACCAAACCTTTATCTTTACTCCTTACCAAGATATTGACAGCCATTAAGGAGAAACTTCAACAATACTGTACAGTTGCTTATTCCAAAAGCGGTGTAAATCAGATGTGGATACTTAAAAATTCTAAACAGCTTTTAGAAAATTTGAAGGCACACAATTTTTCTCGAATTCACAGTATCAAAACTTATGACTTCTCTACTCTTTACACTACTATTCCACATAAAAAATTAAAAGAAAGACTTTTCAGCATCATAGACAACTGCTTTTTCACTAAAGGTGGTACCCGAAAATTTAAATATCTAGTGATTGGCTATCAGGATACTTATTTCGTCAAACACCACTCTGATTCTACACATAAATATACTGAAGTTGATATAAAAACATGCTGGAATTTCTAATACACAATATATTTGTTCGGAGACGTGGTCTTTCAACAAACTGTCGGCATTCCTATGGGAACCAATTGTGCTCCTTGATTGGCCGACCTGTTCCTTTATTCATACGAAGCAGACTTCATTCAGAAACTGCTGAATCAAAAGAAGAAAAAAGTTAGCGGTGTCCTTTAATTTGACATTTAGATATATCGACGACGTTTTGTCAATTAATAATGACAATTTTCATACATATGTCAATGCGATATATCCCAGCGAACTAGAAATTAAAGATACAACAGAATCAAGCACACACGCTTCATACTTAGACATTTTACTGAAAATAAACACAGACGGGAAATTAGCAACTAAGCTATACGATAAACGCGACGATTTCGGCTTTCCCATCGTAAATTTTCCACATTTAAGTAGTAATGTCCCTCAGTCACCCGCATATGGAGTTTATATTTCACAAATGATCCGATATGCCAGGGCGTGCACAACATATGAAGATTTCATATACAGAGATAAACTACTCACTGACAAATTATTGACACAGGGATATCGAAAACCGCGTTTAATGTCAACGTTCGGCAAATTTTACGGTCGGTTTAATAGTCTTGCTTGTGAGTACTCTGTTTCACTAAGTGAAATGTTGAGTTGCCTTTTCGTTGGCGGTTGTTGAGACGTCTGTACCAAATGTGACGAGGATACACTCCTCACTTGTTTCGTTGGACTTGACTGTGGACTCACGGCGGGTGTGACCGGTCGACAGGGGATGCTTACTCCTCCATGGCACCTGATCCCACCTCTTGGTTTCCAGAGGTCCGTGTTTGTCCATTTTTACCGGATTTGTATCTGTGTCCTGGATATTCTATTGATTTATACTTTAGTATCTGAAATTGTTATATTGTATTTGTCCAGGCACTTGCACATTTCAATCCATTACTGATATATTGTTAAAATAAAACAGCGTTAGCTAAATAATTTGATTGTTGGCATTGTGCCATTTCTATATTCACTTTGTAACATGAAATTTCTAGAAATAGACTAGGGATGAATGTGTCATATGGTATATAACAAGTTGCCTCCCTTTAATTGTAAGTCGCTTTTTACGATTTCATTGTGAAAACCAATAGCTTAAAATCGGAGAAAACATAGGATGTAAATTCTATGCCTTCTTCTACAGTAATACACATACCTTTATCTGACTTACTGATCAGTCAGAAGTATTTTGCTCATATATACTTCATTTTGCCACACGACTTTTTTCAGATATTTATTATTCCAATATCACAATATTTTATATAGTTTTGTAGAGGATGAAATAGAACTCCAACAGTACT
The DNA here is from genome assembly GCA_030159075.1 of Atrina japonica. Taxonomy (NCBI): domain Eukaryota; kingdom Metazoa; phylum Mollusca; class Bivalvia; order Pterioida; family Pinnidae; genus Atrina; species Atrina japonica. The sequence goes on along the minus strand of BROG01000257.1, from coordinate 480,990 downwards.
AAAAAAGTAATGCCATCAAAATGTCATTATTATCTCGTTGTTATTACCTTGTATGCAATTCGTTTCCGTAATGGAAATATTAAGTTATCTTTTCGATAGAAGTTAAATTCTCTGTATCAGTTATAACGATGATTTATTCCTCTCTTATTTTTCTTCATCTGAACAACAACAACTATGACAGTTGGACTGGGTATGTGTACTCCTCTCACCTCTGGTCCGCCCTGTTTAATGTTTACTGTATACATGTATGCATAAAGTCGCCTAAACCTTCTGGCAGTTAATACCATGGTATCTTTTATCTTGTATATGTGTATACTGTCTCTTCAAGTTCCTGATGGTTAATACTTTGGTATCTGTGGTTTATAGATTTATAGGTTTATAGATGGTTTTCTGAACATCCTGACGCGTAATACTATCTTTTATTTGTATATATGTATACTGTCAATGTCCTGACGGTTAACACTTTGGTATCTGTGATTTTTATATTTGTATAGGGTCAACTTGACCTCCTGGTGGTTAATACTTTGGTATCTGTGAGGTTTATATTTGTATAGGGTCATCAGAACCCCCTAACGGTTAATACTTTGGTATCTGTGAGGTTTATATTTGTATAGGGTCATCAGAACCTCCTAACGGTTAATACTTTGGTATCTGTGAGGTTTATATTTGTATAGGGTCATCAGAACCTCCTAACGGTTAATACTTTGGGTATCTGTGAGGTTTATATTTGTATAGGGTCATCAGAACCTGAACGGTTAATACTTTGGTATCTGTGAGGTTTATAGGGGGTCATCAGAATCTCCTAACGGTTAATACTTTGGTATCTGTGAGGTTTATATTTTGTATAGGGTCATCAGAACCTCCTAACGGTTAATACTTTGGTATCTGTGAGGTTTATATTTGTATAGGGTCATCAGAACCTCCTAACGGTTAATACTTTGGTATCTGTGAGGTTTATATTTGTATAGGGTCATCAGAACCTCCTAACGGTTAATACTTTGGTATCTGTGAGGTTTATATTTGTATAGGGTCATCAGAACCTCCTAACGGTTAATACTTTGGTATCTGTGAGGTTCCTATCGGTAAATACTATGGTATCTGGGATTTTTATATTTGTATATTGTCATTTTTGGTTCCTATCGGAAAATACTTTGGTATCTGTCAGTTTGATATTTGTTTATTGTCGTTTGTTGTTCCTCTCGGGATATCTGTGATTTTGATACTTTTATATTGTCTTTTGTGGTTCCTATCGGTAAATACTGTGGTATCTGTGAGTTTGATATTCGTGTATTATCTTTTGTGGTTCCTGTTGGTAAATACTATGGTATCTGTGAGTTTGATATTTGTATATTGTCTTTTGTGGTTCCTTTCGGTAAATACTATGGTATCTGTGAGTTTGATATTTGCATACTGTATTCTTGACTTTCATCGGGTTAATACTTGGTATATTTGGTGTATATATTCACCTAATACTTATGGTATATGTGGTTTGTACATTTGCTTACTGCCATCTGACCCTCCATCGAGTTAATACTTTGGTATTTGTGGTTTATACATCAGTCACTGTCGTCTGAACCTCCTGTCAGTTAATACTTTGGTATCTGTGGTTTATACATTAGTACACTGTCGTCTGAACCTCCTGCCAGTTAATACTTTGGTATTTGTGGTTTATACATTTGTACACTGTCGTCTGAACCTCCTGCCAGTTAATACTTTGGTATCTGTGGTTTATACATTTGTCTTCTGAACCTCTGGCATTTAAAACTATGGTATCCAATATATGTATATTATTTTTATATTTGCATTATGTCACTTGAACTTTTGACTGTTATCTCTGATTTTTACGTTCCGTCGGTCTTTTGTAAGGCTATAACTTAAGTATTTGTTAATAGTATTCATTAGACGATGGAGGTTGAAAATATTTTGGATCAGACCATGAAAAAAGCATATATTGGTAGTTGTTAAACCAAGCCACCCTAAACCCTTACTTCCGCATTTTATTTTAAACCGGGCTAATTGCACTTTGCAAATATAAATAATAACATAAACATACATAATATAAATTTACATCATCTACAATTTTGAAAGTGAAAATTATATTTTGATACAAAACATGAACACACATGAAAACATGTACACACCCATGACATTGATTGGTCTCCCTCACCTATGAAAAGACAGCGGTAAAAAAGGTCTACAACGACCTCATTTACACGACACGACAATGTCTCGAGTGTCTACCAGACAAATAAGATATCCGGTAATAAGTACCCAGAATATTGTCCTGAGATCTTATATGTGACGTTTCTGGTTTTCCTTTTCACTTTTTATGAATTATCGTTACTGTCTAAAGGAGTTGTCTCACCAAGTGTCGCCTTATCACCGACATGTTTATTTAAGTCTTGGGTTCCGGATTCTATACCGTAGGGACGAAGATGATATATATAAAACTCAAGTGACTGCATTTTCTTCGGTGAAATATAATGGAATGACACAGCATAATCACTAATGCTATCCATGCCCTTCAATGAAAAAGAATAAAATCATGCGTCAGCAAAACATATTATTTTTGATAACGATTACATAGTATCCGTCTTCGGCTTAAGTTAGCACTTAACTATATCAAATGATTCTGCTAAAAGCTGGAAGTTAGCACTTTGCTATATAAAGTGATTCTGCTAGAAGCTAGAAGTTAGCACTTTACTATATAAAATGATCCTGCTAGAAGCTAGAAATTATCACTTTACTATATAAAATGATTCTGCTAGAAGATGGAAGGTAGCACTTTGCTATATAAAGTGATTCTTCTAGAAGCTAGAAGTTAGCACTTTACTATACAAAATGATTCTGCTAGAAGCTGGAAGTTAGCACTTTACTATATAAAATGATTCTACTAGAAGCTGGAAGTCAGCAGTTTACTATATAAAATGATTCTGCTAGAAGCTGGAAGTCAGCACTTTACTATATAAAATGATTCTGCTAACAGCACGAAGTTCTCGTTGAATAAATTCAGCATTCTCATTCATTTTGTAGAATATTTCACTATAATTCATGATCTTTGATGAATCGACAATAACTGGACATTTATTAATCGCTCATGCTACTAATTTACACCTGACATGTGAAACCGAAATATCCGGGGGCTTTCTAATTTACAATTCATTTTTGTTGTTCATATATTGTTGTACAAATGTAGAAATATTAAAATAGATACACTTATCTGGTACAAGTATTTGCCTTCTTCAAATATTTAATATGTACAATTAAAATAAAAACAACGAAAAAAAAACGATATTCGATACCATCATTCGATAAGTTTTCCATCATTCCCCCATGCATACGTAACTGTTTTGCTCGTAATATTATCAAAATCATTGGCACATACCATAAGTGAAAATATTTTCCAGATCGCACTGGAATTTTTTTCATAGATAATAATTGTAAGAAGACAATCCATGCAAAATGTCTATATGAAAGCGTTGGTTTTTAACGAAACATAATGATCTTTAAAAACTGAAAACCGTCTTTTATTAGAATATAATGTTTAATATACACAACTATAAATACACGCATATTTGTTTTGTTATCAACTATATTCATTACGCTTACCTTTTTAGCACCGTTTGCGTCGTATGTATAATACCATTCTGGATATCCTCCAAATAAATGTGTTTCTGGATCAAAGCAATGGAATCTGGTTCTTCCCGCTACGTCTTTGGTATCTGCCGTTTTGACTCCCAGTTTTTCCATACATTTTCCTAATTCTGCATCTTCCGCACCGCCATCAGATCTGCAGGTATCTGCACCTCCAGTGGCGAACCTACGAAGAGCTTCCTTACTTAAAACATACCCAGCGCCACCACTGTAATACCCCTGTTTTACAATAGTCTTAAAGTGATGGCCGAAATAAACAGGTTCACTCGTGTTTTGGGATGATAGAAAATATCGTAAATTTTCTAAAATAACATAAGTATCGTCGTCTGCTTTCATAAACCAATCTGCCTCGTCTACATGATTGTCATATATATACTGGAACGCCTTCATTGTTTTTGCAGTCAAATGTTCACGTCCTTCTGATACGTTTAATCCAATTGTTGGAAAACTAGAATTTGTGACAGAACTGAAAAAAATTATCTTATTGCACCTTTTCCCCCATGTTGTTTTCACATAAATAGCTTTTATATCTAAGTTCTGGGGGTTCGTCATGATCCAACACAGAACCCGAACCTCCTCCGATAGTTTTTTTGCAACGTCATCTGAATCTGGTAAAAAAGTAAACATAATTCAATAGGTCAGTAGCTTTGATACAATTGAGACATTAAATAAAATTGTTTAAAATGACAAACATAACACTTGGTTATGGTAATGCAAACACTGTTTTCGTACTCTGTATTCATTGGTGAAGTGGTAGAACGTTTGATCTATAAGCGGAAGTCCCTGATATTTCAGATGAGATCTAGAACTTATGTCACGTGTTACTACAAGCGTGACATATTAAAAAACCTTTGCTCTGTTAGTCAAAGCATAGGTTATTTTAAGGTTTGAGGGCTTTACTTATGACAACTGGGCTCCCATATATAAACACTGGTACCTCTATAAACCAAGTAGGCACATCCCTGCTTTATGACCAAAATAATTTTTTACCTTAATTCCCCCCGTGTAATTCTTTGATATTTTGAATGTCCAAATAGTCAAAGAATCAACTCATAAATCAAGATGACTTACTACTATGATGTAAATGTTCAAGCATATCAATTTTGTGAAGCAAAAGTTTAAACTTCGGCTAAATCTTTGTATTTGCTTCTCTTGTGATAGTGAATCCACGTTACTAGCATATGAATTTTACATTCCAGAAAGGGTAGTAAAATTGTCACCTCAAGAAACTACATTGTCAACCGAGGCGAAGCTGAAGTTAAGAATTGTTTTCAATGGGTAACAGTTTTCACAATCATCATCTCATATTTCATTTATTACATTTTACCGATTCACTTGATTCAAGATGACATTCTCTCTATGATGAGCATTTAAAACATTAGCACTTTTTACGTTAAACAAAAATTCACATTTTCGTCGGATTCAAACGTTCAGGTGATCTGAAAAGGGGTTATCACACTTGAGTAAAACGAACCGTAGACACATTTATTTCTCTGCATGAGATGTATTGAAATTCGTAACATCCCGCTGCTAGGCAATGCCATCCTAAGTATATCGGGTCAGCTAAAAACACTCAATGCTAATTGGCTAATGAAATATTATATAGATATTATAAAGAGATATAGTGTGTTTGCGATGAAACTACATTATGAATAATGTAAGCAAACGCTGATGGCGTCATGCCAGTCCTATCGTTTACTGGTGTCACGGATTTTAAACGGCTTTTGCTATGTTATTCTGATGACCATAACTTGTACAAATCATAAATTATTTCTTTTGCAATCAATGTGGTTTAAAATATAAAAATCTTATACACCAAAGTATAAATTTTCAGGATGCCCAGGAGACACATATACATGCAATACAAATCTGGTGAATGTGACAGGACTTATAGGATATGATACTCCTAGTAAAAGATTATCATATTTAATATATCATAAGATAGGAAATAAATTCTATATAACAATACCATGATGCAAATGAGCGTCATTAAAATCCACTTGTTTAATTGGCTTCAAAGAGCTCTCTAACTGCGCGTGCATTGCATCTTCCTCTGGCACCGGTTCCAGTAAAGTCCTGTATTCAAAAATAGATCGAACTCCCTGTGACGCAACTTGTTTTGTATATTGTACCGGTCCTTGTAGAGATGATAACGAGGTTAAAAGAAATCCGACGACTAATCCAAGAGCAAGACCAAAGTAGAAATTCAGATTCGTCGACTGTGAACAAGCTAAAAAAAAGTGATATTATAAGGTGAGAGTATGGTATCATAATTTTTACATGTTCATTAAAACACTGCTCTCACACACATACACACACACACACACACACACACACACACACACACACACACACATATATATATATATATATATATAGAGAGAGAGAGAGAGAGAGAGAGAGAGAGAGAGAGAGAGAGAGAGAGAGAGAGAGAGAGCAGTAAAATGACTAACGACAAAATAAATGTCAAATTTTCGGGACGACCTGTTTCTTCATCAAAACAAAACAATTAAAATAGCGTATACATACACACTCTCACGTAAAACATCCACTAACACACACACAACCGTAGAGTGACAGAAGTGCAGTGAGATAACGTAATAGATAAAGGAAAAAGGAAATAAAACAAAAATGAACTAAACAACTACTAATTTTAGGTCAAACTACCAACGAAATGTGCATCGAACTGGATCTAAGTGAGACGTATACGAGTAATGTGATATATTTTGGTAAACTGTCGGTTTTCATTTAAATTCATTAAATTAATATCGGGGTAGAAATTCGACTTACTTTGATCATAACGTCGTCATTATTCGAGTTATCTTCCATTTTATTAATGTTTCCTTTGGAATTGCAAGGACGATAATAACGGTTGTTGGAAGGAAATGACACAAGAGGCTTTTTAAAAGTTGTTATGAATTTCTTTTTTTATATTGTCAATACATCTTCTACCGTTAATCTAAAGGTGACTTTGTTTTACTATGACTCTTGGCTACCTTACTAATTGTAACATATATTTGGAGAATCTGGAGTATCTGGGGATAATTCACACGTTCTTATTTATGACCACCATACGATATCACATACTTCCCTGGCTAATCCAAGGATACGTCGCAGTGTATAGAAGCTAGTATACCACTGCCTTACCAAGAAACATTCTATAATGTCATAATTGTACATATCAAATAAAACGAAGTTTCCTTTAGATATTCGTAGTATGACATTGATACTTATTATAATGTCATACATTTGTTTTACAATTCGTCTTAAATACGGATCTTCGTAACAATGGGTCGGTTTTCTTTTGTCTATTCCGCTGTATGTTTCCTAATGAGATAATGTCAAACGGAAATAAATGTTGGTTGAAAAAATGGCAAAATAACTTTATATGATGGAAGGTAATACAATATCAACAATTAGGTCAAACAAGTCCTGTACATCTACAAACATCTTAAATAAATAAGAATGAATACTTCACTCACGATTGACTGATATAATTATTGCTATAATTCATTAGCTTAATGAAAATAATATATATGGTGTGCTGATTAATATATATGGTGTGCTGATGTCAGTAAAAATTCATGTGGTACCTAATAGCTAAATCATGAGTTTGATCCAAAATGGGTTTTTTTTTGTGAATGATATAAAATAATAATGTATTTCCTAATCGGTCAAAACCACAAGTTTTACAGATATATATATATATATATATAGTCAAAATAATAAAAGTTAAGCTTGAGTACTGAGTGAAAGTGGTGACATCGGATCCTGTATTGCTATAGTCCAACTACAAAGAGTACATAACCTAGACAATGCTAAATCATCAACCCCTGAAAAACGATGGACTCTTCTGTAAATCACTGACTTAGACCAGTGCAAATGTGTCTTTAGGGATGAATGAGTTAAACTGTTGACCTTTGACCTTTCTGCTAATTATACATGTTGCTAATAAAAAGACAATAAAACTTATGACCATCACTTAACGTGTCGACAACATATAAATCAACCTGGCGATATATATATAGAGAGAGAGACTGTTAATACACCAAGCAATTCATATACTGAAATGTTAAACTGAACCAAGAGGAAGTTACCGGACTGGATTATGATATAAAGACGCTGGTGACTTAGCGCAAATTAATGTCGTTGTATAGTACAATTTTCGTATTAATCTGTGTAACATGACTTTACATAACGGGACAGTTTCTATAATATAAGGATTAGTGTATCGCGTTTAAAGCACTTCGCATATAACCCCAGTAAGTGTTGATTAATAAACATTTTCAAAGTTAGGCGGAATAGTAAAACAAGATTTACATCAAATGTTTGTAAATTTGTCCTGACCACTGAAAACTCTAAACCTCTCAAAATCTAAAACAATATTTTTGGACACAAAATAAGATGTACCAAGAATTTATTTAAAGGATGTGAAACATTTTCTAAAATATATACGAAGATAGAATGTTCCTTGGATGAGCGAAGTGTTTGCAATGTGATACTGGCTGTTCCAAATATTGAGACAAACAGATTATTGGCTAATTTTACTGTCTGCTCAACACATGACCGAAAATTTAATTTACTTTGATTTTGTAAAGTATTACACAGAGATATAGAAATGATATTTATATTACTACCGGTATCTTAAAGTGCAACTACCTTCATATCTTTGATTTTAATAGGTATATATACATAAAACCTTCCACACTATTATCACATACACTGCTGTCATCACAACTTTTACTATTTTGACTATCATAGTTGTTACTTTAGGCGCGAACCCTTTGCTATAATTTGGCTGTGGAACTGTTCAATTGGTGTTTCTGGTCCGAGCCTAAGTGAGTCAAGAATAGAGGACATTTCTGGAGCACAAATTCCTTTCTTGATATAATTATGAATAAATGTCTTCCTTAATACAAGCTATGACAGTTTTTTTAGAGTCATCTAAAGTTGAAAACAGTACAAACACTGACCCTTTTACAGGTAAGTGAAAATTTGAAATGATCAGACTCGTTTCAAATTAAGCCAGAAATTGTGAGTGAGTTGGGGAATTTCCAAAAAACAAAACAATTAAATTCTCCACCACTTAACGGATTTGCAGTTCCGGGTTTAAATAATATTTTGTGGTTTTAAATTTCCAAATTTATATTGCAAAGTCAAAAAATTTGAGAAGGCACAAACAAAGAAATACAAAACTTTTCTATTACGGACAAAAGTTATTTTGTATCCCTCTCATACAAATGACACTCTCTGTCATATTTCACATCTCCGCCCAAATTCTTCATGAAAGTTGGAACATCGAAAGGAATTGGAGTGGCATCAATTCCGGCAATCAAAATTGTTAAAAATAAACATGGCAAGTCCAAAGACACAACTTCCAAATTCACACCAATTCATTGATACTGAGAAAGTGGAACAGGAAATGGAAATACCATAATGAGAATTGCAAACAATTACGAATATATACCCTCCTCAAAGATTGGCCATTTCAAATAAAATAATTTATTTGAAGCTAAGAATTCCAGAAAGTTCTACCAAAATAAAAAAATATATATATAAATAAAAATTATAATTAACAATTTATTATTCATATACACTTTCCTTACATAAACAATATTCTCTTATGTTTAATGTTTATTTTTTGATAAAAAGTTTAAGATTACACTACTATTGCAAATGTACAGATAAAAATCGCTAATTATGCATTCTGTCAGATCAGGAATCAATACAAAAACGTATTCAAACTTCTCATGATAATGCGTGACGAGGTGAACTCTGATTGAAGTAGAAACAAACAAACAGTGCATTATATGTGTGCATACTTAACTACACTTTTTACACTTTGTTTACGATGTAGGCCATACAATCAAGTAAAGTATTAAAAAACATGATCGGTTACACTTAGAAATTGATATATAAAAACGATCTGCCCTCCAGGCATGCATGTAATGTGTGTTGTGTTTCACGCCGTATAGATTAAGTGGAAAATGTGTTATTTACAGTACGACATGTAAATTGATATGCGCATTACATAAGAGAATAAATACGGAAGCCTACAGCTGTGGGGAAAAGTTTAATCATTTGAACTGATATCTTGAACTTAAATTAACGCCATGTAATGACTCAAATAAATGGAGGTTTAAAAAATGTATAAGGCAATTTTGATGTTTTGTTAAAGGAATATAAAAATATCAGATACCAAAGTATAATTCAATAGAATGTCCAGGGCATAGATACAACTCCGGTAAAAATGGACAAACACGGACCTCTGGAAACCAAGAGGTGGGATCAAGTGCCATGGAGGAGTAAAGCATCCCCTGTCGACCGGTCACACCCGCCGTGAGTCCACAGTCAATAAATTATTAAGAAATGTATGAATTAAATTTTCGATGTTTTCAGATATATTCAGACAAAACAACGATGGACAAGTAATTAGTATTATGATGTGATCTTTGTATGTTCGTATGTATGTATGATTGTGTGTATGTGTTCGTGGTTGTGTGCGTGTGTGTCATTCAAACATTTATTTATCATACGTGACTTTATCGTCATGTTTGTTTCCTTTAATGATAAAAAGTGTTTTACTGTTACAAAGAAGAATTGTCAAGCATTACATATAATTACTCCAAATTGTCACACATACAATTCAATACATCGAAACATTTTATAAAAAATCTTCACCGTTTGTAATCTATACAGATTTACCAGATTAGAGCAACGATGGACTAGTACTGAAATTATTACGTAATGTGATCCTTATATGATTGTGTTCGTCTGTATATATGTGTTCGTGTGTGTATCTGTGTCTGTGTCACAGTGTGAAATACACATGAATGTTCTCGTGTGTGTGTGTCTGTGTGTGTGTGTATGTTTGATTGTGTTTGTAACATTGTACATATGGATTCGTATATATATATGATTTTGTGTTCATGTGTACATGTGTTCGTGTATAGATAGGAGTGGTCGTGTATGTGTGTGTGCATATTTGTGTGATCGTGTTTGTCTGTGTGTCTGTGTCACAAGTGTGCAATACATATGTATGTTCTCGTGTGTGTGCACGTATATGTTTGTGTGTGTTTGTAAGTACGTGTGTACATGTGGGTTCGAATGTCTATGTCTGTGCGAGTTCGTGCATGTGTTCGTGTGTATGCATTTTGTGTTTGTGTGTTCGTTTGTGTGTGTGCATGTGTCCGTGTCCGTGTGCATATGTGTGTGTGTTTCTTATTTCTCTAATCTATTCATAGTCTGTAAGTAGAGAACAGGTTCAGAGCTTTGGTGTAATTTGTCGATTAATTTCCGAGAATTAAGCAGGTCAATACTACATACAAGGGTTACCGTATGTTGCGATTACATTCAGTATTAAATAAAGTTAAAGCGAACCATTAACATATACCAGTTACCCACAGGAATTCGTCGTTGTTTTTACAGTAATGGCTTTACAAAATCGCAACGAATTGTTTTGTACAAAACTGTTGTTATGGATTTTAATAAATGCAGTTTGAATGATTTGTACAACAATGGTTTATCTAAATTCCGTATACTTTACAACCAAGGAAAATAACAAGAGCTCTCTCTCTCTCTCTCTCTCTCTCTCTCTCTCTCTCTCTCTCTCTCTCTCTCTCTCTCTCTCTCTCTCTCTATATATATATATATATATATATGTTTTATATATATATATATATATATATATATATATATATATATTATATATATATATATATATATAATATATATAGATATACATATTATATATAGATATATATATAGAGAGAGAGAGAGAGAGAGAGAGAGAGAGAGAGAGAGAGAGAGAGAGAGGAGAAAATGCACATAGATAGATAATCTTGTAAAACAATAACATTACTTACTCATTTCGCCAAATATAATTCAAACGTCTTCGTCAAAGAATACATACCATACGTACATATTGGGATACGTATGTTTTGAAGCACTATTCCACGTATTACACTTATATCTGTGTCTACACATAACGTAAATGTTATCAGTTCGCCGCTCTTAATACTTCAACACACGTGGCAGACTTCATATTTTTCTCACCATAGCAAACATATCTACATTATTGAGTCTTGCATTTCTATGGAGGACAATTTCAGTCATGTTGATATTGTATAACAGCCTTGCAATAACATACGCTAATCATATATATGTTGCATGCATTGATATTGAGATGATTCAATTCTTGTCAAATATTTCTGGAAAACTTGTATATGCAGGTGAATTTTAATTTGAATATATATTTTACATTTTTTACAAATGAGTAGCTGTAAACAGAATTTTTGTCACTATATTTAGGAATTCGTTGTTCAAAATACTTTTTAGAAATCAAATACATTGTGTTTTGGTTGGGCAAATTATTTCTATAATCCAACTATAATCTGTTAACTCGACAATAGAACACTTCTAGTCGACACAGGTTCGAGCCCCGCTTAAACCTAAGCTGATTTAGGTGAGAAAGTTAGCCAGTTTACTTGCGAGAGGCCGGTGACCTCTTCCCGGGTACATTGTAACCGGGTTCCTTTCTCCACCATTAGAACCTGGCCGTCACCATATAACTGAAAAAATACATTCAAATTCAAGTTCAAATTCGACAATATAGTGTGTCTTATTGCTTGTAAGCGTATTTCCAAACAGATTGTTACGCAGTATATGTCCGTCATGTAAATGTTTCAACTTCGAGATGTATACAACGTTCACAAGGTGTATTATAACTATGTATCGCAGAGAGATCAATCGAAAGGTGGTGTACTTCGGCTCAACAGGTGAATATCTTTACACCGACAGACTCCCATCAGGGTTCAGATAAAATTTTCAAAACCACTCAACCGACATATTAAAAGCACTCCACCATGAAAGGTACAAATGTTTCATCATAATTGCACTTACTATGTACATGATTTTAATTACATGTATTTTATATGATTCATGCAATGCTTAAGCTTTAATTTCACATTTCCACATCATTTTGAGGTTATTTGACTGTTAAAATTTACATTCTCCAACTACATGTAAGAATAAAAATGTTCAAATGTTATCTTTGTCCATCAAATTATCATCTGACTCCGAGTCACTTGTACAGTACAGTTCAAGTACATCTGGCGTATTGATTATTATCTGCAGTCACTTCAGGTTCTGGTCTGAGGGGAGTGCCCGTGAAGTACTAGCAGCACTAACAGTGTGTTGCTTAATGTGCCGTGTTGTTTTTGCCATACTTAGCCAAGTATCAACTGAAGGTATAGGATCAAAATCTGTGAGAGAAGAATCCATATTTGAAATTTCTCATTAGATTACACAGATTTGCTTGATTTAGCGAGCTTCTGAAGCCCAGTTTTAATTCGGGGGGGGATTCATAGCTGAAAAACTCCTCACACATTTGGCAGTGCTTGGTGATATAGAATACATGATCTCAACAAGGAGCAATATGGAGGACAAATCTGCTGGTCTAGCCTGAAGCAGTGAGGTGTAGGTATCAAATGGAGCAACTTCCCTTTGCCTGTTAAGTCTCACTTTCAACTCTAGCCCATTGCTCAAGCTAGTTTTGAATCTCATTTTCAGACAACAAAGATTTAAAAAAATCAGTCAAACTTTGAATCTGCTGAATACCAAACTGAGAGAGACTTGGAAATTTTGGCCAGGTAGTATAGTCAAAAACAGAAAACAGGCTGATGGGCGGACATTGGAAATTCTGGAATCTTTTGTCAACATAAGAAATAATATTGTCTAAGAATGAAACAAATACATTTTCAAAATTCATTGTAGATTTTGTAATCTTCACTTTCTGAGGACCCATTTTTTCCACAGGCAAAGTCATATGTGGGGTTAAGATTTGCTTTCATCTTGGAAATAAACTCCCCCCTTACCATTTTTCAGTTCAACAAGCCTTAACATCCCTACCTTCCAGTTTTAACTGACACATCCGAGATCATCAAATGATCATTTTGGAATTGTCTGCTGATGTTACTTATGACCTTAGTCACATCCAACATAAAGTAAAGAAATCTCATAAACCTTTCATTACAAAAGTTCTGTCACTATGCCCTTTGCCCTATGCCTTATCTATCCCCTTTGCCCACACTTGCTGCATGATTTATATGACAACAGATGGTAAACTTTTTTCAAGGGCCAGTAATGCCCCTATACCTACTAGCAACCCATCTAGTTTTTTGTAAACCAGTTTGATGGATACTGTCTTCATCCAGAACAGAGGCAATTTCAACTAATTCCCTCCTTCTTTTGGGGGAATAATAATAGAACTTAAACACTTGTTGGGACAGTAGACTGAAAAGTTGCCAAATATGAAATACCCTTCACAGCATCTAACACCGCAAGCTCTAGATTATGGGCAACACATAATGAATGATTGGATAATCATAATTTTCCTACCATCTAGTCTCTCCTGAATTTTGACAGAAACACCACCTTTACTACCCATCATAACAGATGCCCCATCAAAATTACATCCAATAATTTTTTCGTTCAGTTTTTGTACATCAAGTCCAACACCTTCTAAGCCTTTTATCTATACTTTTTCAATACACCATCTGCAGTAGCAGAGGACAAAGGGGACACAATATCAACAAACTGGGTAACAGGTAAACCATTGTTGCCTACAAAAACGCACAAAAATTGTCTCTGTTCAATAACCGAGGAATCAGTTGAACCATCAGCCAAAACTGAAATGAATCTAGCTTTGTTCAATTCATCATATATTTTTTTGCCTTCTCAGTTAAAGAAATTGCATCAATAACATTTTTACATGCATCATCATTATGATACATTGTTCCCAAGTCAACCCCATTTTTCATCTGTAACTCACAGAGGCTTTTAAACTTAATAAAGGGGATATTTTCTGTGGCAATAAAATATGATGAACTGAACAAAGCTGACATTCTTTGTCTTGTTGCAGCATCCATTTGTCACAACCTGTTCAAGAGGCTTAGCATTATGTTTTATCACATTCCATTTCCCTTCACGGGCCAGGTGTTTTAATGATTTCTGATGGAAGTGTAATGTGTCCTCACGACAATTCCCCCCAGAACCAGTACCTTTAAACAGCGTAGACTTAGTATCGGCAATAGTTGGGTACTCCCTACAAAACTTGGAGTACATGGACATCTTGATCGTCATCGTAAACCACCCACGGGTATTTTTTAACCCAATCTTTATTAAATTTTCGCTTTTTCTTTGCCGGACCTTTGTCACTGGATTCATTACGATCTTTTTCATGTTCACGCTGTTGTTTATCTGTGTCACTCGCGCTTGTTTTAAAAAAGCTTAAGATTGATTTGTGTGATCCGCATGCCATATTTTGATACCGATAACTTCAGCTTTCTGTTGTGAAGGAAGCAGCAACGAAACGTCAAACATGCGCACTTCCCTTTAACGTTTTGTTATTGACTTGTATGTCTCTTTAATGACAAAAAGCGTTTGAAGAACCCCCGATTCTGGCAAGCGAGGTTAGTTGTAAAACAGTAATGTAGGCTTACGTCATGTTAAGGTAAGACCATTCGCGTATGTTTTACGGCTGATTAAGTATAACCATACGATTAAAATTACACGGACCATCAGTAAATCTTGTTTTAATTTGTTTTTTTTCCAAATGAACAAACAACTGAAGAAAATCTTACTCGGCACACGGACGAGTCGGACTGAACAATTCACTCGGCACTCGACTATTTTAACTCGGGCAGGACGAGTGGCCGAGTGCTTTATCGGAGCCCTGTCCCATACAAAGCACTACTTGTTCATTGCTTAAGTAGTTATATATTAATTATTTATATCAAGAGCATCTATGCGTTTCAGTGACTATTTTTGGGTTTGTATTGGCAGCTGGTCCTATTTTTATTTTGAACTGTTAGCGAGTTACTTATAGAGTTAATGTTGATATACATGTCAGATTTAAGTAATTGGAAAATGTTACACACGCACTCATGACAATAGTATCTATAAGTAATGTAAAGAAATGTATATTTTCTTTGTAATTTCAGAAATAAATAACTTCTTTAGAAGATAAAAAAATAATTTTATGATTTTTATCACTCGAAAGTGCTGCTACATGATGACAACGTAAAACATATGACAAAATATTTGAGAAAGGAAGATTAACTACAGTATACATATAATTCATATTTTCCTGATGACCTTTAACCCCTTACACATTTATGTTAAAACAGGCGTATATCGATAAATCATAGTCTATCATTTGTCAATCATGTCCATCTTTCTGTGTTTTGAGTACATAGCTACTCAGATACGGTTTTTTCATTTTCATTCAAACATTTTATTTATCACAGGTGCCTTTATCGTCATTTCGTATTTAAGTTTCCTTTAATTATTCGAAAGTGTTTTACGGTTACAGATATGAATTGTCAAACATTACATATAATTACTCCTAATTATCACACATACAATTCAATACATCGAAACATTTTATAAAAATTCTTCACCGTATGTAATTTATATAGATAAACTTATCACTCATTCACATAAGAACGAGGACGAACTGGTACTTATGTTATTACGTAATGTGATCTCTGACTAATGAATCTGAAGTGGATCATTGTACGTTTGTAAAGTAAGTATATATGACTTTTACGTTGTATTAGTAGTGGACAAAATAGATGTCGAGATTATACGTATCATAATTCGAGACAGGCAAATGTCATCTAGGAGTCGTAAACGTTCCGGTAAGTGCAGGATCTATATCTAAGAAGGAAAGGTAAAAGTGATCATAGATCAAAGAGATGAATGTCACAGCACCAGATCATGCAATATGCATCTTTTTTTTCAGTGCCTTTTTACTTCCTTACAGGTACTACACTTTACCTTCAGTCAGTAAACGTATGCAAGTACAATTAACAACGTTTGAACTATAATGCTGTCCTTACAATGTGAAGTTTGGACAAACACGGACCTCTGGATAAACCAAAAGCTGGAACCAGGTGTCCTGAAGGAGTAAGAATCCCATGTTGATTAGTTTAACCCGCCGTGGTTCCGTGGTCCCAGTCTAATAGGTATTATTCTGATCACAAAGATAAATATTTTAGCAACTGCGTTCGGGAAGTCCTGCAAATCCGATGTAATTTCAAATTTCCCAAATGATAAAAATCGCTATTTTGATATTTGGTCCGGAAGTCACCATATTTACTCAGCACTCGCATCTGAACATTTTTGTATATTTCATACAAATCTTAAATAATTTTGAAAACAATTGCCCATTTAAAAGTAAATTCTGATATATAAAATATCATAAATTTGACATAAATATCTTGATGTTATGAAAAGAAAACATGTGTTTCCTATTCAACCACAGCCAAACTGGACATGTTTCACTTTATTACTTTTTCAGCACCCATAACTTATTGCTTTGATCTTAACAAATATTACATCACTCTATTTGTAACCAACTGTTCATATCCCTGAAAATATCGTTATTGTGTAGTGTAACGTAAAAATACTTTAATGGGTGGTCTAATGTAAAAAATACCGTTAGTGTGTAGTGAAACGTATAATACCGTTAGTGTGTAAGGTAACATAAAAGTACCATTAGTGTGTAGTGTAAAGTAATATACCTTAGTGAATAGTGTAATGTAAAAATACCATAGGTGTTCAGTGAAACGTTTTTGTAATGCCTAGGATTCACTCCTAACGTATGACATCATCCCGTAACTGTGTGTGTGTGTGTGTGTGTGTGTGTGTTTAATTTCTCTTGATATGAAATAAAAAAAGAGATATACGCAGGCATAATATTTTTAAAGGTTTCCGATATATTTTGTAAATTGCTTGAGAAACCAGGTTTCGCTATTATTCACTTGCAATTGATTAATTCATCCTTACTTTGTGTATTATTATTGTATATTGTTTATTTTTTTATTTTTGTTTTTTTTTTTTTTATTTTTTTTTATATTTTTTAAATTAATTTATTTTTGGTTGTTCTATTTTTTTTATTGTGGGTGTGTCTGGTGTGTTTGTTTTTTTTTTTTTTTTTTTTTTTTTTTTTAATTTTCGTGTGTGTGTGTGTTTATTGTGTCTTTTGTTTGTTTTTTATTTTAATTATTTTGATGTTATTTTTATGGTTTTTAATTTTTTTTTATTATTTTTTGTTTTTTTTTGTATTATATTTTAATGTTAGTTTATTGTTTTTTTTTTGTTGTTATTTTTTGTGTGTGTGTGTGTGTGTTTTTTTTTGTTTTGTTTTTTGTTTTATTTTTTTTTTAGTGTGTGTGTGTTTTATTTAATTAAATTTATATTTTTTTTTTTTGTGTTAATTTTTTTTTTATTGTCTTTTTGTATATGCATATCACAAATGACCTGACTTTATTTTCACAAAATATAATATAAGATTTTGATCCTCTGTATAGCTCCTATATGTTATTGCACATCAAGTACAAGTATTAAAAGTAGAATTTATTTTTGTAAACGCCAGTAATGCCCTTTTAACTGTAGACTTAGATTTTTCACAACACCGATGATACCGGTGAATCAAGCTTCATTTCTTCCAAATTCCTTAGACTCCAAAGTTTAAGGTTTATTCTAATATTTTAACTGTGCCGTAGTGAGTAGTATAGTGGAATTCCGTTGTCTCAAAATTCACGGGACCACTTCTACTTCGAGATATCCGGAATTCCGGATAAACGAGATCATAACTAGCGTATATTTATCATCAGGATTGTACTGTATTTCTTATTTCCTAATTCCTTTTTATGAAAAAGTTAACATTACAAAACAATTCCATTCAAATTAAAGACAAACATTCATTAGTGCAGTGCCCAGTATTTGAGTGCATAATCAGAGGACATCATAAAATGTCTAATGTCTTTAGCGTAATAGTAATTGTTTCAATATTGATAAGATTAATAGAGATATCCACTCTTACAGAATGAATTCAGTATATATTACATCTAAAAACTAAAGTTAAGAAATAGTAACTCCGACCGAGATCGGATTGGTGCAGCGGATTTATTTGTTGTTAGTGAATATTTCAGTTGACAAGGATTTCAATATGTCTTTTACAACAGGGGCATAAAATCCATATATCGATTGGGTTTGACTTTGCTTTAAGCTGTCATATCAACTGCTAAACAATTTCTAATTTCGAAAAAATGGCTTAAAGTATCATAAATGCGGAAAGTTTCCATCACAATAGAATGTCAACTTGATATGTTGAAGTTTGAGTGAGACCTAGCAGTTATGTGGACGGACGTAACATCAGACATATCAAAAGAAGCACTTAAATCACATAACTCAGGTAAAATCAGAACGCAATACGATATCTCGGCAAGTTCCAACATTAATGAATATATGCATTTGAGGGGTCCAATACACTTGACGAAGGAAAAAATGTACGAAGCACAGTACAAAACAAGCATTAATTACCTTGCGTGATTCGATATGAAATTTTAAAGATCTGTCATTTGGCAAGATATGAACCTGTTATCAAAATAAACTACATTATAAAATATCGATCTATTACGACATATCGTTTTCAGTTTAGTATCTGCCTTTTCGCCACAACGCTAGTAGCCTCTTATTAAAGCATTGCCTGGTTAATGGCGCAATGTCCGCAATGTTAAAACCATAGTAATACCTGACACTGAGCGAATATGAAAGTTGCGTCTCAAATGATGAGTAGTCCTACATGTTGACCTATACAGACCGTGTCTTTTGTAATATATACAAACTGTAATTGTATGTAGCGTACTGACTTATTGAATTATATAATTTTGATAATTTGTGAGAAATTTTGCCAGTTGCGGAAAGATGTGTGCTTTCTTCTGCTTTGTAATCGAGTTCTTTCTCCCGCCTTTAAAACTGGCCTCCACAGTATGACAAAAAAATGTTTGTCTGTGGAGTAAACTGACAAAGACTTGTATACATATATTTATATATACTTTAGCGATTGTTAAAATTTCTATAAGTGTATTTAATAAATTTAAATATTGGGGCTGTGCTTGAACACTAGTCAGATCTCCCTCCATTTGAAAACATTAGTTATAGAACTTTTATGTGCAATGGATTACTTGGTTTATTTTTAATCAAAAATCAAATTAAGTGACTTTGTATGCCATAAACCTTATGCAAATTCTTCCGACAAAACGTGTTCTTCTTTGGTGATCCCTGATGAAAAAAAAAACAAATAATTATATCGTCGCATAATTGCACAATATCAAGTACTTGTTTTCCAATATTTGAAAAATCAAACGATTTTCTAAAAGCAAATTTGTTTTGCTGTTTTGAAAAATATGTTGCCGGAAAAGTATGAGACATATGTAGATACAAACGGCACTGGGAAGAAAACCGATATAAATCAGCGTGAGACAACTGACCACTTAAAATGACATCTGTATGTGCAGATGACATTAAGGGGAAACCATTAATTATAATAATTATATATCAGCATTAGACAAATGCCATTCCCCCCCCCCTCAGAGAATATATATATTGAATAAATAACAAAACATTTTTAAAGTTTATTTAGAAACTTCGGCGAAATATATATTTTATTTTAATGTTTATACCTTTTATATATTTTATATTTGAACAATGGCATAGAATTTACGTAAATTTTATGATAATTCCTGGATTATGACAAATATCTGGATCAGACAGGAATTGATATTTACTCATGGAAAGTATTAAAAAACATTTAGAACAAAAAAGTAGCCCGGAGTGAGAGAGACAGATGTTGTTATTTATAGATTGAATTTAATTCATATTGATTTTGTCTTTGCGCAAACTCTTTATCAATATTGAACACAAAACTTAACCTACAGCCATTGATACGGTAATATACATTGAACAACAGATTATATGTCTGTTTATTTGTTTGCAATCAGTCGATATAATTTCATCTTTCATTTCCCATACGAGTTGAATCATATTTATAAGTGCGCATGTCTAACATTAGAAAAGGTTTACGCCTACAACATGAGACTCATGTAAAAAATAGCACCAAAAAAGAAAATTGTATCCAAGTTTTACGAACTTCCGAAGGCGCTTTAATTCCATTTCATTGTCCCTTTGTAAAAAAACCCACAATTATGAGTTACATATTATCTTGCATTGCTCAAAGTACGTTTTTATACAACAAAGTATTGCTGTAATACAAAATTGATTTGATTTTTGTTAATTTTGAAAAGTTTTTAAACGCCACAATCAACAATTTTTCAGTTATATAGCAGCCGTTTCATGATGACGGAGGTGAGAATCCGGTTGTAGTTTTCCGGGGAAGTAACCATCGGCCTTTCGCATGTAAACTGGCAAACATTCTCTCAAAAAATAAGCTTAAGTTCCACCGGGCCTCGAAACTGTGCTGACCAGAAGTGAGAGGCTTCATGGTTCTGCTATGTTGTAAATTTTTATTTTACTGGTTGGGTGTAATTAAAAATTGATAATCGAAAGTCAAGTCCATAAGAATTGGATGAGAAAATAGTATCAACATGAAAAACAATTGCGAATCCCAAACGGGATAGGGCTAGGTGTCCGGAAGAAGTCACCGTCCCCTAGTGGCATGTCGAAACCTTTCTAATTCGATGAAAAAGGTCAAATTTGACGAAAAGGTCAAGTACGGTGAAAAGCTCAAGTTTGTTGAAAAGGTCAAGCTTGCTGATATACGACGGTCTCAACATGAACAACCATTGCGAATCCCAAACGGGACAGCACCAGGTATCAGGAAGGAGTCAGCGACCCAGCTGGCATGCCACATCGTATTTACACCCATCCAGTAAACTCAAAATTTACAATATGACAGTTCAAAGTGCGATGTTCTAACCACTGGCTACGGAGGCCCCACAAGAATGATAATCGTTTGACGTTTGTAAGGACCGATATATCATCAAGTTCACAACTACTCACAACATAAACAATGACCCTTTTCAACCAGAATCTTCTTTATAAACTTGAAGGTTCTGTTTATATTTTTTCTAATCTTGTTGATTATACGAAAAGGATCACGATATAATTTCAGACATAATAACAGCAGGTAGACACAGAGGTTATAAACCAAAAATAACCAGGAAAATACGATCAATCAAATCAGCATGAAAACTCTACAAGTTGCTGGCTTACCTGCGTTCATGACACATGATACTCCGGACAAAACCTGAACTCGCAGACAGCCTGTCACGTCTGATCTTGTAGACATGACGTGTATCACTATCTCCCAACACTTCAATCGTCGTATAAGGAAGGACAGCGAAGTCAATATGCATATCAACTATCCAGCATTGCCAAATGTATAATAACAAATAACATCTGTTTGTTTAAAGCCATCTTTATATGGTCAATATGCAAATCATTATACAACGAATGTATGTTATATAATACATCAGCTATATTTAGCACTTGTGAGAATTATTTTCCTGCCAGTATATATTGTATATAGAGTTAATGTATTATCCCCTATTTTCCTTGACTTACATTTGATCTGATTAGCAACATCTGCATGTTGACTGTAAGTTATTACGCATACCAAATGGGCAAATATTGTTGCAGTTTTATAAATGTTTGAGGTTTACTTCATATACATAATGACTTAGTTTACATATTCGTAATTCAAATGTATCAGCATCTACTTATTTACTTGGATATAAATATCAGAGATGAGAAAGTTTAAATCTTTAGGATGTCTAGGGTACAATATACAAATATGGTGAAAACACAGACCTCTGGAAATCCAGAGGTGGAATCAGGTGCCATGGAGGAGGAAGCATCCCCTATGGACTTGTCATCCCCATACAATTTTGATGATCGATTGTTTTAAGCATTCATTTGTAGTACAAGCCCCTTTATCCCTACCTTACAAATTTACTTCTAATTGTGTCTAATATTAAAGAAAAGAAAATGTTTAAATATTTTAAACGTAAGTTACGAATATCTACCCACAATTTGCCTCTATATCACATATGGTCGATCGAGGGTATACACAAAACCCAGTTCCTGGTATTTTTTTTATCATCTTCTTATTTTATACTAAACTAATATTCTGTATAGATCGACTTTTTAAATTCCAAACGCATCAAGTCAAAAGTGACCTTTTTCACTAGTTACTCTTCAACAGACTTGGCGATGCACTGAGGGTTATCATTTGGTCATGCATGGCACCACTTTCTCTTTCGAAAACACTCATCTGTTTTTAATTCAAGCTCAGTCGTCGATTGGCAGGACGATCGTCTTGAGCATTCGATGTGGCAAAACTATAACTTTATAACTTTGCTATTATCTCTAATATTTTTATTATTTGTAATTTACGTGAAGATAATTTGCATCAAAACAAAACCATATGGATAGGTAAATGAAAGTATTTGTAATCTGGGAAATTGACATAATCTAATAAATATGTAAAGAGCCTAGTGTGTTGTCATATTGTATTTGTAAGTGTGTCATTTAATTGTAATACAAATGTTAGTGATGGTTTTGCTTAAAGTGGTATTGTCTGTGGGATTTTGTTAAATATTTGTTTCCTTTTTTACATCTTTGATCTTCTATAACAAAAAGAGAAATCAGGAATAATTATTCTTTAATTCCAATATATTTTGTGCAAATTGTTTCAGAAGCCTAATTGGCCATTTTTTCACTTGCAATAGATAATTCATGCAACCTTACTACCTGTATGTGCCACATTGAACCTGACTTTATTTTCACAAAATATATAGGAATATAAGATTTCATGACTGTATATTTGTAATTGTACATCGGGTACAGGTAGTAAAAGTAAAAGAAACGAAATAATTGATTTGGTAAACACAGCTAATACCCCGTTACTAATGATAAAAATGATGATTTGTCTTGTTGATAAGGGTTTCTCTTGGATTTACTTTGAGCATAACACTAGTTCAGTAATTATATCATTTTCAAAATCTAGAAACAATTAATAGTACTTATATTACGTATATAGGTATTATGTTGATGTATAATTTACTGGATGTGTGTAAATAGAAAATTTAAACCATGAAAATACACCCACCCAGTAAATCCAAAAGTTACAGCATGAAAAAGATACCACAGTATTAGTGGTTCTGGTAGTTTTGTATATGAAGAATACAGTTAATTTGATTTAATAATTTTGTGGTCTTGACAGTATGCTCTCTATAATAACTGAAATCCAAACAGAGGTAAAAGCATAATAAATCAAGAAATAAACAATCAACATGTGATCGAAATGGACGAATGCGGCATTATACTATATGTCTTAATCCGAAATCGATGCGACTTAACTATATAAATACTAAACAATGCAAAAAACTACACAGATGTGAATCATGATAGTAAGCTTTTCTTTTTATTTCTTTTGACGTAAATTCTTCATCTCCCAATCACAACAAACCTGCTAGTTTTGATCGTTGCAGTTTTAAGGTCAAGATATAGAAATTTATCTATAGGTAGATACCAAGAAAGTATGTTCACAGGGACATATGAACGGTATCATAATGGGCTATTATCTCAGTTGATGAAATAACTTACAGAGAAAAAAACATATACATATTTGCAATAATTCGGCTGGATAAAGATTTTGCAATGACGAATAATTCATATCAGGAAAATATAAGTTAAGGGTATATTCATTATCCAGATTTTCATTCTTATTATCCAGATTTTCATTTGATATGTTCATGTTCTCACTACTGTACTGTTGCCTTGCGAGAAAAAACAACATATCCGAATATTTACGTATGAAAATGTTAATATTAAGATGAGACTGTAGCAATCATAGAAAATATGGGCACTGTAGGGTTTAACACGGTCTGATAACAAAAATGAGAATTGACAGAGCGTATTGTAATCAAGAATAAGACATGCATTAAATTTTGTGATCCCGGGACAGAAGAATAAAGTAAAAAATTGAACGGGGGATCATCCACCAGAAATTGTTTTGGAATAGCCATCAATAGATATTTTACCCGTGGTCAAATTATAACTGGTAAATATTATACCAAACTAGTGGTCCGGCTTTTGGAATCCCTAGTCATCTACATACGCTGTAAAGATCTTCCTCAGCTGTAAAAGGTGTTAAATTCTCCCAGATAGTCCGATATGCAAAAGCCAGTATACGAACATCACATATATATATTAGGATTCTTCTGAGGGTACCTTCTAGGTGATAATTTGTCACAGGAATATGAAATATATCGCTTTTAAAGACATTATTTTGCACGGTCGATATATATAGAACTTGTAGTTCCATCTTGATCTTAAAAAAATTTTCCACTCTTTATATTCACCATAACGTTATGTAATATTCATCAGCGATTAATATATGTTAAATTAAAAACAAAATGCAGGAGGTCTTGACACTGAATAATGAGTAGATGTCTAGAAATATACGTAAACCCAATTGTGTTTGAACTGACAGCAAACCGACCATAGGCCTATTTAATTTTCGTTGTGCTGATTCATATGTAAACAGTGTAATACACAGTCAAAGTGTGTTATATATGCTTATGGCGATGTAGATTTCGTTTATAAGTTAAATATTTCAGGACTTTAGCATAAAGTAGAGAGGAAACTGTAATAGAATATAAGGTGATATATGGGGATATTACACATCATTATAATTGCTCTTCAGTAATTTGCTTGTATCATGACTCACTGCAACTTAAATACATGACAACTACTAGCTGATACTGTAGAGTAAAATAAATCGTCACCTAAATATGTTTTGATAAAATATGAATGATAAGTTCAGAAATATTTTATTGTACAAAATATGACGAGGATATATTCTTCACTTATTCCATTTGAATTTGACTGTAGACTGAGTGTAGGTGTAACCAGTCAACAGGGGATGCTTACTCCTCCATGACACCTGATCCCACCTCTGATATTCCAGATATCCGTGTTTGCCCAATGTTCACCAGATATGTATATTGTTTCCTGGGTATCCCGAAGATCAATAATTTTAAAATACTTAGAGACACACACGGGAAATTAATAACTAAGCTACAAACGCGATGGTTTTGGCTTTCCAATTTCAATTTTAAAGTACTAATAATCACCCGCATATGGAGCTTATATTTCACAAATGAACCAATATCCCAGAGCATGTTCAACATACGAACATTTTATATATAGAGGTAATTTACTCAATGACAAATTTTTGACACAGGGATATAGAAAACCGCGTTTGATGCCAACGTTCCGCAAATTTTATGGTTGGTATAATAATCTAGTTTGCTATTACTCTGTTTCACTAGGTAAAAGTTTATTGCCTGTTCGATGGTGGTTGTTGAGACGTCTGTACCAATTGTGACGAGGATACGTTCCATATGTATTTCATTTTGATTTGACTGTGAACTAACGGCGGGTGTGTCCGATCGACAGGAAATGCTTACTCCTTCATGGCACCAGATCCCACCTCTTGATTTCCAGAGGTCTGTGTTTGTCCATTTTATACAATATCAGTACCCTAGAATCCTAGATTTATACTTTGGTATCTGGGATTTTTTTTTTATTTTGGCATCTGTAATTTTTAAAGATTGTATTATAATGCTGGAATATTTATTTAAACTAATGTAAATTCAATGCAGAAAAAAGTTAACTCACGAAAATACCAAAATAAAATGTTTTGAATAACATCAAATTACACATATCTGTAAGATATCTATGCTTTTCTATCTCTTTTTATGATTTCTTTTCTTTGTTATATGGAGCACTTTAGCATAATGATATACAGTATTTAATGTGCCGTTTATAAATGCAAACGAAAATTATGTAACTTATCATGTTTTTTTTTCTTGGTTTTTATCAAAAAGATCTTTGAGTTATTAATAAAGAAATAAAACACTTTTATTGCTACTCCTATTTTGAGTTACTTGTGTTTGATTTATCACTGACAATATACTAACGATTTAGCAATAATTAGCAAGATATTGGATGTAAAGCAAACAATAAAATAAATGGCAGTTTTCAAAACAAAACTTATTTTTATTTGTATTTACAATTTATGTTGAATGTTATTTCATTTTAACAAAAAAACATTTTATTAAAGGTTCAGAAATATATATCATCATAAAAGCATCATAGAAATTTACATTGGTAGTTGGTAAATATGAATGATTGAAGTGGTAATATCATTATCATTATTATATTATTATTATTATTATTATTATTATTATTATTATTATTATTATTATTATTATTATTGATTTATTATTATTAATATCATATTATATTATTATTATTATTATTATAATTATTATTATCATTAATTTTATTATCAATATCATTATTATTATATTATTATTATTATTAGTAGTAGTAGTAGTAGTAGTAGTAGTAGTAGTAGTAGTAGTAGTAGTAGTAGTAGTAGTAGTAGTAGTGATTTATTATTATTAATATCATATTATATTATTATTATTATTATTATTATTATCATTATTTTTATTATTATTATTATTTTTTTTTTTATATTATTATTATTATTATTATTATTATTATCATTATTTTTATTATTATTATTATTATTATTATTATTATTATTATTATTATTATTATTATTATTATTATTATTATTATTATTATTATTATTATTGAGTTTCAGGAAACAAGCAAAATATAACATATAAACAAAAGTTTACGTTCTACTTAGTTCTTCAAAGACAATAAATTAGTGCTAAGAGATACAATAGGTCAG
Organism: Atrina japonica; assembly: GCA_030159075.1. Classification (NCBI taxonomy): domain Eukaryota; kingdom Metazoa; phylum Mollusca; class Bivalvia; order Pterioida; family Pinnidae; genus Atrina; species Atrina japonica. Next base: position 453,692 of record BROG01000257.1, on the reverse strand, counting down.
TTTTACGTGACCGTAACACGGAAGTCATACAGGTATAAACACTAGAAAGAGAATAATTATTGCCTGTGTAACTCTTTATAACTGACACATTGTCATGTTTCGGTGATCAATATCAAATAATCCTAATCACAAATGCCGATTAGTATCCATATTATATTATTATTATTATTATTATTATTATTATTAATTAATCTTTTAACATTACAAAATTAGTACTATAACAGTAAATGGTTCTTCAAAGAACAAGATATTAATAGACTTGCAAGGTATGGAATGATGATTTTAAATCATTTTCATTAATAATGATTCATTTTATTATTATCATCATTATCATTAGTAGTAGTAGTAGTAGTAGTAGTACTAGTAGTAGTAGTAGTAGTAGTAGTATACCAATACTCATGATAATAATTTTTATCATTATTATTTTATGTGAAGCTTTCTCCCGTCCCTGAATACATTTAGACGATGTTTATGATGTTGATGTCATCTTTCGAGAATCTTTTTAAATGTTTTTACTTCTTAGTTCAACCATAAATCCATCACATAATCGCTAATCACCCCTGATATGATATGATATACCTATTACATAATCGCTTATCATCCCTGATATGACATTATTATACCTGATGTTTGTTAAATTATTAACGGCTGGATTAAAAGTAGTCACATGACAAAAGATAAGGATATATCACCAAAAATTCGCCTGCGAGGGAAATAACCATAACCTCAAGGTAATCACGTCACCGTGGTAAAATACCTGCGCTTTCATTGGCAACGGGGGATAATACCATGGAAATAACCCCTTGCCGGCAAATTTCACGTACATGTAAATCGAATGCACTTTACACTGAACCCGATCGCATACTTTTTTTGAGAAATGCTGAGATATATAGCATAAAAGTATTATGTTGCATTTAATTCTTAACTAATAAATAACACATGAATTCTATTTAGTTTTAACACCAAGGGAAACAGGCCACTTAATAATTTATTTAAAATAATGAGTGAATGATCGGGCCGTTTACGTAATAAAACATTGAACATATAAAACTGCTGAATGCTTTTGCTCTCTCCATAGGTTTTACCTTTGCCTTATTAAGATGATAAATGTTGTACTCTATTGAATAATAATCTCGTTCAATTTTGTTTTTGTATTGTTTATTTTATGGCCCTCTGTGTCGGGATACATCATATACATACATAATTGTATAATATACCTATTACATAATTGCTAATCACTCCTGAATTTATTTTGAATTGTTCTTAGTACTGTAAAAATACTAGATTTTTGCAATTTTACATGTTTTGCTATAAATACTCAAGTAGTCTTTCTTAACTCATTGATTATTGTTGGGACTCAAAATGTGTTGCAATGGAGACATGATTTTGAAGTACAAAGTTTTCAGTCAAACTTGAAAAGTCACGACTTATTTGTCATAATCGGAAATCCCACATCTACATGGTTTTTACAGGGAAATCATTAATACAAGAGATCTACTCAATATATATGACATATTTATGATGAACTACGCGACTTCTCGCTGTCTGCAATACGTAATGGCCTCAGTAACACATGTAATTGTAGCAGCTCTCTTTACCACTGGTAAGTGTAACTATTAAGATAAACTATCTGTGTAAATTAACATTTTAGTAGATTTGTATAAAGAATATTCACTTATATTCTCTCTCTCTCCATTATTTGCATAAAAGTAAATACATTTTTTATTGTTTTCACGTCAGTATGGATCTAAAAATGAAGCTGCACCAACGACATGACAATATCATAATACATTCTCAAGAACTTGATAAATAACTTGATAAATAACCTATTAAGTCAACATGTACCCAAATTATGGTCGATATAACAACATGTTTGATATCAAAATAATTCATTTACTTTTGTGTTATTTGTTCGATAGTATTTGTTGAAGCGTCCACACCGATTGTGTTCAGGTATTATTCCTTGGTTGTTTTGATCTGAATGGGATCCACGGGACCTGTGACCCCTCACCAGGGGTTGCTTATATTCCCTTGACATCAGATTTAAGGGATCCACGTTTGTCCAATATACGTATATCATATTTGTATAGTGACCTTTTTGTTGCTTTGGTACGTTTAGCCCATTTATACTTTCATAAAAAACAATATAACAGAATACAGTTTCTCTATTCTCTAGATTGTCGGTGACTTTACCTTATCTTTTATTATTCTATGACATTGAAGCAATGTTATATTTGATAGAGGTTATGGTAAAGTTCTATTAAATGATTCTTATTATATTGATAAAACTCAAGAAGCAATAATTTGTGTATTTTGTTAACGTTGAGTATAATTTGTATATGGATATCTTGTCTTTCTAGTTCAGTGTTCAATACTTATTGATGTACCCCATCTTGTGAGATTAGGACAAGATGACTTGGAGATCACGTGCAAACCAGCTCAAAGTAACAATATCGTATCCATCAGCTACATCCGTATATTTAGCGACAGAACAACATCCTTGGGGGATGAAAAATCTAAAATTGCCAGAGTTCTTTCCAGAAATGGGAGTACAGTTTTACAAAAGGTGTGGTGGACAGATAAAAGATACATCATTAAAGGTAATATTCTACACTTTAGGTCCTATAATCTTACATTGGTTATATTGTAAATAAACTGGAGTTGAAGCATCAACAAATATGTTTCTAAGCATTACAAATATATTGTAAATGTTAAACTTGAAGAATCTAATCTTGATGACTAGGCCTAGATACAAAAACAGCAATTTGTAGTTTTAACTGTATAAAGTACTTTGCATAGATTCTCATGTTACGTATATTTGGGAATAATTAATTAGCAGTGCGTGATACAAGATATGAACACGTGTGTTTGTTTATGCTCTGCATGTTTTGACAACATATTGACAATATATATTCGTTATGTATATCTATTTTATCGTATTATGTATGTGTTTTGTATAAGAAGATGTGTTTATTTCGTGCAATATGATTGTTTACTAGTTATCGCACGTGAGCATAAGCATACCTTAAAACACCTGTATGATTGGAAAACATTTTTCATTGGTCTCAGCACTAAATGACTGATTATGCGTTATAATTGTTAATATGCAGGGCATTGTGGATAAATACCAGAAAAATCCATTCAACAGAATATCATTTTATGACACCGGACATTTTATCGGAGCACGAGAAGTTGATATATATTGCATCCAACAGGATATAAAATTTCAGATACCAAAGTCCATATCTTCAGGATATAAAACTTTAGATACCAAAGTATAGATCTTCAGGATATAAAATTTCAGATACCAAAGTATAGATCTTCAGGATATCAAACTTTAGATACCAAAGTATAGATTTTCAGGATATCAAACTTTAGATACCAAAGTATAGATCTTCAGGATATAAAATTTCAGATACCAAAGTATAGATCTTCAGGATATAAAATTTCAGATACCAAAGTATAGATCTTCAGGATATCAAACTTTAGATACCAAAGTATAGATTTTCAGGATATCAAACTTTAGATACCAAAGTATAGATCTGCAGGATATAAAATTTCAGATACCAAAGTATAGATCTTCAGGATATAAAATTTCAGATACCAAAGTATAGATCTTCAGGATATAAAATTTCAGATACCAAAGTATAGATCTTCAGGATATCAAACTTTAGATACCAAAGTATAGATCTGCAGGATATAAAATTTCAGATACCAAAGTATAGATCTTCAGGATATAAAATTTCAGATACCAAAGTATAGATCTTCAGGATGTACGAGATACAAATATCCTTAGAGTGTTATTTGTAAGATATATATTAGAATACGATTAACCATAAAGATGGAGGGATTCAAAACACAAGATATGTCACATAACGAGTATGATACCAAATCCTTATTCGACTGGTAAACATTTTTCATAAAACAGTTTCTAAGGGACATGTCTATTTGACAGAGTGGTTGAGACCCACTTGAACCTAAGCTGATTTATGTCAGAAAGTTTGACAGATTTCTTGCGAAAGGTCGGTGGTCTCTTCCCGGGTGTATTGTTGTAACAATGTTCTCAAATACACCATTTAAAAACTGGCCGCCATCATATAACTAAACAATTATTGAGTGTGGAGCAAAACGCTTCCAAAAATGCAAATCCTAAAGGGTCAAATGGAGAGTCACGTTGAAGTCAGTATGATAGCAGGCATGTTATAATTACATGAAAATATGAAAGTTAAGTACGTACGGCAACAAGTATACATCCGGTAACCCAGTGTTTTATACGTGTGTTAAACGATAATTTTATATAAATAACATCTCTGGAAAGCAGACACATTCAAGCATGCATACACCCGTTGCTATATATCTGTAAAATTAGTTATATAGACGAAAGCATTACTAATAATGACGTCTATAAAACAGTTACAAACAGTGGATATCGGACAAACCTGAACCCTTGGAAAACAAAAATGGGGACGGGTGTCGTAGAACGGTTAGTATCACCTGTCGACGGTCGTTATAACAAGGAACAGTAAGTATCATCTGTCGACGGTCGTTAGAACGTGGAACAGCAAGTATCATCTGTCGAACGGTCGTTACAACGTGGAACAGTAAGTATCATCTGTCGAACAGTCGTTAGAAGTGGAACAGTAAGTATCACCTGTCGACGGTCGTTATAACGTGGAACAGTAAGTATCATCTGTCGACGGTCGTTATAACGTGGAACAGTAAGTATCACCTGTCGACGGTCGTTAGAACGTGGAACAGCAAGTATCATCTGTCGAACAGTCATTATAACGTGGAACAGGAAGTATCATCTGTCAAACGGTCGTTATAACGTAGAACAGTAAGTATCATCTGTCGAACGGTCGTTATAACGTGGAACAGTAAGTATCATCTGTCGAACGGTCGTTAGAACGTGGAACAGTAAGTATCATCTGTCGAACGGTCGTTAGAACGTGGAACAGGTAGAATCATCTGTCGGCCGGTTGTTATAAACTAGAACAGTGGCAATGTTCTAAATCACAAAAAAGTTCAGTCCTGTATTCCACCATATTTTAAACTGATGACTACGCCTTGCATTTCATATAGCTATACACCTAGCATCGCATCCAAGCTATTCAATTACAAACAGGTTTTGCAGTGCCTAGACATCAACCATCTTCTACACAACACTGTCACATGTTCATGTGCTTCATCTCCTTTCAAATACAATCCTATCGGGCATGTCATTACCGGCGACGTTTCTATTGATGAAAATGAAAGCCTCAAAAATCTTATTTTAAGGGGACCTAAATACCGGGAAGCCCGTTCCTTTAATTGGGTAAGAATTTCAGTTTAGTTATGGATTCTGTCGAAGATTATGCCAGACGATGGGCCAAACATGAAGACGTAGAACCAGACACTTTGTCTGAATGGCTGAAAGCCATACGATGGTTGATAAAATCTCGTATTCGAAAACTTAAAGGGACTATGAAAACACGTTATCCCTCTGTATTTAATGATCCCTCTGTATTTAAGAAGTAGTAACTGAACTGGATAAATTACATGACCAATATGTACTGGTACCAGCAGACAAAGTCTCAAATAATATAGTTTTTATTTGTAAGGCACATTACTATAATTGTTTATTAGAAGAACTTGGGTTTGATACAAATTCTGGAAATCCTACATACACACGTAGCTCACTTTCAAAGGACGAAATCCTTCAAAATCACGTGTCCGTATTACGCTCATTTGATATTCCTACAACGGATACCGATTTCGAGCTACCACATTTATATTGGATACCTAAACTTCATAAAACCCCTTATAAGCAAAGATACATAGCAGGATCCAGCAAATGTTCTACCAAACCTTTATCTTTACTCCTTACCAAGATATTGACAGCCGTTAAGGAGAAACTTCAACAATACTGTACAGTTGCTTATTCCAGAAGCGGTGTAAATCAGTTGTGGATACTTAAAAATTCTAAACAGCTTTTAGAAAATTTGAAGGCACAAAAATTTTCTTGAATTCACAGTATCAAAACTTATGACTTCTCTATTCTTTATACAACTATTCCACATAAAAAAATTAAAGAAAGACTTTTAGCATCATAAACATCACTAAAGATGGTACTCGAAAATTTGAATATCTAGTGATTGGCTGTCAGGATACTTATTTCGTCAAACACCACTCTGATTCTACACAGAAATACACTGAAGTCGATATAAAAAACATGCTGGAATTTCTAATAGACAATATATTTGTAATGTTCGGAGACGTGGTCTTTCAAAAAACTGTCGGCATTCCTATGGGTACCAATTGTGCTCCTTTATTGGCCGATCTGTTCCTTTATTCATACGAAGCAGACTTCATTCAGAAACTGCTGAATCAAAAGAAGAAAAAGTTAGCGGTGTCCTTTAATTTGACATTTAGATATATCGACGACGTTTTGTCAATTAATAATGACAATTTTCATACATATGTCAATGCGATATATCCCAGCGAACTAGAAATTAAAGATACAACAGAATCAAGCACACACGCTTCATACTTAGACATTTTACTTGATATAAACACAGACGGGAAATTAGCAACTAAGCTATACGACAAACGCGACGATTTCGGCTTTCCCATCGTAAATTTTTCACATTTAAGTAGTAATATCCCTCAGTCACCCGCATATGGAGTTTATATTTCACAAATGATCCGATATGCCAGGGCGTGTACAACATATGAAAATTTCATATACAGAGGTAAACTACTAACTGACAAATTATTGACACAGGGATATCGAAAACCGCGTTTAATGTCAACGTTCCGCAAATTTTACGGTCGATATAATAGTTTGGTTTCCAGAGGTCCGTGTTTGTCCATTTTTACCGGTTTGTATCTATGTCCTGGACATTCTATTGATTTATACTTTGGTATCTGAATTTTTTTATATTCGTATCATCTGTCGATAGGTCGTTATAACGTGGAACAGTTAGAATCACCTTTCGACCGGTCGTTATAACTTGGAACAGTTAGTATCACCTGTCGACCGGTCGTTAGAACGTGGAACAGTTACTATCACCTGTCGACCGGTCGTTAGAACGTGGAACAGTTACTATCACCTTTCGACCGGTCGTTATAACGTGGAACAGTTAGTATCACCTATCGACCGGTCGTTATAACATGGAACAGCTAATATCACCGGTCGACAGGTCGTTATAATGTGGAACAGTTAGTATCACCTATCGAACAGGCATTATATCTTATATAATAGAGATACTAAAAAACATATTGATAAAATAAAAATATTTTACTGCTTCAGGACGTAATTGAACATTTCAATAAAACAATTGTTTTTGTAAACAGTGATAGATACTTTGTATATTTACAGGAAACATATCGAATCGTGAAAATGCATATTTAAAAATCAAAGTCGTTGCCCATGAAGTGCAATGCAATGATATGGCTCAATACAGATGCGAAATGATGGCTCAATACAAAGGTTCTGAAAATAGAGAATATTTCATGGACGGTCGGGTCAATGTAACAGGTAATTTCGTGAATTCAATTCAAACATTTTAGTAACAAAAATCTCTACATCAAACCTTTAATGATAATTGCAATATCAATTTATGCATGTTAGTTATATTTATATTTTATTATGCGTTGTAATTTGATCTGTTAACATGGATTGCACGCAGAAGATTTGACATTATGTTAATTTGTTAACATAAAGGGTGATAATTTGTTCAGATGAATTAGCTTCCCTCTAGGAACTAGATCCTATTACTACACATCATACTACACACGATCATTTAAGAAAAAATTACGACTTGTGACGACGAAATCAGGCCCTGTCTTTATTATTATCTAAGGCATTTTGTAGTAATTTGGTGTACGTGTCACATTTCATCTTAGTAAATGCAACTGAACGCAGTCATAAACTATTGTTCACCTTGGTATTTTCGCTTCCGTATAATTTTCGCCCTTAGGTGACAGGGCAATTGATTGGTAAAACGCCAGCATCAGTGTCAACGAGAGACATTAATTTGACTTGTTTGTCAATTGTTGTAAAATAAAATAAAGTTAAAATTTAAAATCACTGACGACTTATGACTTGCGACGTTTTGATAAAACAAACCTCAAGTATCTGAAAAAAACAGATGTCCCAGTTTGTAATAATTGTTTGATTATCCAACAATCGTTACTTGATTTATAGAATTGAAGGAGATAATCGCAGAAACTCGAACCTTGTAAATAAATTAACTCTTGCTAGATAAATATGATACCAAAGGATTACTCGTCAGGGAAGAGGTATAATATGTATGGTTAATCAAAAGCTGCAAAATCTGACAATACCCATTTCCAACTTGTTCAAATGAAACTTGCTCAAAAGACAATTTTCAAAGACTTGGTGTTTAGAGTCTGTACAATTGGTAGCATCGACTGTAGGTTGTATATTGACATTTCCCGGAGCAATCTCCCATTGACTCAGTGTTAATCTACACGGTATAAATCAAGTTCCTGATATGCCGTCACACAAAGGCTATCCTTATTCATAACATGACGTAACACCAAGATATATCAATAAGATATACTCTAATCTTTATTCTTCTACCTAGAACTTATGTTTGTTATACAAACTATGTCTTAAAATGAAATTGATTTTTGCAGATGAAAAGAAAAACATCAGTACAATCGAGGTTTCAGGCCCACAGAGTCTGACGGCGACGCCATATGGGTCATATAACCCAGGCACTTTATTACATCTGTCGTGTAATGCAACAACAGGAAATGACGCAGGACGTATAAAATGGTGCATACAGGAGGGGAATGGCGGGAAACTAAAAGAAATGTACAATAATGTTTCTACAATGATAACAGTTATGAATATGTGTACTATCAGGCAGCATAGCACACTACGATTTCTCTTGCAACAAACAGGAATTTTCACATGGATTGTGTGCACATTAGGATCCTGTAATGACAAGGAAAATAGCAAGTTTGTAGCTGTTTATACAACAGGTATATCTGAATATCATATCTTGAATAACCATTGTGTTTTTGTAGAATTTTCGTCATCAAGCGGAAGTTTTGAGTTTGAATTGGCCCTTTCACGATAACTGTGTTCCTACTAATTCCATCTGCGCACAAGCACTACCGAGTGGTATCAAGAAATTTCGCGCGCTCAAAACATTTCTACCCGTGACAATTAGTACTCAGTTAAAGACTCATTGTTCCCTATGTACGATTTGAATTTCATTGGGTATGATTTGTGTTGAGTACGAAACTTCTTGTTACCACTCGGAGGTGTTCAGTGCGCAGATGGGATTAGTAGGAACACAATTATCGTGAAAGGGTCTATTCGGATTAACATGTTTAAACACATGACTGGTGACGAATGTCCCTTTACAATCGGCATAGTTATAAGTTTTCCACATGAAGATGTCCCGTTTCAATTCACATGATTGAGTAAAGCCTATTTTTTCTCATTACTTCGCAATAACTTGATAAAAATTGGGTTAATCTAAGAAATAGTTTAACTGCGCCAAATCAAACAAAAGACGTAAACCTAGGTTTTCTGGAGTATTAATTATGATTTTGCCATACTTCTTCTCAGATAAACCTAGTTTTTCTCCGGTTAATTCAAATTGGTACACCATGTCAGCAAACATTACTGATATGACACACCAAAGTCACAAAAAATGTAACTTCCCTTTAAGGAGTTAAACTAAGATCTTCTCCTAGTTAACCCATTTCTAAAAACAAAAAAGACCTATATACAACTGAGAGAGAGAGATAGCGAGAAAGAGAGAGAGAGAGAGAGAGAGAGAGAGAGAGAGAGAGAGAGAGAGAGAGAGAGAGAGATGCACATGTGGAGTACCACTTGCCTTCCACAATGATTAACATATTTATCAGAAAGTGGGTAAGAGTGATCACAGTTTTATGTAATAAATATTTGAAAATATCTTGGTAGAAGGAATGTCATCGTTTTGTTCTTAAGATTAAACATACACTAATAATTCAAAGATTGAATCAAACCTAATTGTTGCCACGTTGATTACTTCTTATCACTGTGGATGAATCAGTTTTATCTAATTCACTCGTTCCACATTGCATGTTTTTATTTCTTTTTTCAGAAGTAAAAAAGAAATTATGCGATTAACCTGTTTAACTCGATGAAATGTTGAGGTATCTGTTCGATGGCGATTTATGAGTCGCCTCTAAGTCTGACGAGGAATTGTCTCTCGCTTATTTCATTTGAAAATTTGACTGAGCACTCACGACCGATGTGACCGGTCAATAAGAGATGCTTAACCCCCCTTCTGAATTTACATAGGTCATTGTTAAATATTCAACATAATATAAGGTCAATATTCAACACATTTGTATATGTATTGTGGACATACTTTGGTAGCTGAGATTTTTTAACGAATCCTCATTAATTTTATATCACATTTTTTCAGATAACAAACTACAACATAACTCTGAGAGACCCCAGAGTGCATGTAAGTATTCCGACATACACACTTCATATTTACATCATAGCATGTTGAATCAGTAAGGGCTGTGGTACTTAACTGTGTTGCAACTTGGATACTAAATTTTATCATGTGATACTTTTATATGTCTTGCTTTACTTGAGTATGTCATATTTTGCAGAATAATATCACACACTAGATCTTCACTTTACTGTATACCAAAATGTAAATATATGCATAAAAATTCCGTCTTACATCCGGAAACAACATCCCTCACTACAGAATTATCTTTGAAACTGATTCAAAACATTGTATATGTCTTGGTTGTGGAGGATCATTACCATGACGCCCGATCACAAGAGGGTTTTTGTTTTTGGTTTTTTTTTTAATTTGGGGGATGGGTGTGTGGGATATGGGTTTTCTTCGTCTTTGTTGTTTTCTTGTTGTTTTGGGGGTTGTTTTGTTGTTGTTGTTGTTGTTTTTGTTTTTGTTGTTTTTGTTTTTGTTTCCTTACTGTATATATCTATCTGTGAATTTTTATTGCTGCTTTTAAACACTACAGATGAGAAAAAGATGTTAATAGTTGGGATCTCCATGGCAATAGTTGGTGTTCTATCTCTGGTGACTGCTATGTCGATTTTTTATATATCAAAGCACATGAAAGGTAAGCATAACTCTTTCATAAGTTTTTCTGCATTTTCTTAATTCGTTTTTTTTTTATTTTTGAATGTTGTTTTACGCCAGTAGCGGCCAGTTTTTGGTGGTTGAGGAGAGAACCCGGTTACAAGTAAAGTAAACTGAAAAACTTTCTCACAAAATCAGCTTATGTTCCACTGAGACTTGAACCCGTGCTGACTCGAAATGATGTATTTCATGCTTTAAAGTGTGATGGTCTAACCATGCGGCCACAGATACCCCCATAATTTATTTGATCATCATTCCTCGACTTTTAAAATAACTTTTAATATATAACGTATTGATAGCAAATTGTACTTAATTACTATTTATTGATTCTAGTTCTGCCAAGATGAATTGACAGATGTTTACAAACAAAAGAATTTAAATTAAAATCAAAACAGGGGTGACAGACTGCAGCTTTTGCAAAAAATATTGTTATAAATATAGTACATATATATAGTATAGTAGTGTATTTGTACACGGAGTCAGAATGTGCTACCTGTACACCTGTAACTTTGAAAATGCCACTTAATCTAGGTGGACCTATAGTTTTTAAATCTTGGAACATGCGTATATAAATATATATATATTTCCCATGACAATGACCCTCTAATCATGACAATTATTTCTGTTTCAGGCACAAACCACACGTAAGATTTTTGTATTACCAGAAAGAAGAGAAAACCCATTAATACTTTTAGCAATTCTCAACTAGTTTTTAAAGCCTTATCAGTGATAAAATTCGATCCGAAATGAATTCTAGTTAATATCTCATTACATAAAATGAGGAATACTATAAAAAGTCTTTAAAAGTAATTATTTCCAGAAGAAAAAGGGTTAAATGTGTTCGTTTCACTTTTGTTCATTCCACAAAATCAAACATTTCACGGAGAAAAGGGTTAGTTGTGTTCGTTTCACTTTTGTTCAACACAATCAAATATTTCAACGAGAAAAGGGTTAGATGTGTTCGTTTCACTTTTGTTCATTTCAGAAATCAAACGTTATATGATATGATAAATATCTTCTAGTTCGAATGCAATTTCCTACTATATAAAGGTATGTTTGACTTGCAGAGATTCAGAACAGAAAGCGGAACAACCTTCATCGGCTAGTGGCGAAGGGTCATCTTATGCAGGTATAAATAAGAATATATTAATGTTCAATGTCATTTCTCTTCTTTCAATATGTATCAGTCAATGTAGACATCTACGTTTCACCTAAATTTAAAATGATCACTTAATCGTTATTTCTAAATCATGATGATCCAGTCAATTATCTTACAATTTTACTTCTTCTTCTAAACATTACAGATATAGATATCAGGTCAGTATTCATTCATATCACACTGTATCTCTCTGTGTCTCTCTCTGTATCTCTCTCTGTATCTCTCTCCTATTTATTATATTTGATATCCTTAATGTTCCTCTAAGTTATTTATTTTACGAATAATTTACATGTTTATGTAAACAAAAGAGTAAAGATAATATTTTTAACTAGTAATGAAATATATCTAATCCTCCTCTCTCTCTCTCTCTCTCTCTCTCTCTCTCTCTCTCTCTCTCTCTCTCTCTCTCTCTCTCTCTCTCTCTCTCTCTCTCTCTCACAGATATTCTTCTTGCAATCTATTTTATCCATCAAAATGTTTGTACAATATTACTCTATCATCAATTTCAATATTTACTTATCAGATTGAAGTTACTTGTGGTCATGTAGTTTTTATCTGTATAACTTGTATCACAACAAACTGTAATAACACCATAATTTACATAAGTCAATTTTGACCCGTGTCCAAAGTTTTGGTTAACCCTTTTCCACAAACATGTTGTCTTGTGGTACTGATTTGTTCAGATGTTACGAGGGAAAAATTGAGTTATGAAAAGGCAGAGAGACAGACAAGTAGACAGGCCAAAACATATGCCCCACCAAGCTTTGATCCTAGAATCATTCAAATATAAGCGATCTCAAAGTGTGTTTTTTATCAAATTTGAATCAAAATAAAATACGTTGTCAATTTAATTGATAATTGGGTTATGCTCTTGGGTTCTGTTGTCAAACATATGTACATTTCTGTTCTCCTATAGAACGCAATACGACACGGTAAACTTCTCAAACAGTCCACAGGAAGAAAGTCCGTATACAGCATTACAGACCTCGTCAAATGGTATGTCTTCTGTTTACTCTGTTGAGTTTAACACGTAACAAAAACTATCAAATAAGAAATTCATATATAAATCGATTTATTTTAAAATAATGAAATTATTTTATACTCTTCAAATACAGTGGAACCTCGCAAATACGGTCATCTAAGTGACTAACTCGAAGTTATATGATTAGCGAGACGGTGCCGTAAATGAGTGTCTACTCAATATTATATACTTCATGTGACAACAGGTTAATAAAAGCAACATTATACACTAAACCGCAAGATATATTGCTTCTGAAATGTTTGAAATCTTTAGTACGAAATTCACATTTCATGTTTGGTATAAATCTTATTTCACGTCAGTTGAAGACGGAGTATAACAGATTATTAACATCATGTTTTGCAGGTGCTTACAGCTTTGAGGACGAAAACTGTACAAAAACGTGACATTGATAAATAGTGCTGAATTATGATTGCGAGATTTCAAATTCTCATGTGAAGTCAATCTATCGCATGTGATATTGTATTTATTTCTACAGTTGATCGCAGTGTGATAAGTGATATTCGATTTCCTGAAAATCTTAAAGATATCTAAGAAGTTGTGTCAATTTGCATATAAATTGAACGATAATAGAAAATGCATGAAAAACTTGTAGAGGGAATTCGTATTATATACCAACTTATTTAACGCAAGCGAATCATCCGTGTCCACACTTATAACGGGAATACACAGTCGTTCCGAGTTAAGGTAACAAAAACATCAGGGTACTAAAAGTACTGGCATTATTTGTAATTATTTTGTAGAACAAAGAAAATGAGACAAATAAAATTTGTTAGATTACATTGAACTGGTTATATTTCATTTGAAATTTAATCGTCAAATTACATCAAATAGAGCGTGAGACACTTATGCGGTCGTATCTGGCGACCCTAACTGAAGAACTCTAAAGAACCCTAAATAACTTTATCGTCAGTATTCGCGATTTTGTCTGTGCAAAAATAGCAGAATCGTAATCTTTAAACACAGGCAATACAAATATTACAAGTTTTACGGGAGTAATGTGTATTACAATCTAATTATAGTGGTTTTTAATATTTACGATCAACTAGAATCACAGTAGCAGGCGCCATCGACTACAATTGGCTACAATTTTACATCATACTTTTGACCAGTTTGTTACAAAGCTGTTTATTGAATCACTTCATTTTTATTAATAGTAAGGTTTTAATTCTAGAAGTAATCTCTATGGGTAATATGCTAGTCTCGAAATTAATTGAATTTAATCATTTCGTAGGATTTTATATCAAACTTCTGTTCGAGCACTTCCGAATATACGATCACGTAATAAAGAATGAAACAAATTAAAATTGTGTCACTAGTAACCACTTATTTTAAACTTCTCTGATTTAACGGCCCAGATCCTGTTTTGTCTACCTGTCTGTTTTCTGTCTGTCTGTCTACAACTTGAACTTTATCCGTAGCTTTAAAATAAAACAAAATATTTATAGTCTTTATATCTGGCAAAATTAGAGAGGCTAATTATTGTGATCTTTAATTTGGGACAAAGGTCAAACACCTGAATCTAGAAAATCGTCTGAAAATAAACACGGTTTACAAAAAAATAACAATTATCGGTATTGGTAGAAAACTACACCGTGTGTGTCGATCAAGACACAAGTGTTTTGTTCTGAAGCAGCCTTTGTTCATTTATACCATTTTTCATTTAATTCTAACGTTCAATCACTTAGATTTTATACCATAATCAGTTTTTTTCACCGCTTAATCAAAACACAATCCACAACAGAATACGTAGTAACACATGTTGTTTCTGATTTCCTGTAGAGTGATGGAACTGCCTTCTGATGACGTCGATGACGATGGCAATGACGGATCAGGTGTTGAACAGCTCGACCATTCATAATTCCCTACGTATCGAACACTAGAAAACCTAAAACGATCAAATATAACTTTTTGTGGAAACGTTACCTATAGCAAAATCAACAAAGCAACATATAATAAGCAGGAAGCCATTGACAAATACAAACAGCTGAGTGAATAAGGAGTGTGAGCGGGTGAAATGGTGGAGAGAAAATCTGCCGGTGATTGGTCACATCCAGTCAAGAACAAATAAAGGAAACGGTCCGCAATTACAATTGGAATAATCGGTTTAACATTCACAGTAATTTTTGTACCCGCCATTTTATGAACGTCCGATTTTTTTTTATCCCTGAGATTTTCTTTTATAAGGAAAATTGCTCTGTTATAAAATAATTACATTCATTCTGTAGAATTTTAGTTTTAAAATTACTAGTTTTTTCTACATGCGTTTTGATACGGGATTTTTTTTATCATTATCGTTATATTAGGTTTATAATCAAGAATATCAGGAATCATGTTTCAGTTTACACTAAATTAGACTAAAATTCAACAATAACGAAAAAGATTATCTTAGTGATATGGATAATGTTAATTCATCATATTCTTGAATCAGTCATAATCACATGAATGCACTAACTTGATATTATTGGTCATGGCAGCTATTTCTATGAATTTACATCCACGGCTCCCTCACACACACACCACTATACACACACACACACACACACACACACACACACACACACACACACACACACACACACACACACACACACATATATATATATATATATATATATATATATATATATATATATATATATATATATATATATATATATATAGATAGATAGATAGATAGATAGATAGATAGATAGATAGATAGATAGATATAGATAGATATAGATATAGATATAGATATATATTACGTTGCAACTTACTTGTCTGTGAAACTAATTGGTTGGTTATCAATTGCCTGCTCTTTGCATTGGTCACTTTGATAAATTCTGAATGTGTCACTATAGGGTGGCCTAACGTCATATAACGTTACTTTCCCGGTTGATCTTTCGGTTGGGAGCGAAATTGTAGGAATAAAGTCCTGTATGTCTTCACCTGCATCAACAGAATAAACATCATTTTGTTTCACATCACATTCTTCTCCGTAGGTATTTGCACCCGAAATTTGAAGTCCTAATCTTGATACATCAGTAACTGGGTATTTTCCTGAGGAAAATGCAATTTTGGATTGAATACTACAGTTAACAACATCAATATCGGTATAAAAGTTTGGGTGAACTTTCGGTCGCGGTAACATTCCGACAGATCAAACAGAAATATAGCTAACTCTCAAAACATGACTTTGTTATAGGTACTTGTTATTGTGTGTTAGGGGAATTAGCTGTAGAGTTTATTAATATTATCAATTGTCATCATGTGCAATAAGTACATAATAACTTCAGAAGTATCAAAGCAATTACACAAATTACAAGAATCGCCGCAGGGCTTTATCTGTCCACGAACGATGTATGCATTTTATTGCTTATCAGTTCTTTTGTAGGATAACAATAAGCACTTTAAAACTCTCTCTCTCTCTCTCTCTCTCTCTCTCTCTCTCTCTCTCTCTCTCTCTCTCTCTCTCTCTCTCTCTCTCTCTCTCTCCCCTCCCCCCCTCTCTCTCTCTCTCTCTCTCATATTTACCTCCAAGTGTAAAATGTGTGGTAATCCCTATTTATAACGACAATTTCCGTTCCATGGAGCCTTGGTCGTTATATTTTACATATTGCTCCTCTAAAGAAACATACAGCAAAAGACAGTAATTGACTGTTGTTTAATTAAAAATCAATGTTGTAATAGACAATCCATAAGAGGAATAAAATTAATTGATTTTAAATTCTGCTTAAACTTATTATTACAATGTTTGTTTTTTATTTCATTTAAAACACATTTTTTATTTAGTAATCCAGAAGTGGTAACCGAGCTGGTTAGATTACATTACCAATATGATGTTTAGACATTTGTGGTAGGAAGAAATTCAAAATACTTCCATTAGTGACAACACAAAAAGAGAAACATTTTATTAATGTATTTAAACCCCAGTTAAATGCAGTCATATAAGACTTACCTCCCTTTATCACAATGACGTCACGATATCTATAACGCATCGTTAAATTTAACGTACTGTTAGCCCATTGGCTTAACATTGGCTAACTTCACGTTAAAGCTAACAACCTGTTGTGCAACTGGGTCCTGAAGATTAAACACGAAAGCGCTAATGCTTAAGTAGACCTCAAGTGTTTATGTTACATTTTTTATATATATTTTACCGGATATTGAGCAGAAAACATTTTCAATATATATATATATATTGATTTTCCCTGAAAGACTGCACCTTTGTCAGACATTCACAATTAAATGGCCCCTCAAACCTGTGTAATTCTGACGTCATGGGAGTTATAAAGTTACTTGTACTAGTTACTGGAAGTAAAATATTTATCATAGCTAACATTAAACACAAACCGACTTTTCATATCTGTCATAAACAATTACGACAAATACTTATACTTCTATATTCAGAATGTTTTATCTTGATTAGAACTATCTCTATATATTTAAACTGAAAGCAGAGAAACGGTGATTATATTAGCATAAAACGGAATTAAGCAAAACAGCCGATACTGATTGGTCAACAGTTGCATTCAAGACTTAAGGTGTTGTATATTACAAATCAAACATCAGTTTCTTTTTTTATGATAAGCTTAGTTAAATAAATATCATATCTTCTCCATTGGTTCCCTTTTTGAATAATGATTATTTGATTAGTACACAGAGATGATTTTCTCAACATTTAAACAGAAACGGGGGGAATTTTTTCCGCTTTTAGCCTCAGTTGGAATTATCAGATAAATGTACCTCTACATCCCCGTATTGTTGCAGTATATGGTGATTAAGAGCCTTACACTTACGTTTGTATAGATTTAACAGAAAAAAAACCTCTAATCTCCCACTACTTATATAAAAAATATCTGATACCAAAGTATAAATCAACAGAATGTCATGAAGAGCCCTGAAATTATTTCAAAAGTAATCGAAATCACCATGCTAAAAGATAGACACTAAAAACAGGTCAACAAAATATATTTATTTATTTTACAATTTTCTGAAATAAATAATCAACATGAAACATTGTATAACAGAAAATAATCACGTCAAATTATATGAAATTCTAAAGAACATAGTAATCAGAATAAATGCAAAACACCTTTAAAACTGTTTTTGATTATGCATTTGTCCATAATACAGACAAATTCCTACAAAGCAAATATTACAGTGTAATAATATACATACTGCATAGATTTACAATTCTGTTTCTTGTAAGTTAATCATTTCAATTTATATGTTGTTATACGCCACACTCAACAATATCAGACATATGGTGAAGGCCAGGTTTTACAGGTGGAGGAAAGAACCCAGTTACAATATTCCCGGGAAGAAATCATCGGCCTTCAGCTTAGGTTCAGGCAGGACTTAAACCATTGCAGACAAGAATTGAGAGACTTCATGGTTCAAATCGCTTTAAACATTTGGCCTTGGTCGCTCATCAATTAAGTGTACATTTGTATAGTTATTAACATATCTTCATATAAATGTGTGATTGCGTTTGGCTTTCTCTTTTAGCTTTTGTTTTCATTTTTTTTTAATGTCAGGTGTAGAATTCTTTCAATTTTTGTAATTTTCAATAATTCAAAACATGAATAAAAAACAATAATTTTCAGAATATGTGATATCTTCATAAATATGGCATAACAATGTTTTAAACTATTAATCAGATCATGTAATAGTAAGAAATATAAAACAGATCAATAAACATAGATAAATATTAATCAGTGAAACTGATCATGAAAATGAGCAATAAATAATCAATAAAGGACCAAACATAAGTCCAATAAGTTAAGTTCAGCTAATCCTAATATACAATTGGCTGAGCAGGCCAAACTAAAGCTAACCTTAGAGTTAATAATACGTGTACTGTAAAGTTTTATGGTATGTGGCTTTAATGTTTTAGTGTGAGACTTTCAATGAAAAAAAAAGCAACAAATTTTCAAAACTAACAAACAAATTCTTTGAATTGGCATTAGAAATCCAGTATAGTATATGTACACAGATTATGCAAGAAAATATACATTGTTCTTAAACATGATAATTTAATAATAATCCAATAAAAAAACAATCATGGATCTGATAAAGTACTAGAACGAATTGTTGTTACGATGAAATATCACTGGGGCTTAAACAACTTCTGTTTTAAATACGATCCTGCCTTAACAACGGCAGGATAATCTAAATGAAGCAATAACATAAACATC
The DNA here is from genome assembly GCA_030159075.1 of Atrina japonica. Classification (NCBI taxonomy): domain Eukaryota; kingdom Metazoa; phylum Mollusca; class Bivalvia; order Pterioida; family Pinnidae; genus Atrina; species Atrina japonica. The sequence continues at coordinate 434,177 of BROG01000257.1, read as the reverse complement.
TATAGCAGTTTCTAGATAATCACATATTTTGAGAGATCACGCCGTATTTCAAACTAGAACTTGGTCATTACAGACACCCAATGATATAAAATACTAACACACAATTTGACTAGATCATAACATCAGCAGCATTAAGGCAGAAAACAACCCATGGAATGAATCTTACTTAGTTATGGTGATAAAATGTTTACAATATTCCTGTTGTATTACTTTCTTGACTTAGTTCTTTTAAAGTGTTCATCTATATTGATATATTATAATAGTTTGTTACTCATGTTTGCATCAATGTCATTGTTCTGGATAAAAAAATCAAACAAATGTTTTGATATTTCCATTGCACGTGTCAGTACAGAGAAACCTGTGATTTAGATTTTACACAGACATGAAGCACCCTATATAAATCGTAAACTTTTATCTTTCTCTTTAAATTTTTAATTGTGTTTAACGCCATACTCAACAATATTTTAGCTATATGGTGGTGACCGGTATACCCTGGAAGAGGCCACCGGCATTTTGCAAGTAAACTGGCATACTTTCTCACAATAATCAGCTTGGATTCCAGAGGGGCTCAAATTTGTACTAACCAGAAGTGAGAGGCGCAAATCTTTCCCTATTGACAGATTACTATCGTCAGAAGCAGAACTTATTCCAGAATTCCATATACTTTGTTAACTGTGACTAATTATCTGAGTGACATAGGGTTAAGTCATTTAGAGATGGTAACACAGATTAAAGTCTATTTCTTCAATGTGAGAAATATATGAGTCCATGCTATACATAAGCACATCTGTCTATGCACCATGAAATTTATCACACACTTCAAAACTGAGCTACAGGAATGTGTATATACACATTAATATATGTGTATATACAAAACATCATATAAATATATGTGTATATACAAAACATCATATAAATATATGTGTATATACAAAACATCATATAAAACTACTTTAGATTGATAAATGTAAGAATGTAAAACTGAAGATATGATATTTGTATAATTTCCAAATGAATGATTATCAAATGACTTAGTATGTGACTTAATGTGTGAAGATTGGATTGCTAGTCAAGTTAGGTTCTCACATATTTTAGGACAAAATAATTATGATGACTGGAATTCATATCTCAAACAGTTGCTGAAGTTGATGAATAAATATATGAAAATATGTCAATCCTACAGTAAAATACAAATTAACAGCTAAACATGTTGTAGTACATGTAAAACCAACATGAAAAGCTCAACTCCAAATGCACATTTATGATTTGACACCTGTGACATGTCAAATATACATCTTATTATGATACATTAAAATAACTTCTAAAAAAGCTACTGATAAAACATCACATAACCATACTAGTTAAAGCACTAATATACTTTGTGATTTTTAAAACAAATGTTAAGGTGAACGCTCTTGTCAACCATATTTTGGGATACACATGATATATACATGTAAGAGTAGTTTTAAGCACTCTTTTCATCAGCTTAGCGACATTACACAAAAACAGGATCATGTTTTAAAACGCCATCTGTTGGCAATCCCATGATATCTTGTAGTAATTCCAGCTGGTCAGGTGATTAACAGAAAAAGGGAGATAACTCATATAATCATACAGGGAATGTTTCATTTTTGCTATCCTTGTCCATAGTTGAAAAGGTAAACATTTTAAACTAAATAACAAGAGCATTTAAATACAAGTATTCCACACTGATTATGATAATTTGTAATGAATCTAAGACTGGAAATATGTAAAGTTTTCATGCATACAGTATCATTAACTTCTCCCTTCTCCACATCTGGGACAACAATTGACAATCAACTTACCACCAAATGTCTGACACTGGGTCTGCATGTGCACCATATATTTGTTTAACATAATTCAATTGTGACATTATAATCACACAAATATTTAACATTCCAATTAATTTTTACATCATAATAGCAAAGTCGCCAAAATGTGTTGAATCTGGCCTTTTGCAACAGGTCAATTTTATAAAATAAAAAAAATAAAAAATAAAATATAAAAATACTGACAAAACTTTCATGATGTTACTAGAGAATCATTTCACAAGTTGTAAATTGGCACATACAACCACACATAAGTCAAAAATACACTAGCTTACCTACTTATGACCTTTCATGAAACAGTCCACAGTAAAGTATTGAATATGAACTGATTCTGGGCCTTGCGCCATGTAAATTTAAAAGAATTATTAAGGTTTAAATATCTTACTAATCCTGAATTCTTATTGACTGAGCATAATGAACAGGTCAATTTGTAAATATTCTCAGATTTTAGTTAAGTCTTCAGTTTTATATTGTCAGTCCCTGGTACATGCATGCTTAGCAATACACTGTAATGATAGTAAACTGAATACAACAGACCTGGTACATGCATGCTTAGCAATACACTGTAATGATAGTAAACTGAATACAACAGACCGAATACAACAGACCTGGTACATGCATGCTTAGAAATATACTGTAATGATAGTAAACTGAATACAACAGACCTGGTACATGCATGCTTAGCAATACACTAATGATAGTAAACTGAATACAACAGACCTGGTACATGCATGCTTAGCAATACACTGTAATGATAGTAAACTGAATACAACAGACCTGGTACATCAGACCTTAGCAATACACTGTAATGATTAGTAAACTGAATACAACAGACTAGTAAATGCATGCTTAGCAATACACTGTATACAACAGAAACTGGTAATACAACTTACCTGGTACATGCATGATTAGCAATACACTGTAATGACAGTAAACTGAATACAACAGACCTGGTACATGCATGCTTAGCAATACACTAATGATAGTAAACTGAATACAACAGAATACTGGTACATGCATGCTTAGCAATACACTGTAATGATAGTAAACTGAATACAACAGACCGAATACAACAGACCTGGTACATGCATGCTTAGCAATACACTAATGATAGTAAACTGAATACAACAGACCTGGTACATGCATGCTTAGCAATACACTGTAATGATAGTAAACTAAATACAACAGACCGAATACAACAGACCTGGTACATGCATGCTTAGCAATACACTGTAATGATAGAAAACTGAATACAACAGACCACTTTATATGACAAAACCTATATGTCTAAATTGTTATGCCCTTTTCTGTGCTGGTGTCCATTTAAACTAATATCTGATCCAAAGAGTTCATTAATATGCCTGCTAAATTGACACAACAATATATCAAAATATCTCCCTGAATTAAAAACAGCTTGAACGGTTTTATATTTTGTACCTAGTTACATGTCATTTGTGTATGAATTATTTACAGAGGATTGGTTACTGTTATAGGTTTATCTCATCAACCCTGTGGTCACATTTAGACTCGCCCGAATCAGTAACTGTAAAGTCCCATGTCAAGACTCAGGGGTGAAAGAGTTAACATTGAATGTAAAATCAATCTGAAATTTGGATTTTAAATTATACATACATGAAGTCTGACAGTGGATATTACCATTCTATAAATGGGGCTTCAAGGGTCAATAAGTTAATGGTGTGTAAACTGTAAGATTTTTTTTCTTTTTTAACACTGAAAGAGGGTGATTCTTGTAACATACTGTATGTGTATTTATTTTAGCAGTATTCTTATTTTAGCACCTTTCACGCTCAAGTAATCATGCTAATTCAAGTGCAGCACTAAAATTTCTTCATCCTGTAATTCTGCATACACAACAAAACTAATAAAATAATTAGCGCGAAATCAAGGTTCCGCTAATAAGTCTACACCCCCTCATAGCACTAAAATATGAGTGTGCTAATTTAAATACACATACATTATTAGTATCATAAAGAAAAAGTTTGAAAATTCAATTTGCCTAGTGATTAGGCAAATAGAATACATGTTTATATCAGTTACCTGCCAGGGGTAGAAGAGAAGTGTCAAGCTTTGCTGTTAGCTTGACATGGTGAGCAAACTTTGTTTAAACTACAATCAATTAATACATGCTACATTGCACTATGACAGTATGAGAATGGTCTTTAGCGGAGAACCATACCAGTATATATGGTCTCTTATCTGGAAAACAAGGATAACATACAAATGGTAATTTTTTCAGACATCAGAAAAAAAATGATGACTAAATAATTGATACAGTCACTATAAACATATGTGTATAAAATTGTCCACTAAATCACAGAGAAGATGTATGACGAATCACTCCTTTTATTGGTATCATTAGTCGGCACAAAGACAGCAACAGCAGAGTGCAGCAAGTAACGCTATTAAGCAGGCGTCTTCTGTGTCTGTGTTTTTCTGTCTTCTTCCTTGAACAGCCACCCTAAAGGAAAAAGTCTGGAAGTCTTAACCATGTCCAAATTTTTTAACTTCTTATATTCGAAAAAAAAAATACATTTTAATGTAAATATAACTTGTTCATATATAATTTGTGCAGAACAATACTATATGAATAAGCAAAACACTTATAAACATGCATTAATACCCTGGTTATCTCCCTTTGAAATACAAAATAGATGCATGTATGTTCAATGTACATGTACATATATAAGCAACCAACTAGAAGTTAGATCTTGTTGGTTGTTATTTGTAACATTTCCAATTATTAGTCCCTGTACAACATCCTTTAACATAAAAACTATAGAATCATATTTATACATGTAGCACCTGCTCTTCTTACGCTACATCTTTAGCTTTGAATCGACCACATTCCAGTGACAGAAGCCATGACAACTAAGTAAATTCAAGTGATGCTGGATAGGCAAAGATGATGGAGGGCAAAGAAATCTCAATTTCATGTATTTCAGTTGTATCCATAATGAGGCAAATCGTACATGTATGTACTCAGATTGTCTCTTTCACAGTTTGGTGATTGAACCTATCAATTGAAGCAACAGACAGAAAGGGACTTCCCCACCAGTCTTCTGAGCCCTGAATTATGTACAAAACCACTATAGTTGATCACCCAGGTCATAAAATTACTGAGACACTAATTTTAACTTGCTGATATTTATCATACAAACTCAACAGTACAACTAACTTACGTTTGAGGAGGAACTGCATTATATCCCGCTGGAGCACTTTGATAAACTGGTTGGGTAGGATATGGCTGACCATAGCCATACTGCTGTTGACCATAGCCCTGCTGCCCATAGCCCTGCTGTGGAGGATAAGCTGCCGGTTGAGGTGGTGGTACAGAATTGGGATAAGGCATTGGTTGGCTCTGTACAGGGTTTGTAGCGTAAGGAGTATATGGAGGAGGTTGTTCATTTATTGGAGGTGCGCTTGGTTGAGACATTTTGGCTGGAAAAATGCAAAAACAAACATGAAATTGTTTAACACACATGCATGTACATGTAGAATACATGTACAATGTATTACCATTCAGAAATTTATTTTAATTATGTATAGTTAAACTAACAGAATTACCTCCCTTTTCCAAATCTTATCTGAAGTAAGGACTAAGGTTTGTAAGTGAACAACATTATTGTTCACACATACATGTATATACATGTATCATACTTGAACATACATCTGATAGACACTTATATATACACTGTAGTGGTGTTTCATTGTGATTATCTTTACCATTATTTCATTTTTATCATCATATCATTTTTAATCTGGAGAAGCTGCCTCAAGGGCTGAAATGTTCTGAGTCCATTTCTTGACCAGGTCAAAGCTGTCATCAGTTGTCAAGTCCAAACAAAAAGTGCATTTGTACGAATCACATGTAACCTAACACTGGAGACATCATAAAATGCTGATGAAGGACTTCAAATTTTGGCCTATGCTTTGCATTTGCAGCCACTGAGCAGTGAGGGTACTTGAATCAATAAATGTGCCAACACCTACTGTGACACAGGACTAGATTTCCAGGAAAGAATCTGTTGCAGAACTTTGTTTTAATGGATACAGAAATTTCACCCAAATGATAAACCAATTAATGCCATTTGGGGTCGAGTATTGCTTACTGCCCCTACACAATATGTACATGTAATTCCATATGAACCCCTCTCCTCTTCCCTCCATTGATAGAAACAACTGCCTGTGGGTTGAAAACATGAAGTTTGGGTATGTATATCCCTGTACTACATGTATACAGTGTATGTGGTAAAATACATGTATAGGCCTAACCAATGTCTATCAGGGGTCACTGCTGGATGAATAAGAAGGGAGGCAGAGTTGTTCTGGGGTGAAGCATTTGCAGGATCATTTGAAAAGATAAACATGTAAAAACGTAATGTACATGTACAGAATTAACCTACAGTGAAAACCAATGAACTTATCAAAAACTAAGCAATCAATTTTAATTCAAATAGTAGCTTTGTAACTGAAAATTTCAAAGGAGGCAGAAACAAATATGTGGGAAAATCTGGGGGTGGCAAAAAATTCAGTTGTGAAACACTCCCATGCTTAAATATATACATGTAACTTTAGTAAGTCATAGTGATCCCTTTTCACATATGAAACAGCAAGAACATCATAAAAAATGAATTTTCCATCCTATCAGACCAAAACAGTACATGTATTCCATGTCAATTGCAAAAAAATGCATTTTTCCGAGTTTGCAGTCAAATTACCTGACTGAAATCAAATAACAATTAATTTAAAGAGATTATTGTATTTTCTAACAGTTTGGAGCCTTTTTAGACTTCCCAATTTCACTAAAATTCCAAATTCAAAAGGCCAAGCCCCCATTCCCAAAAGAGTACGGAAAATCCTTGTACACTGCATTGTACATGTAGATTACAAGTGGAATAATACATATACAGTGTAGTATGTAAGCTGGGGGAAAAAATCATACATGAAGATTTGGAGTACATTGCAAATAGAGAACTACACGTACATGATTGAAGAGTGAAGCTTTATAGAATGAACTGAATTAACAATTAAGGTACATCTACATGTAAGATATTCCCTTTGGTGTGAAATACAAAAATACAATGTATGTAAAAAAAAAAATAAGGTATCATGGAATTCTGTCAATTTCTGGTGATGCAATGAGATTTTACAAATTTAACACTCAAATTTGATATTTCTATAGGCCTAAGTGATACTGATATCAAATCGATCTATAGCGGTAAATGAGGTCCCCAAGGAAATATTATTTTGTTAGAGTATGCATCAATCGCTTACACAGAGTTATCGGTTCTTGCACTCTTCAACAATGTCAGACAACTTGGGATCCTGGCCCAATCACACATCGTTTATACAGAGTTAGCATTAGCACTGCTAAGCTAACATATCGCTGGCATTAGTGAACCAGGATCACAGGCTAACACCGCTAAGAGATGCGAGTTACAAGTTACCTCCCCTTAATCTCCATACAGCTATCGAACATGAAAAAGAAAGTAATGTTTAGAGATATATTTTGTCCAAACTGATTCTTCATTTATGTATCTTGGAACCACATCCATACGTCTATATTGAACTGATGCAAACTCAAAGATTAGTCAGACATGAAAATGGAACAACACAAATGAATATGGATGTGTCCTAGTTGAAACACGATAGGCCTAGATCTGTCACAACACTGGTCAGTCAACATGTGGTCCGATCTTTATTATAGCAACATAGAGTAGATCTAGTCTAAAGAATGTATTCAAGTCATTTAGTTTAGTAACTTTACCTCGATAATAATAACAACATAAGACGGATTCATAGACTTACCTCTTTAAAACAACTTTTTTCGACGGAAACAAAATGGTTTGTTTATGTGACGAAGATACACGTCAGGTTAATACGTAGCCATTAGCGAGTTTCTATATTTAGTTCCGTGTCATTGTGTGGTTGAGCCGTGTAACACGTCATATTGACAAGTGAGTGATAAGGCCAAAACAGCTGCGATGATGTTGTTAACGAAGAAAAAGGATGGTGAAACAATAAAATACAACAGCGTCAGGGACATTTATAATCAAACAATCGATGATTTCTTTTACCCGTTATGTAATGAAAAAGATCAATGCAAATTTTGTAGATCTATCAATTCACTAAATACCAGATGATCAGCGATATATACATTGTAATACTTAAATATATGCAATTGATGAAACCATTAATTTGTGATAGTTATTAAAAAAGAATCTAGAAAGCTATGGAAAAAATGAAAAATTTGGTATGTGGGTGTATGATCAGAGACATGTAGCCTACAGACTGAAAGACTGAGAAATTGTATTTGACACTCATTTTTACTGTATAAAACCGAAATTTTTCAAAATTATATTTTGAAGTCATTTTCCATCACAATTCAATAGAATTTTCACCATTTAACAGAAAATGTTTCCAAGATTCATAGATTATTTAGATGTAATTTTCTAATTTGTAATTGAAAATATTTGATAATTTTTAAATAGAAAGTAAAAATTAGACGTCACAATTATACTAACATAGGGAGTTTTAATCACAAAAATTAAACTTTCTTTTTAATAAATAAATCTATTTAATTTCTAATTTAGAAATTGAAAATAAAAATATAACATGTCATATAATGTTTTCTGTACTATGATATACAACGTGTGTGGGGGTCTAGAGATGGGTTATATGGTTTCAACCCCCTTTTTTTAGATAAAGAAGATGAAGCACCGTAGAATTTTCTTTTGACATTGAATTCAGCGCAAGTTCGAGTAGTCCCGCTGGAACCTCAACTGATTTTTGTGAGTGTCTCTTCCCGGGTACACTGTAACGGGGTTCTCCCCTCCACCATTAAAAACTGACCGCCACCATATAAATGAAAAAAGTGTTGAGTGTGGCGTAAAACAACATTCAAAATTCAAATTTGACATGGTTTTAATGTCTGGAATCTAATAAAACGCTTCCTATCGGTTGTAAAAGTCAAGGTTTTTCTGGACCCCTTCTGTACTGCACTTGCCACATTTATTTTTGCTGAAACTCAAGTTATTTTTGGTAAATTATTAGTATGTCAATTTTATGTAACATACTCGGGATAAAAACTGTGTAAATTAGTACTCTGGGCTTTTAAAATTGAACATTTCTGGGAAGCATACTCTGTACCACAGGGGAAAACTGTGGATTTTGTGCCTGAAAGCTAGAGAATACTTCTTCATCTGGCTTCCGAATTGGGTAAATCCAAAATGTATCTCAGGAGCATAGATCCAAGTTATGAATCCTTTAACCGTCGCTGAATTCCTCTTCGATTTCAGGTTAAATCAATCTAGCAGTGAAATATTTTTAAGGACAAAGAGGTCGTAATTCATGTAGGCCGAAATTCTGCCTCGATTTTAAGTTACTTTTTGCTTAAGGATAAACATTGTAAGTTAGAAGTGGATTGTCAGGTGAAGTTTTGTGCTAGGACGCTGAAAAATGCCTCTACGTTGTTCCAAATTTTAAAGGTTTTGTGAAAGATTCATAAAACCTTACCCCTAACGAAATATTACCTCACAATTAAATGCTGTAACAATGCTTAGTGTTTTTATGCCACAAAAATTTTGATTTTCATATACCAGTAAATGTACTTCAGTTACTGCGCTGTAATAATATTTATCTGTGAATCAATTGGTACTGTTCCAAAAAAGGTAGAAAATTCCCGTGGCGGATTCAGAGGGTGGTTACGGAGTTGCCACACACAATCATTTAATCTCTGTTTGATGTTTATCACTATTTTATCCCCCTCATGCTTTGTTCATATAAGTCAGGCTAATGTTCGCTGAAATGCAGTTCACTGTGAATAACCAGTCAGTCAATTGTCAAAAAAAAAACCAAAACAGAAACAACCAAACAATTGCAAAAACCAGGCCCATATCTAATGTCTCAAAACTAGGGAATATAGTCTCAAGCTCAAGCTTTTTCCGCGTCCCTGCCTGCCGACGCGAGATTACGTCATCATTTTCCTGATTTTGCAGTCGTTTTCATTCACTTTTTTTTTTAAAACACAGACATTTTCAGGAGTATCACAATACCCTCCTGCAATCGCACATTTTTCACCCGTGCCGTGGAAAAGGGTCGTCCACACCCGCCTCGTGGAAAAGCAGCTTAACCCGATGACTGATTAGATGAGAAGGTAAATCGAAAAGACACAAACAATACATAAGAAAAAAAATCCAAATAAAAACTAACTTTTTGTCCGTTAATATTTTACAATAATTCGGTCTCTGCTTGACGGTACTTTGACATATCCGCACTACTTGTGGTGAACTAGTGTTCCGACAACTAGCAAGAGGGCGTTCGGTAGGCCAACTTGGTCATCACGGACCTAAAGACTTTTAAAAATGGTAGCATAGGCGTCGGAGCCGGGGGGGGCTTAGCCCCCCCCCCCCCCCCCCCCCCCCACTTTTTTTGGCAAAGATAGGCATAGGTGTTGAAAATTGGGGCTTAGCCCCCAAGACGTTTCTGGCGTGTGTGTGTGTTTTAAGTTGGTTTAGCCCCCCCACTTCTGGCGTGTGTGTGTTTTAAGTTGGTGTAGCCCCCCCACTTTCAATTTGCTTCCGACGCCTATGTGGTAGTGATACTTCCATCATCATGCGCCCGGCATATGTACTGGAACTAGGAAGAAAAAACGATATCCGAGCTACCCCTTGAAGTTCAAAAGATATGGCCCTTTGAGTTATTCCATGAGGTTCGCTATTTCGGCAGGCTTGGTGCGTAAAAGAACCATCACTCCATTGGCGTAAGTAGAGTCCACGTACATCAAAATGTGTGGAACTTCATGTAAACTGGGGACATCTCAATACAAGTGAAAGATTCTTGGCCAGGTGTAAAACAGCAAAAACATATTTTCATGAAGTGTGACTATGATTAGATATCTTTGAATCCGCCCAAAAATCATGAATCCACCTACGTTTAAAAATATTTTATCAAATCAGTTAATGGGTTTGTTTATAATTTTATCAGTACTATCTATCTTCAGTATGTAATACCTCACCGAAGCTTAACGAATCGATATATTTAAAGTTAAACATTGACAAGGTGCAAGATATTTCTACCTTTCAATTAAAGGTATTTACTGACGGTTTAAAGTTCCAATTACTAATTCCGAACAAAAAAGAACTTCGAGGTTGCTTAATTCGTTGAGTTGCGCATGTCATAACTAGTAATTTTAAGCGTTCATTACCAAGCAACAGTGAACTTCCGTTATCCGAATGTGTAGATGTTAACTCAAAGTTAGTATATTATTTACATGTATATTTTGTGTATTTGAACAGTTTAACAACAAAAATATTGGATTAAATCTACCACAAAGGTAAGTAAACAAAGTATATTTAACAGCATAATACATTTACTCCACATTTTTCTATTTAAAGAGGAAACTGCTCGTTTTCTTCTTAAAGGACACGAGCATATCTTTCCGTTTCCATTTCCGAAACGTGTAAACTTTCCTCCTTTTAACAATGTCATTTCTACACAGCGATTTAAGCTAGCATGTACATGATACGTAGGTGGATTGTTATATAAATTCAGGACGATTTAACATGTTGGCCATTCAATATACGTACCATATAGGATCACACAATGCTTTCATGCACAAGGGAGTTCTGCAACTTCTCCAGTCCTTTCACAGTTTGTGACATTTTGTGCTTTAGGTAATATGTTGTTCAATGATGGCAAGTTACAGCTGATGCAACTTAGTAGCAGCGAATCTGTTATTTTCACAATCGATCTTCAGATGGGATTTCTACAGCAAATTTCATAATTTATTTAAAATGCATGAATAAATCAAATTGATTTATCTGTCCCAGACGCAAGATTTCAGATATATATATATATATATATATATATATATATATATATATTATATATATATATATATATATATATATATATATATACATGTATTATATAATGTTGGAAACGGCATCTTTAATATATTACATAACGATTAAATATGATCGTAGGATGTCTATGATTGCTAAATGCACACATACGTCTATAACACAATGAAATACGAAAATGACTTTCTTCCAAAATTTAAATTCTTAGAATATATCATAAAACATTTTGAATATTCTGATATAATACAGTTATATAATGGTTTATTTCATTGAAATTTTGTAACCCCCCCCCCCCGCACCCCAAACCCCGTGGTCCCGAGTAGGAAATGAACAAGATATGCATTTGTTTGTTTACCATAACCCCCACATACACACACGAAGTTCCATCAGGAAAGCCGAGACAAAATGGTATGCTACCTGCCGATTGAACCCAGTGTCTATTCCAACATTACATTTAGTTCCATTTACCATCAACATGATTTCTATTTCTATCTACATGTATTGTATTTAGTTGATGCATTCGAGTTAAATAGATAACACAGTTTAGTTCATTTTGCTGGAGATACAGATTCTGTTCTATTTTGGGACATTAAAATGTTAAAATCTTGAAGAGACAGAAAAACCAACACACCGAATTGTCATCCCCGCTATCATTGGTTCAGTGGGGTGGGGAAAAATACACGTTTCTGTAGCTATGTTACACTCTATATACATATCCGTTTAATGGCCGATATTTATACCTGCGTATGTAATTCAAATTGAATGTTTTTGCGGACATTTTAGATTCTACATGTTTAAATATACAGACTTAAGAAGGAGAGTATTTATTTAACACTCAATTTACACCAGCCCCGTAAAAATAAATCGGTATTTTAAAATAAACGCAACGTTGATTTCGCCGCATTAATCAATAGCATATCGACTGCGTATCGTCGGAGAAATTTAAGTCAAATAAAAACATTAAATAAAACTGTTTAAATGTATGACATCCAATGCTAAAAATTCCGAATTCGTGCTGCGCGGAACCGATATTACTCTCTCTCTCTCTCTCTCTCTCTCTCTCTCTCTCTCTCTCTCTCTCTCTCTCTCTCTCTCTCTCTGTTTTTGATAATGTTTTTTGATAGTATACCTTTATCAGTCTAAAAGTTTAAATCTCATAGCATGCCATTTACCTTACATGTACGTGTGATTGCTATTTTAAAATATCGACAGATAATTTGCTGGTTATACTGATATTGTAACTCGTTATAATTATATAAACATGCATCTAAAATTTGTTTATTTCTACGCTAACGTTATTCAGACGTCTATTCTGAAACTTTCAAAAATACCTTCTTATTTTTACTACGAAATTCTATCTGTTTGGTGCCATGAAATACTAACCAGTTGTACACAGGGACTGTATAATTTGAAATAGCAATTCAAAACTATTGATACAACTACATTTTACTGCATTTTCATTTCAGATTAGGGGTCAAACCCCTCTCACCAATTAACCGAAAGTATGAGTCAAATGGACTGCGTGTCGTCTATGAGTGACGGCGGACGTATTCCAAGTGCCGGAAGTTCACTTTCGATTGTCCCTTTTGGTTTCCATTCAAAGACACAATATGACGCCAACGAATCCCTTATACAAATTCGAAGTGAGAACTTTGCACACCCTATACCCGAAAAGGACAATGACATATGGAAGAGACCTCCTCCAGATTTTCGTCCTCAAATTTTCGCACCAAAACCGCCAAAACGAAATTCACGAGACTCAATGAGACCATGGACGTATGGAACATTGCCGGGTAAATACACGTCAGTGAAACGACCACAGAATAACGTTATACCACATATTTTGATGCCACCGAAACCAGATGATGGGAGGATGGTGCTTCAGTTTCACATAGATCGGCCATTTACAGCCAAAAAGAATTTTGTACGCCATGGTATGAACAAAACAGAGGAATACGAGTCGCCTAAACCACATGACTTCAGAGGGGTGAGGTTTTATAAGTAAATGGAAAGTTTGATCCGAAGATTCAATTATAATAATTATTGATATTAGAGGATAAATTTTATATTACTACCATAAGGTGCAAATTGACTAATTTGGTAAAATGGAAACGATTCTGTGAATTCTTCAATGTATTTCCCCTGTCTCGTCTTACTATGATAATTTCAACACTAAGTTTGACCATTTGTTTTCAGTATCCACCCCTGAAGAAGCTTGGTCTAGACGAATTTGTCACTGACTATGAGAAAGATCCATATAATATTTATTTCCACACTAACAGATTAAATACAAGTAAGTATATTTAAAGAGTTTCGGATTGGAATGTAACCATACCAGTATCAAGATCTTAAAGTAAATTGTAGCAATACAAATAATATTTGTAGAAATGTGTAGAATCGAACACGTCTTCATGAAGCATATTGTTCGCTCGATATGCTTGTAAAATGTTGTCGATTTCATTACGAAATGTTTTCAAACATTTCAGAAAATGTATGAAGGGTTTCAGTGGAACGCTTATTGAAGTGTTATACCAATGGCATGTTGTGTTTATACACGGAATCAGCTGGATATGAATTATTTTACATGTCATTAATACAGTGGGGTTCGTTTAATCTTAGTGTCTTCGGGATTTGATGAGCCAATATAGAATCGAAATAGAATTCAGTGGTTCAGTTTGATACAAAGGTGTCGGCATGATGGAAGTATATAGTGTGATAACAGTACATAGTATCTTCTAAACAGTATCTTCTAAACGTGTATTAGGACATGGATGTTCCTTGTGTTCACTTTGATAATCATGAGAAAATACAAAGAGTCCAACAAACCTTAAATGTAATAAACAATCCTCCTGGAAACGAAAAACTACCTTGCGTCTTGTTGTTGGTTTAATGAAACTAGAAAAAATTTATTTCACTAAATGGTGACGAATTTGTTAATACATGTCATTTTATGACCAAGCCATTGATAATGGACGATAATTTAGTAATTGGTGTATTTAGATATGGAAAATTGACAAATGACTTTGGAACTCTATTTTCAGTTCATGGCGTTCCATTGGAAAAGGCTGCTGATCGGGATATTCGTGGTCGACAGATGGCGCCACCTTTAACACCGCAACCCAGATGGGACAGAGGGCTTATCCTTGATTCTGGTCCTTGGCCAACAAAACCAGGAGAATTAAATGTAAGAGACCATATCTAAATTTGCTTCTTTTATTGCTACGAGTGTGACGTATTCATGTTCTGACATATTTATTTTCTTTCTATCTACCGTTGGTAAGCTCTGAATTGTAAATGATATTATATATTTTATGTTTTCTTTTATTTTTCCTCATCAATCATCATTTAAAGTGCACACCACTACCTCTGGATACTTAGTCTATTTCTTTTTTTGTTGTTGCTCCTCTTCTTCTTCTTTTTCTTCTTCTTCTTCGTCTTCTTCTTCTTAATACTACTATTACTATAATAATAATATTATTATTGTTATTATTATCGCTATTATTATTATTAATATTTCAGCGTCATCGACTACGGCATCGACCAGCTCACAGTGCTTTCATGGACAGAGTTTCTAGAACTATGGAAATGAAATGGGCAAAAGAAAAATTGGACCAGGAACTAGAAAAATCCAAAGGATGACGTCACAGTTTTGTAGGATAAATTCATATCTAGAATTTCAATGTACCAGTAGTGTACCATAGAAATATTTTCATCATGCAATACTCTTTTAAGTGGAGAAGGACAATTGCCAAGTATCATTGCGGGTTTATATTCATCGTCTTCTAAATGAACACATGATGGAGGAATTCACAGACATATCAATGAAGATATAATTATGATGGATTCGTAAGCATCTGATTGGCGACAGTATGGATGTACTTCAACCACGATGTTTAGTCAGTCGGCCGTTGAAACATTACTTGTTGCATATTAATTTCAGAAACTTTATTCTTATATAACAGCTTTATTACTATTTTCAATCCAGAAAATCAACATCCGTTCATGTGTTTATGTTGATATGATCTAAAAGAACCGACGGATAATTTATTTACAAAATCAATCTCATCTGTGTTTGATATATTAAAACTTTTGAGATTTGGTTGATGTAGGCTTTGTCAAATACAAATAACTAAGTTTTTTGTCGGGGAACAGGTGTCTTGGCCATTAACCTTTTTATTTCGATCTTTGTCTGAATGTAGATATGAAATTG
The DNA here is from genome assembly GCA_030159075.1 of Atrina japonica. Lineage (NCBI taxonomy): Eukaryota > Metazoa > Mollusca > Bivalvia > Pterioida > Pinnidae > Atrina > Atrina japonica. Next base: position 418,233 of record BROG01000257.1, on the reverse strand, counting down.
TTTTCAGTTTGTCCACCTGTGTGTGTACAAAAATGTATAAAATGTTCCTAGTCATACAACACACTATGCTGTACTAGTACAATACTGTAGATAAGTGGCCATGGATGTGGAATTCCGATAAAAATCAAAATGTCTGACTGAATGAAAATAAGTAACCGTGTTATCTGCATCAGGTCGATGACATAATTTCCCCTAAATCCAGGTATAACGGAAAGCTTTGTGAACATACCTGTCTCTAATGACAGACACTTTTGTCACAGATTCATGTATGTTAATTTCATAAAATGGTAGAAGTGGTCTTATCGCTGTTTTGCATTTATATCGGCAGTTCTTTTCACGGTTACGTACATAATCCGAATTTAATGTATATTTTGAGTGAAATTCATTTCTCATGTCGATACATCTTTATATTGCATGTCGGTACATCTTGAATATTTATTAGTTGTCACTTTCTATATCAGATCATCTGTTATTGACACAGACATACGAGTTAACATTGTTACAAAACTTCATATTGCATGTAATATGTTTAGCCAGAACAGTCGATCAATAGAGTTGTGGGTCAACTAGTCTCTGATTTAAATTCGTATCTAATGCTATAGTCTATGGACCTATTTAAATTCGTATCTAATGTCATAGTCTGTGGACCTATTTAAATTCGTATCTAATGCTATAGTCTATGGACCTATTTAAATTCGTATCTAATGCTATAGTCTATGGACCTATTTAAATTCGTATCTAATGCTATAGTCTATGGACCTATTTTCGCACATTTCTAAGTTCGTTTTTGTACATGGTCAACGTGCGTGTCCGGGCGACAGCTAACTCTTGATACAATTTCTGTATTTTCCCGGAGTTGTATACTTTTCACTCAATTTGTCTCCTGAACGTCATGATTGTTAATACTGTAGTAGCTGTGATACATGTGATATGCTCTGTTCATTAAAGTGCTCACAAACAAGGTCATAGATATCAGTATTCTAAAATGTAGATTAGAAAATGTGCGTATCTAATGTATATGTGTATTATGAAATTATATACGTTATCATTTGCTCAATTGTCTTGCTATATACTCATATATTAAATGAACAGTGTAAAAGGAAAAATAAGTCCACATTCTCGATTTTTGCTATTTGTATGCACTGACATGTGTGTTTTGTTTGAAGAAACTGTTACTACAATATCGAAAAGATAGAAATTGAAGGGGCATTAACTGTGTTTACCAAAAAGATATTTGAAATTGTTCTTTTACTACTTGTACTTGATGTGCAATAACAAATAAGTGCTATACACATGCATATATATATATATATATATTGTGAAAATAAGGTCTGGTCCAGTGTCGTATGCATATCCAAATAGTAAGTTTAAGTTATTCTATTGCATCTGAAAAATAGCCAAACCTGGGTTTCTCAAGCAATTTTCACAATCGCAAAAATATATAAGGAATTTAAGAGTTTTTATGCCTATGTATTTCTTTTTTGTTATTGCATTTCAATCTAAGTAGTAAAAAAAGGAATAACATCTGTTGAAAAACTCAATTAATGCCCCTTTAATTACACGAATCTATGAGTGTCATCTATCTATTTATGTGTTGTTCATTTTTTCTTGACAAATGTTACGTCGTTGACATAAGAGTCCCTAAATCAGTATTATTTTTTAAATTCCATGAATTGTTTATCCATGCATATATATATAGCAGTTTACAAAATTGTGTTAGGTGTTGGTCTGGGTTTTTCATACTTGCTCCGTGTTTGCACATTAGATTAAGTTTCTTGCATTTTAAATTTCTATCACCTTCGTTGCATTTTGCTTATTTTCGTGATATATTTCTAAGTGCTCATAAACTGTAATATCGTATTCTGATAAGTTCCCTGTCATATGTAGTGTATCTATTGAATAGGCATATTTGCGTGAGGGGTTATATCAAAATACAACAGTACCATGTGTTAACAAGTGTCACTACAAATAGTATTACAAGTCAGTGCCTTTCCACAGACGAGTGAATTGCTTTTTGCATTTTAAAAGATGCATTGCATTTTAGAAGATTTTTGTTTGAGCGTTTCGGAGTATTTTTCAGCCTTAAATTCTTTGCATTCTTTGCACAACATTATGTCCTCATGACTTGTAATTTATTTACTGGAAGACAAGAAAGGTGCCAAATTATTGACAGAGATTTCGGTGTGCTATCAATTGAAATAAATATAAAAGAGAGATAACTGTTGCAAGTAAAACCTGTTATACAGTCAAAATAATATATATATATATATATATATATATATATATATATATATATATATATATTCAAGATACTTATCAGCTTTATTTACTGATGTTTGTTTTACAAAGCTATGAAGTAAAATCATATAAACATATTTTAGATGTATCTAAAAGCACAAGGTATTGAATTAATTTTTTGTTAAATCTGTATTATTGCCTAAATCACACGATTTAGATTACTTACATATATATTCATATAAAATTACACGGGGTAACAATGTTGAAACAAATAAACAAAAAATTTAACAGAAAAATGTGTAAAATCATTTATTTTTGTGGGTTAATATTTTCATGTTTTTGTAAAACAAATTCGTTGACATTAGATTTCGTTAATTTTGAGATAGCATTTTGTCCATAATTCAAGATTTACTCAGATTTATTTTCGTTTGCTTTTGTTGTGAACGAAAGTAACAAAATTAATTCCTCTACGAAAATTTATGATTTTACTGTATAAATCCACAGATATTATGTACTTAACTGTAAAGCATGGAAGACATTTATTTTTATTACATGTATATGTGGTTTGTGATGGGATTGTATTAATGAGGTTTTCTTTATAAGGATAGAAATCATTACACACACACACACACACACACACACACACACACACACACATACATACAAATATACACATATATATATATATTGTTCATTGTTTAAATGTCATTTATTTACTCTTGTACTGACAGATTATTTCTACTGTATGTTAATAAATTATATTTTCATTGATGCTGTTTTAAATATTTTCATTTTAGTACTGTTTGTGTATGTCTATTTAGCGAGAATACAATACTTATCACCAGGGATATATTAGGCATGATATTTCATTCAACTGTTATATATATTGTATATAATCGATAAAATCATAGAATCAAGTTTTTACTGGATTTAATGCATTTTCAACTGGACAGGCATATACAAAATGAAACAATGAGCGCAGCGTAATTTTCAAAAAACAATGTATATTTGAGAAGTACTTATTATTATTTATACATTATAAGTCATTATGGACAGTCTGTAAAGTCCCTATAATTCTGACAAATATCGTTGAATGTTGGTCATTAAACTCACTGATATAAAGTATCATACCAAAATCACTTAATCCTTTCATCCCTACAAAATACAATAGACCGGTCTAAACATTAGAAAAGAGAATACCCTCTAAAATATTTGGGGTGAAAGGGATCAAAGACGAAATAAGCGAAAAGCCAAAACAAGGAGGCAGACCAAAAACAATAACTGCACCATCTCTTTATATCCCTTGTTAAATGAAAATGGGGGCCAGAGGCCATACTCAATTTTTCTGATATCACTGTACCTGTACATTTAACGACACATGTTCAAATGAAAAACAAACATTATTAAGATTTACAAACTGACACTTTCTTGATAATTACATGATGTTCATGAACATGCCATATGAAATACCCCTAGCACAATCCTTACATTGCCCATATACAATATGCCAACAAGTATGAACTGGTCAAACATCAACAATGGGTTTAGCTTTATTCTTGCATTGACCAGCTGCATTTATACCATCTGTATATAGGTAAAACAACAACTACTCTCTGTCATGGCCAATAACACATGTTCTGTACAGTGTCCAGGTGTATTGACACCCAATAACATCATGTTGTCAGTGGCCCACACCAAGTAAAGGTTTACAGTTTAGTCCAGTTTGTTTATTAAACTTAGAGAGGATATCCAGTTCCTTTGCGTACATGTGTTTGTATTGTGGCTGATTTTCATGATCGTAACCTATCAGATGACATAATCCATGTGTGACCATTGTCTGGAAAGAAGGGAAAGCCAAGGCATTACTCTTACTGTAATCATATTTATTTTACAACAATTAACACACAAGTTCATATATCTTATAATAATGTCTCTTGTTGACTCTTATGTTGGCTTTAAGAGTGCTTGTTATTGTGGGAAACCAGAATTCTTAGAGGAAACCCCATGTTCCCAAACTGACGACCGCTATCCTAATTTCTCCCTGTCTAATCTCGGGATCCAACACAGGTAGCATTTGCGAGTACACTACTTACTACATTGTCAATAAACCCTATCTTTTACATATACCAGTACGTGTTGCTATAAACAGAAACAAGGAAAAGTTTACTGTTACTGTGGGTACCCGATATTACTGATAAAGAAACTGATATACCCAGATCCAGATCTCTAGATTTACTTTGAGACAAAATTAATCTTATTTCATTTATACTATTTTCCTAAATTGTTCAAACATACACACACACACACACATACCAGTCGTGGCTGTTCATATATCCAGATCTATAGATTTACGTTAGGGCATCATTAAGTCGTATTTCCTTTATACTATTTTCCTAAATTATTCAAACTCACATATAGCAGTCGTGGCTGTTCAAGTGTTCTACTAACCAGGTTCATTTATCATACCTAGACATATTTTATGCCTGTACAGAACATGAGTATTAGTCCATTGCAAAAGTGTAGCTTCCAATAGTACATCTAGTAAGCACGTGGTCGAGTCAAGCTGGAACGTTTACCAAAGCTGACTTTATGACCATGTTTGCCAGTGCACTTAAGGAAGGCCGGTGGTCTCTTCCCAGGTACATCGTAATCTGGTCTGCTAAATGAGACTAAAATATTGGAAGGGGTTGTACTGGGCTTCAAACATATTTCTACATAAGAGATGCCTTAGTAAAACAAGTAGAGGCAGCACCTTTGCTACTTCCATTTGTAACCCATTTGAATTCTTGGAACGTCCCATCCAAGATGAAAAGTGTCTCGATTTTGTATACATCATATGATCAATGTCATTTACCAAATAGTATACCTTGAATATGAATAGTTCCGTTTTCCCTGATGTTTCTCGGGAGAAGTTGAAAATATTTGAAATTTTATGCATGATGCATTTCTATAAATTACATCATTAAGAACTGACCAATAACTTACAATTTCATGTATTGCATATTATTAACAATGCCAAAGTTAATAGTTTTAAAAATAGCCCACGATCGTTTCTGTCATACTTCATCAGTCGAGCCCAAAGTTGATATAAATGTATATTCCTGACAGAAAACGTGGTATCATACAAGGCCAAACATTAAATCTAAATGTATTGCCATGTACTGTCTAAGAGTACCCACTGTAAACTGAATACCTTTGCTCTGAGAAGTTAAGAATTTGAGTGGTGCGATCAGAGCGAAATACTGCTTTAGTACAAATAATCGACCAATACCGAAATACTACGAATTAGGCTTACGTATACCCTCGGGACTCAAACGGTCCACCAGCAGTGTCAACGACCCAGTGGTTATCAATATTACTAACAATACTAATGTTATAGTTTTACAAAAGTGGCCATAACAAATACTCAAGACGACCGTTTTTGTCACTAAGACTTCATCACTTGAGCTCTATCAAATGAACTTACAGGTAATACTTCTTCCATTTTGTCTTTATGGATCAAGCACTGCTCATGAATGAATGGTATACCTAAAAATAAATCTCCTAGGTCTTTGATATCTTCCTCCATTTGTTTTGGCGGCCATTGTCCTGCTACCAAGTCCTATCAATAAAATGAGATTATTATATGTGTATGAATTGTTTCAGAATGATATCTAAACACTGGATTTTTTTTATCAACACTCTGAAGTAGTACTATATACAGGGTTATTTTCACCCTACTACAATTGCAAATGATTTCGCCCCGTTTAAAATTCGCCCAGACAACCTGCAGGTCAACATGTGTAACAAGCAACTATTTTATCAGAGATTAAATACGATTTTATTTGATTGCCAAGTTATAATTTCCCAATTAACTTATACCGATTACACTAAAGTTTTTTATTTAATACTTAAAATAAAAATTCTAGCTTAGCTGCTATCATTAGGAAATTAAGCTATATCAGCATCCACTAATATCAGCACTTATACATTAACAGGTATTATTTTGGCACCTTTTAAGTAAATTCAGTCCTTCACTTTTCACACAAGGTAATTTAAGAACTTGAACAGGTAATATCGGTATTCAATATTGGTTAATATAAATAAATTAATGTCTCATAAGGAATATTTCAAAGTCAAGTTTGGTGTGTGTTTATGTCAGTTTTATATTCGTGTCAAAAATGATTGCCTTTGCGTCGCATATTTCTGTATAGGTTTATGTGAAAACATTCAATTTACTTACAATGGTTGCCAAAAAAATCATGGCAATTCTGAAGTCACTAGCCAGCAAGTGAGAAAAATAATTACTAACAAATGCCAGAATTATTTGATGCAAGACTTATCATACAACTATTTTTCCACCATATATATTTTGCAAACAATGGAAAACAATCCTTATATTTATATTTCTCCGACGTTGCATCATCGTTGTATAACTCTTTCCTAGAACAAAGAGATTCCGGACCGGCATGGTTTCACGACTATGATGTTGCACCAACCAGACTCTCTCGTGTGGTGCCAAAATCTATTTACAGGGGTGGTAATAGGGATGGAGTAGCCAACATTTGCTGTCGGTCGAGCAATAGTTCCCTGTTGAGAGCAATTATTGATTTTTGCCGGAAAAAAACTGATTATTGAAACGTTATATTCCAATGTCAAGAAGACTGCTTGAGTTATATTAGATATGACCACGTAATAAAATGTTTAAATCCAAGGCGGAATATTTTTTGTACAGCTGAAACAATTGACCTGGCTACCATCGTGTGAAAAAGACACGCTTTTTGACGACAAATCCTTTGATATATCTAGATTTTAATGGTTACCTTCTGTCAATAATGAAAAAAGGAAAACTTGACAATGCATGTGATGGGTATGCTTTACATTCTGTGGAAACACACTCAAAATCTACTGCAAAAATTACCGAGTTAAGTTTTACGAGACTGACATACATTGCCCTAGGCTTGGGCTATTGGGGCAGACAGTCCATTAAGAAACATTTTCATCCCCGACATCATAGTTCGTACTTGTAATTTCCTAGCTTATCCACTGCGGCATGGTAAAATATCCGTACATTATGTAGTCCGGCATTTTATGAACTTTTATTATCTTTCTTTATGAAAGCAGACGAATTTTAAGAAAAGTAGTACAATAATCTTACCGACATAAACCGCTGCACATGCTGATGACATTACGTAGAAAAATAACATGTCACTGATATGTTTCGGTATTACATAAATAGCTTTAACAAGAACACAAATGAGTGGCAGGTTATTTTAATACATAATGCCAGCAGCGTGTACCAAGGTAGGATAAATACTGTCAGCAATATATAAAGCTAACATATTAGCTTTATATATCGCTGATATTATGTGCTCAAGTGTAGTTTTAATTTAAAAACTATTTTATTCATGATTTTAAGGAATAAATAGAAATAACAGTCATTTGGAATATTTATTGATAATCATTTGTTCAGTTATGCACGCAAAATAAATAGACGGAAATATTGGTCATGATAGAAAAGGTGGTTCCCTGGACAGTGTATTCACCCGGCTACTTTCCATAAAAGGCACTTGTGTCACTGGATAGATGAACCATACTGACTGGAGGCATGATAAAAGGTCATTATTAAAGGGCCATTAGCTGTGTTTACCAAAAGAAATCATTTCATTTTTCCCCATTTTTACTACTTGTACTTAATGTACAGTAACAAATAAGAGCTACACAGGGGCATATCCCTATATATTTTGTGAATATAAAGTCAGCTCCAGTGTGGTATTCATAATTATACAATAGCATGTGAAAAAGTACCAAACTGGGTTTCTCAAGTAATTTTAACAAATTATACAGGAATGTAGGATTTTTTATGTCTGTGTATATCTCTTTTCTATTATTGTCTATATCAATCTAAGTAGTAATCAAAGGACTGAAAGTCCTGAAAGGCAAGTCCTTTGTCAAATCTGAATTGGTAAATTTATAAAAGAATATATATCTGTACCTACATCCAGTTAATGTTTATCCTAGAAATATACATTCTTGATCTACTAAAATCAGAAATTAGTATACCATGGTACATCATTAAAGCAAAACATTTATTTGAAATACATGTGTATAAGAAATGAGTGAATGCTTATTTTGATTATGCTTCAGTAGAAATTTATCCATTTTATGATATGTTTACAATGTCATTACAGAACAGCAGACATAAAGAGTCGGACTTAGATTTACGTGTACAGTCATGGAACATATATATTTGTCACTTATGTTATTTTCTCATTTGTTTTATATACAACCAATAATTTTCAAATGCTAGTAAAATCCAGAATTTTACAAATTTGTACAAATTCACTGTAGATCTAGAACAATTTCATATTTCTAAAATATATATGCATTTTTAAATTAATGTGTTTATTTACAGAAATGACAGTATTTTTCTCACAGAATAATTTTGTAAATTCTGTAATTATTCTTTCAGTCTAATGAAATATGTCAAAATTTACCTGAAGTAATTTTATCCTCCACAGAATTATTATTTTCTCAAAATAAACAAAAATATTTTATTTAAATTCCAAAATGATTAAAAACATAAATTCAATTTCCTTCATGTAAACTTATATTTGAAACATTGCTAAAATTAGTGGATTCTGTGTGCATTTAAAAATTGTTGGTTTTATATAAAACAAAGAAGAAAATAACATAAGTGACAAATATTTATGTCCCATGGTTATAGATCTATCACAACTTTCAACAGCTTTAAAAATGTTTCCGTTCCCTTTACTCCCTAATTTTTTAACAGAAAAATGTTCGTTCAACAACCTTAAAATTACATTGTTATTTGGGAAGTAAAAACGGAGTAATAAATGTAGATTGATGTATCAAATACGAATTGGGTTAAAAACTTTAAGGTCAAACTGATTTAAAGTCGAAACACCCGTGGTAACGATGACCAACATAAATACAGCAACTAAAACCACCTGTCTAGACTTTAAAACTCTATTATTGGCAGGAATCATGCAATTGCTAGCTGCATTGATGTTTGTGCTATCCGACCAGAACCACGATCGAGTAAACTGGTCTTTTATTCTCTCACGAATGAACAGAATTTACAGCACATCAAGAAAGCATCTTACTCGATGTCAGACATTAATGGTTTAATCGTGAGTTTGTTTATTACTTCCGTGAGAAAGCTTGAAAATTAAATAATCTATCAGTTAAGTAAAAATTCATGTTGTATGAATAAAAAAGGAAACAATGATTGATTCCATTTTCTAAATAACGAGAATAAAAATGGGTATCAATGTAAAATCATCAAAGCTGAACTGAGGGAATTCCCCTTTTCAACAAGTGTTCTATGTCACGTGACCATAATAATTCATCACAGCATTTTCGACTGTCTTCATTGTTGAATTTTACTTTCAATGAGTTTTCAAATTAAAAGAAACTGTGTCTTAGTTCAGGAATTATAAGGAGAGAGTATGCAAATGAAACAAGATGCAAATTAGACACAAAGACGTATTTTAATGGTTGAATCTCAGGTAAAATCCTATGGCACATTGATTTTTTAAAGGGGTTGCTGACAATGCTTAAGTGAGTACACAGAAAAACCCAAGGAGTTCTGAGCCTGTCATAGCAATAAAGCCTTGCCTTAAAAAAAAGGAAATTAAAAAAACACACACACACTCACACACACAGCTAATGCCCCTTTAAGACATATACAAAAATGAGCTACAAGATTGAAATTATTTATCACTCAGTTCATCGGTAATCCAACAGGAAACTCCATATTTCACGCCTACATCAAAGTAAGGAACCAACAACTTTAGGAGCTGGAAGAAGATGTTCCAGTCTATGGGCTCTAGTTTTGGGGTTTTTTTTAATGTAAATGGTGTTAACGTTTACTATTTTTCATTTGTTCTATTTTCTGTTCCACGTTTTAGCAACCCCCCTAAAAATGTATCTTATTTCTGTACTAATGATCTAATTCAAATACAACACATACTGAGTAAACTTTATCAAATGTTTATCTAAAACATGTACAGAAGAACAGTGATCTATAGGTTATGTCTTCGGTATTATACTAAATTAAAATTTGATGTCATGACTGAAACTTTTCTTGTTTTATTGCGGTACATGATAGACATTTAGTACAATCAATACCACAACAGCAACACAAATTTTAACAGAAATACATTATAAACTATACATATATATGTAACATTCTTATATCAGCGATATATAAAGCTAATAATTTTCCCCAATTAGTTGACACAGTAAGCAGGATCTCTGAGACGCTTGAGGACATCGCCTATATGCGCGTTGCTCTATTTAAAACTGTCGAGTCACCAATCCCTATTAGCTTTATATATCGCTGCTTATATTGATTTCAAAATTTAAAAAAATTAAGAAAAAAGAATTGACTGACACATATTTATAAACTATAGACCCTTTCACGATAGCTGCACTCCTACTCATCTCACCTGCGCACTTAACATTTCCGATTGGTAACATGAAGTTTCGTACCCAACACAGTCATATCCAATGAAATTCAAATCGTACACAAGGAACAAGTAGTCTTTAATTGGGTACTAATCTTCACGGGTAAAAATGTTATGAGCACGAAACATCTTGATACCACGCGGAAGAGTTTGTGGGCAGTTGAAATTAGTAGGAACGCAGTCATCGTGAAAGGGTCTATACTGAACCTCATAAAACGGGAAAGCTAAAACATCTGTTGGTCCTTTCGCATTGCGGTACTGCTTGTTTAGGTCAGCAACTGTAGAGTTATCCACGCATGATACTGACACATCATATGTGTCTAAGTTCATCAGTTGTCTCAAAACTAAGATATGTCGGTAAAACACGTCTACATCCAGAGATATCACTTTTTGTAGGTTCCTCAGCAGAAGTGTCATTCCTTTTCTTCTCGATATGTTGTACAAAATAATACAGGAATGCCGTACCCGAACAAATCTATTTTACTTTTTAAATGTATCATGTAAATGAGACATTACATATGATTACATATCTAAACAGTGTAACAATAGTATCGATGCTGTAAATCCACTAAATATTTATTTATATATTTTTTTCATTATGTATTTATTTATTTATTTATTTATTTATTTATTTATTTTTATTCATTCACTTATTAATTTATTCTACAGCAGGTTTCTATCTCTCCTAATTTAATGAGATAATGTCGTTCACCACTTCCATACATTTTGCCAAGAATATTATTTTCATTTTAATCTTTAAAGTCATATTTCTACTTTAAAATCTTATTTTACACAATTAAAATGAGTTTTGATTTATTTGTTCAGTCTTTAAACAAATATTTCATCATCTAGTTAATGAATATAAAATTATATTCAGCTTTTGTTAGGCCTATCTCCCACTACGTTCGGGATAATTCATGTTAAAGTGAATCAGATACGCATACGAACACAAATTGATATAACTCTTTAATTTTTCCTTCTACATTTTATATATAACAACATTTTTCAGAAAATATAAAAATTAAAAATACCAAAGTATTAATCAAAAGAAGGTGAATTCAGGTGTAAATTGGACAAACACGGATACCTGAAACCCAAGAGGTGGGATCGGGTGTCACTTGTGGAGGAGTAAGCATCCCCTATCACACCCGCCGTGAGTCCACAGTTAAATTCACCTGAAATAATTGAGGAATGAGTCCAAGTCATAATCCATAAAGATACTCCAATAACCACTATCGAACAGGCAATTCATCATTACACTCAGTGAAACTTTGTAATTGCTATAAGGCCATTACTCCAAAAAATTTAGATCAAAGGTGATTCTAGATATCCTTGTGAAAACACCATAACAGTAATTAGTTTACCTCTGTTTATGAAATGTTCATATGTTGAACACGCCCCGGCATATCTGATCATCAGCTTCGAGAAAAAAAATACCATATGCAAGCTAAATAAGGATATTACTACTTTAAAATGTGGAAAGTTGACAACAGTAAAGCAAAAATCATCACATTTGTCGTATAGCTTGGCTGTTTGTTGCCCGTCTGTGTTCATAGTACTTAAAAGGTCTAATTTCTAGTCTGACAGGATATATCGCATTCACATACGTATTAAGAATTGGCATTGTTAATTGACCAAACATCGTCGATATATCTAAACGTCAAATTAAAGGCCACAACTAGTTTTTTCTTCTTTTGATTCTAACCTTCTAGGTGAAGTCATTTCCCATCTAGTTTCAATACAATTGACTTCCCATTGTGTTATAGTACTGATGAGATTTGCAGGATAGTATTTTAATGTCTTTTCATAATATGTGTAATGTTGTAATGTTAAAAATGTATAATGTTGATGTATCATGAAAACTGAAAATTTGAACATGATGAGCAAATACGCAATGAAACTATAAATATTTTTAGTTTTATAAAAGTTGAATTAGATATGACTATCTACGAATGTTTTGAATGATTGTTTATTTACATAAAATAATAATAATAAAAGATGCATTTATTTCGGTATTTCACTGAAGTAATATCTTTATTTCACGCCCAGGATATATCAATAGGGTACACGCACGCACACTCACTTACACATTCACTCACATGGAACGGGTGTATTTCTGCATTTATTTATATATATATATATATATATATATATATATAGAGAGAGAGAGAGAGAGAGAGAGAGAGAGAGAGAGAGAGAGAGAGAGAGAGAGAGAGAGAGAGAGAGAGAGAGAGAGAGAGAGAGAGAGAGAGAGAGAGAGAGAGAGAGAGAGAGAGAGAGAGAGATTCGCCATTTTTATAAATAACGTAGCAGGAGTGTTGCATATATATTCTGCTGCTTCACAAGTACTGACGATTCAATTTTCTTGTTTATTTCAAACTGAAATTTCATACTGCTGGTAAGATTGTTTGGATATAATAGAAATCTTTGATGTGACGATGTGAACTAAAACCTAAACTCTCATACGGCAATCGACGGATTTATATTTCCATTTCTGATAATTCTATATCCATCGGGATGTTATCTTGGAAAATAAGAAATCTACAAAGTGAAGAGACATCCAATTTGGCGCGGAGAAGAATCATTACAATTACCGCTTTCTTATTAACGCAAAACGACAGGGAAAATATCAGAATATTACTGATATGGATATGTTTGTCTTTATCTGTTACAGAAAAAAAAACAAACAAAAAAAACACAGAAGTCCCATATACTTTCTGTATGTAGTGGAATATATTAACATACAATCAACAAACAGCCAAATTCTCGTCAGTATTGCGGGGGGTCCTAAGTCACAAAATTTACTCGATACTCAAGCTCAGTAATTTTGAATATATAGTCTTTTGTAAAACTTCTGGATGTGACTGAATATGAAGCACATGATTCTTTTTCATCATTTTTACCGGATTTGTATCTATGTCCTGGACATTCTATTGATTTATACTGGTATCTGAGATTTTTTATATTACATCAGAATTATGTAGGTTACACTCGTGACATTTCTGTAAAAAAATAATCAATACATTGAGTACGTAGACCACACAGAATATGAGTACGTACTCAAACAATTTTTAATATTTCTGAATTTTTTTTTCAAACGAGTAATGATTTTGATCATTATTTACAATTGTATGGCATCCATATACACATGACCAGTTGCAGCATACATTTTATGTAGAATTACATGGAAATCATTAAAAGTGAGTTGAACTTGAGCACTGAATAAATTTGGTGACTACAGGTCTGGATATAGTCAACACTTGTTTCTGTTCGGTAAAACGTTTCAAAACATATTTTAAGTATCTACAACAAATAAGACCAACTTTAACCATATTTGTTGTTCCTTCGCATTGACCGACACAAAAATAAAACAAACGCCACAATCTAATGTAATCTAGGAAATTATATGTATTTCATTTGGGATTTGAGAGTCACCTTCCGTTATGTTTCAATTTTTGACTGATTTAGCACGTGAGTGGTAAATACAAAAGCTAAGTCAGGTTATGTCTTTGTAAGTACCATCCACCTAGGAAAATTAAAATTAAAATTTCACAGATCCAAATCGACATATTGCATCTACTATTCGAAGCTTATACATATGATTTTAATTGCATAAGTTTATCTTCGTTGTCAAATGGACCACGGACGCAGTTTCATACAGTCCCGAGTAGGAGGGGGTTACATGTGTTTGGGCAATTCTGGACACACAAATGAAAAAATAGCTTCATGTAACTTGCACACCAGAGCAAGTTGTACAGGAGTAATAAAAACTATCATTTTAAACTTTTCGATTTCATGATTTAACAGAAAACACACGAACATAAAATTCGAACAATACTACCTGAAAACCTTTAATGTAAGACATAATTGTTCACGCCGTCATGATAATGGAACTTTAAAATTGTTGAACATTAAAAAATGCCTCTCTTCCTAGTATGGCAAACATTTTGTAGTGTAGTGAAATGTTGCACAGATGACTAAATATAATGTTTTTTTTCTTCTCAATAACTTTGTCTTGCATTGGTTTTTGATTTTTTTGTCTTAGTGTGTTGTTGTTAAGGATGATGATGACGATGATGATGATGACGATGATGATGATGATGATGATGATGATGATGATGATGATGATGATGATGACGACAACAACGACGGCGACGACGATGATGATGATGTTGTTGTTGTTTTTGTTGTTGTTGTTGATGTTGTTGTTGCCGTTGTTGTTGCTGTTGTTGTTTACATGTCTCTGTACATTTAATATGTATTCGAAAATTATTTTCATCTTATAAGAATTGTTAAATGTCTTTTTTAGTTTTGCAATAATCCCTAAACTATTCCTTGCTCAGAATTAACCTGTGATTGGCTGGAATGAGTTTCCAAACGTTGAGAACTCATACAAGTACACCATCATGAGAATATCAAATAGAAGTCAACGAATTCATTGTGACAGAAAATCAAATATAACTACTGTAAATTTCATTTGGACAGATATTTCACAAACACAGAAAATTGTAATGGAAAAACATCAATCAACTTTTGTATCTAATAATATTCACACTGTCTTTGAGAAGAACAATCTTTATCCCGTGACGTCAGAGATTTCCTCCGTCCATTTACGTCCTTTACAAACTACATTCAGTACATCAGCTGTTCCAAACTCAAATGAAATTCATCAAGATAGAGATAAAGATGTCGGGGATGATATGGACATCTGTGGGGATCACTCCGTTGGTAAGTATATAACGAAATAAAAATTCATCAAAATTTCGATATCTGTAATGATAAATAAATTTATTTAATGAAGACAAAGTAGTTAGCCATTTATCAAGTAAAATATTTCAAAATACATTATAAATGTAAATAAATTTCATCTTTCATCATTTAAATCATATTAAAAAGATAATTTTTGAAACGTTATATAGAATTTTTGTAAAACATTGTATAATGATTTTGTACAGATATTGTCATGGTTAACTTAAACTTTTTAAATATCTTCTAACGCGTTGGAAAAATATGTGCATAAATCATAGTTTCAAATTTTGAATATAATTTTCTTCAATGAATCATTGATTATCAATGGCCAAATTGCCATTTATATAAAAATTTCAGATACCAAATTATAAATCAATAGAATGTCCAGGACACATCTAAGACTACAAATTCTATAGTTTACACACATTTTAAAATTTCTTGCCAGATAATTTCGAAACTTTTCTCAGATCAAAATGTCAGTATATTTGAATTATTGTTGACATGGACCATAGCAAATGAAATTATTTCATAATGAAGCTTTGCAACCTGTTTCTGACATCTGATGTCATTTCTAAGTTTTCCGTAGATCCGCGCTTATCAATATGCATTATCTTTGTATGCTGTGTTATGGAATTCTTAAAGAATAACATTATGGTAAAATATTCTTAATTTTATAACTTTCATTTTCTTCAACTTGATAATTTCAGCAGTATTTTACTTTATTACCAAAGATTTGATAAGTAACATAATATTGCACATGCGTGACACCGAGGAGTTTATATCAATATCAATATCAATTCTCATTTTCCCACATTTTTCTTGATTTTATATCTTTCATTTTCTGTAATTTACAAAAATATGTTTAACCATATCATTCACGCTAGCATATTTACTTAAGTGCCCTACTACCTTTATATAAAAATTAAACATTTTATAAACTTTGATAAGTCACATCAAATCGTACATGCATTACACCTGGGAGTATATATTTATATATCACACACCTTCAGGCTCCCCAGAATACATATACAAATCTGAAGAACATTGGACAAACATGGACTCAAATATGCAATATGGATTCTCAATTTCTCACAAAAATACTTTAATATTCCTATAACCCGTAGAACTGATTTGGAAGGCATTCCTTCACCAAATTTCATAAAAGTTTGTATTTAGATTTTCCCCATCACTAAATGTATCTATTAATGATAAAATATAATTATCTGCATTTACTGATCAAGTAATTATCATATATATATATATATATATTAGTAATAGAAGTTCGATGCGACACTACATACCACGACCCTTAAAACAATGTTAACACATCACAGCAATGTTGTAATGAAGTTTGTGTATTTTTTCAATTATAAATAATGTATATAAAAGTAAAAGGTGACTGGTACTTTGAAATGCAGACTTTTGTCATAATAGCCGAGGGACGTCTGTAAATTACCAAATTATTTTTGTTTTGTTTTGCCTTTTCATATCATTTGTATACATAACATTTTGAATATTGATTGATAAGATAAATGTCATATTAGAATTTAGCCATGGTGGAACATCATTTACAATAGAAAATGACGAACACGTGGGAAACACGTTCAACAACTGCAGTGCCAAACAGCATTATCTACGTTATCAAGAACAACAGGGAAGCGATGAAGCACTCTTGCGTTCAGAAAATCGTGTAGGCAAGTAGCAATAGCCACAGTACCAAATATTCTTAAAGCAACATTATCAGTTGAAAAAATTATATCGACTGGTCATGACATTACAGTACATGCTAACTTTTATTCTCCGGAAATATGTTGAATATATTTCCGATAAAAATTATCTGGCCTTTTTAAGAGATAAATGTTATAAAACTTAATGATGATGAGTATCACAATTACGAGACATTATGATTTAATGTTTCTGCTCTTTAATATGTCCAATGAATTTAAAAAGTATCATTGCTTACATATTTTAGGGAATTCCAAAATAAAAAACAACCGAAATTATTAAATATATCACCCATACATCCACCGATCTCCCACACAACCACATATATTTATGTAGTATAAACTATACCACACAACCACATATATTTATCTATTTAATATAAAATATACTACACAAACACATACATTTATGTAGTATAAAGTATATCACACAACCACAAATATTTATTTAGAATAAAATATATCACACAGTCACATATAGTCATGTAGCTAAAATATACCACACAACCATATATATCAAATATCATACACACACAACCATATATATCATATATCATATATATGTAATATAAATTATATCACACAATCACATATATTTATTTAGTATAAAACATATCACACAACCACATATATTTATTTAGTATACAATATACCACACATTTAGTATACAATATATTATTTCAATATGCAGAAAAATCTCTGCTGTTATGATTTTTCTTGATCAATCACTCTTTCATTTAAAATGCTTCGTGCTTGATTCTCGACACGTTTCAAATTGCCAGAGTAGCATTGTAAGGATTCGTTGACTCAATTAACTGAAAAACCCTTTCAGCCTTTTGAAACATTTTAGTTCTTCCCCTTATTGTTTACTTCTTTACATCTCCAAAATAGCGTTTTTCGTCCTGATTTCTTTATTTCGATTTACAGATGGCAAATATATTGATTTTCCTAATTAATTTTTTACCATAGTCGTAATGTTTAGTTTAATAGGGCATTATTGCAACTTGTTTTAAAGGATGCTAGTATGAAAGAGAAACATTATATTACCGGGCATGTGTTATATTTTTATCAATATTAGAGTTATTAATATATAAAATATATCTTAAATTTCGTCATTTCTTGAACCATACTCCCACCGACACAAAATACAACAACGCCTCTGTTCACCACCACTTCTAAATAGCGAATATATATATATTTTTCATATGTACATATGTTACTTATCATTCTGTCTATATACTTCGTTAATTTCTATTTTCCACAGTTAAATATGCCTAATCAAAGCATATTAACCTGGCAAAATATATATTTTGTTGCCATTAATTAAACGACAATTATAGAAATATAACAATGTCATGTTTATACTGTTTTCACGTTTGGATTTAACAGGCGTTTTACCACAAGGTGAATGCTTTCACTTTTTAAGTCCAGCGGTTTTACCACAAAGTGAATGTTTTCACTCTTTGATTGACCAGGAGATTTAATACAAAGTGACTTTTTCACTTTTTGATTTACCAGGATTTAGTACAAAGTGAATTTTTCACTTTTTGATTTACCAGTGGATTTAACACGAAGAGAAAGTTATTCTTAAAAGGGTTTTATCACAAATTGGATGATTTCACTTTTTGATTTGCCAGGAGTATTACCACAAAGTGGATGTTTTCAGTTGTTTCGATTTATCAGGTTTTTTCAACAAAGTGAATATTTTTCAATTAATTTTATTTTCCATGCTATTCCGATTATCTATTACCTTCTATAGGTCAGATGAAAAGAAAGCAAAGGCGATACAGAACAACATTTTCAAGTTTTCAGTTGGGTGAGCTCGAGAAGGCATTCCTGAAAACTCATTACCCGGATGTTTTCTACAGGGAGGAATTGGCACTGAAAATAGATCTTACAGAAGCACGTGTTCAGGTAGACGACTACTAAGATTTTGTGTTCTGAAATACAGACTACAAATGTTTTATATCTGTAAAAGTTAGGAAATATAGTAACGAAAATATTATTGTACACTGTAGTTTTTATAGGAAATATAAGTTTTAACTGTGGTAAATAAACGTTTGTAAATCCAGGTTTTTACTATATTAGATTATAATTTTATATACCCGACTGTGAAAGGTATCAGGGTATATAATTCATTATACTTCGACCAATAATTTGAATTATACCATATTGAATGAAATTTGAAATACAATGATTCTAGTCTTATTGCAGTCAACGACAATTTTACAATAAGATATTTCCCGGCATTTGTTTCAAATAGTTTGTTTTTTATTTATTTCATAAACTTTATTGATAGAATTACAGAAACGCACTGCCCTGGTTTAATGGATAACCATCTTTTAAAATCATTTCAATGATAGAAAAGTATTTTGTTCCACTGATAGTAATGAACACGTGTTTCATATTCTTAAGGTATGGTTCCAAAATAGGAGAGCAAAATGGCGTAAACATCAGAAAGTATTCGAAAGAGGCCCATTGTCGCATGGTTAGTAAACCTAAAATCGCACATTTTCCATTTTATAAAAAATCAAAGATAAATGCAATCAATATAATGCAAGTAAGTGAGAGCTCAACTGATGATCTTTTTTACAGATATGTTTGTTTTGAGCATCTTTATTTTTGGCCTTTTGTTTGCAAAACTTTAAATTTGGTATTATTCTATTGATATTATATATATATTATATATATATATATATATATATATATATATATATACATATATATATATATATATATATATATATATATATATATATATATATATATATATACATATATATATATATATATATATATATATATATATATATATATATATATATATATATATATATATATATATATATATATATATATATATATATATATATATATATATATATATATATATATATATATATATATATATAATCCCAGATACCAAAGTATAAATCAATCGAATGTCCAGGACATAGATACAAATTCGATAGAAATGGACAAACACGGACCTCTGGAAACCAAGAGGTGGGATCAGGTGCCATGGAGAAGTAAGCATCCCCTGTCGACCTGTCAGACCCGCCGTGAGTCCACAGTCAAGTCCAATGAAATACGTGAGGAGTGTTTTCTCGTCATAACTGGTACAGACGTCTCAACAACCGCCAAAGAAAAGGCAACTCAACATTTCACTTAGTGAAACAGAGTAATCGCAAATAAGACTATTATATCGAACGTAAAATTTGACATTAAACGCGGTTTTCGATATATCTGTGTCAATAATTTGTCAGTGAGTAGTTTACCTCTGTATATGAAATCTTCATATGTTGTACACGCCCTGGCATATCGGATCATTTGTGAAATATAAACTCCATATGCGGGTGACTGGGGGATATTACTACTTAAATGTGGAAAATTTACGATGGGAAAGCCAAAATCGTAGCGTTTGTCGTATAGCTTAGTTGCCAATTTCCCGTCTGTGTTTATATCAAGTAAAATGTCTAAGTATGAAGCGTGTGTGCTTGATTCTGTAGTGTCTATAATGTCTTGTTTGCTGGGATATATCGCATTGACATATGTATGAAAATTGTCATTATTAATTGACAAAATGCGTCGATATATCTAAATGTCAAATTAAAGGACACCGCTAACTTTTTCTTCTTTTAATTCAGCAGTTTCAGAATGAAGTTTGGTTCGTATGAATAAAGAAACAGGTCGGCAAATAAAGGGGCACAATTGGTTCCCATAGGAATGCCGACAGTTTGTTGAAAGACCACGTCTTCGAACATTACAAATATATTGTCTATTAGAAATTCCAGCATGTTTTTTATATCAACTTCAGTGTATTTATGTGTAGAATCAGAGTGGTGTCTGACGAAATAAGTATCCTGATCAGACAATCACTAGATATTTAAATTTTCGGGTACCACCTTTAGTGAAAAAAAAGCAGTTGTTTATGATGCTAAAAAGTCTTCTTTTTTAAGTTTTTATGTGGAATAGTTGTGTAAAGAGTAGAGAAGTTATAAGTTTTGATACTATATATATATATATATATATATATATATATATATATATATACATATATATATATATATATATATATATATATATATATATATATATATATATATATATATATATATATATTTATCTATTATAATTTGAAGGTCAATTGTCTCCGAGAAGCCACGACAGAACCAACACCACCACTCCATCAAATGACATGACACCATTGGTTAATACGCCTGTTGTACCTAACATGCCTATCCCTAGTAACTGCGTCTACTTTCATAGTAATCTAAATGTTGGTGACTGGTCAAAATCTATTGGATCTGCCTTATCTAATCAAATGTCAACCTACCTACCCCTGAAGCGGGAATCTTCTTTAAATGGTATTGGCATATACATTAGTTACTTATGATTGCATTTTAATATTATCTCAATTGTTCATACTTTCGTTTGACAGTAAATATGTGATTCGCAGGAATATCTTTTTACTGTGGTTACTGTTAGACGGATTTGGAAATACATGACTGTATATTTAGGTTATTTGTAGTCTCGTCTTTTACCGCTTTCTGTTTTGGAACACTATATCAATATTGAATTTGAGCTCAATTGATGAAGACTTATTGATAGAAACGATGATCTTAATCATTCGTTTTGGCCTTCTTACATAACCCCAGTAACAATCTCTGTTGATGGCTAAGTAATAGTTATTTTACAAATAGTCTTACGATCATACTCATACGATCATACCTTTCTTAGACGTGTTTTGCAATACATTTATCATCTTGCCTTGTATGATACGAAATTTTCTTGCGGAAATATACATGTATATCATTTCGAACTCAACTGATGAAGTCTTAATAACAGAAATGATCGTCTTGAGCATATCTTTTGGCCTCGTTTTTTGTAACTAAAGCTTTGGTATTGTTAATATTTATAGACAATTTAAAAAATAATTCAAATGATATATTTTAAAAGTTCAGAATTCTTTCAATGTACATGTACATGTTTTATAAGTACAAATACAAAACACAAAACTCATTCAATAAAACATTGTTATTCAGCCAGTTTTTTTTCACCACAGGTGTGTCAATCCAGCCATGTGATTCATTCCAGTATCATATCAACAGTCATGGCAGTCCAGCTGTGGAAACACCATCGTCAAGCCTTGCGCAACTACGACTTCGTGCAAAGGAACACACTCTTTCGATGTCACAGTGAACGAATGTGCAGTAAGAGTTTGGCGCATCCTCATTTTGATGGTTGATACACAACGAAGTCAAGTTAAAAATAGTAACGTTTATCATGAATGAAATCCTACAGGATTATAGATATAAAATTTTACTATGCGAGCATAATTTTATATCAATCAATTAGGAAATATTATAAACATAAGATGAAAGTTATAGTTTTGCTACAAAAGGATAAAAAGCAACAGGGCAATAAGACTTCCTCAGTTGAACTCGAGAGCAAATTAGATTTAAAATGTGGTATCATACAAAGCCAATAAAACAAATCCGAAATTCGTCTAGGAGTAACCACTAAATCAGGGTGACTATATTAACTTTTGGGGAGTTCAGACTTTAAACGGTGCTATTGCCGTGATGTAATTTTGAATTTACTTGGAAGTGTAAATTTTGTATTTACATCCACCCAGTAAATTCAAAATTTAAAACATGACGCCATCCATTCGAAATATTACTTTAGTATAAAATAATCGACTGGTGCCTAAATACCAGGTACTACGTTAATGTATACTCTCGGGGACTCAAATGATCCAACAACAGTGGCAACGATCCAGTGGTTGTATTTGTTACAAATATAATACCAAATTTATAGTTTTAGAAATTCCCATGTTTTCTGTTTTTGTTGGAGTTATATCCCTTTAACAGGTAATCAGCAGACGAAGGCCAGAAAAGTATCACAAAAGTCAGTATCACGTCATGCGCTATACAGGATGTATACATGTGATATTACGATATAAATGATTAACATGTGGATATAAAATGCCATGTCGAGATTAATTCAAGTAGATAACATCCCCTTGTAAGAAATAATTAAAGTAACATTATTACATGCATGCATTTTATACGCAACTAAAGGATTTGAATTAGGGAACTTATACCAGACGTCAATTTCATAATTTGGTATTTTTTTTTTACAATTATTACGAGCGTCTTTTTACGAAATGAGTTTAATTAACGGCCTTGCCATGATAATATAATAAATAACATTTGGAACTACCGGGGTCATCGTCGTGTTATGGTGGTATAAAATTTTATATGTCACAGAGAACTATGAGCATATTAGTAGAAATAATATCTGATAATGTATTGCTTCTGTTTATAGAAATTAATCGTATCCATGGTCTCTTTTTAAATATGTACTAAATACCGACAAATGACCCGAAAAACAAGGTATATCATTGAACTTTACCAGTGACATAACGTGTTATGAAATGAAAATTTACATTGGATGTATAAAATAAATAGATTATCGTAAAATAAATGATTCCGAGTTTTCGTTTCCTTTCATCTACTTCCAATAGTGCTCTACTCCAACGCATTCCCGTTGAAATGAAAATTTACGACACCAACTGTATATTGTCTATCCTAAAATAAACGATTCTGAGTTTTCATTTCCTTTCATCTGTTTCCAATAGTGATCCACTTCAACACCTTCCCAATGACGTGTTTCAAGAGGCTTCATGAATCTGAATATATAAAAATGTATGTTCTGATGTGTTAATCGTTAAAAAAACCCAGGAAGACATTACACTCTGTCTATAAGAGACAGATAGACAGACACAGGGAGAAATCAAGATATAAAACGCTTGTGTAACTGCTATGATAACGTAACATATCATTACCATGAGTACAATTCCGTATGCGTGTGTGTGTTTGAGAGAGAGAGAGAGAGAGAGAGAGAGAGAGAGAGAGAGAGAGAGAGAGAGAGAGAGAGAGAGAGAGAGAGAGAGAGAGAGAGAGAGAGAGAGAGGAAATAACAACACAGACTGACAGACAGAGAGGGGTCAAGTTACAGAATGCAAGTGTTACTGTTAGTATACTGTATTTGACAATTAAACCATTGAATTGTTGTGGTATTGATAAAAGATTTTGTAAAACAAATAAAACTCATATAGTATGTGTTTTATACGATTAATGCTGATTTATATGTTAACCTCTGAGATGATGCGTTATACGTCATGTCGAAAAGCTACTGGGAACGGATTGCAGCTGTGACTGACACATGATCAATTTCTCCCCATGATATTTCTCCCTTGGTATATACATTTGTACAGAAGTTTTAGTATCAAATGTATGTTGTAGCTACTATAGTCATCATTTGTCTCGATGAAAAATGGCAGTGAATGTAATATTGTAATATATATATATATATATATATATATATATATATATATATATATATATATATATATATATATATATATATATATATATATATATATATACTTTACGAATTTAACACTTACCTACTTTAAATAGTACTTGCCAACGGCTACATTGTGTATTGTTTGTATTTATATCACATCATAAATAAAAATGTGATACCAAAGCATGACAAGTGGCGGAGACAATAACCAGAATCATTGGATTGCAGAGGAAACGGAAATGTGAAAGTACAATCAGGTGACTTGGGGAGCTAGACTTAGTCTTAGCACCATTATAAACACATAATCTAACAAGTAAATGAACATTTCTGATAGCGAAGTTTAACATTGGCAACAATTGAATAATGAGTATATGCAATGGATGCAATCATTGACAACGGATATAAAACTAAATACTATTTTTTCTAATATAAAATACATCATTATACCAGTATTTAAAATAAAAATGACCTTAGGGTTTATTTAGAACACTGTTAAATAAATTACTGTCCTTTTTAGAGAAATATTTACTTACTTTGTTATGATTGCTTCAGTAGCTGACTTTTCACTGGACGTAATTGGTTCATAAAGTGAATTTAGGTTTTTCAAAAGATTTTCAACACTGTAATAGAGGCAAAATAAAATCATTCAGTCACAATGTCTTAATCCGTATGAAATCAAAATTATATGTTTGCAAAAGAAACGTCCAAAACAAATGCCCAAGACGATCGATTCCGCCAATAAAACTTGATCGGTTGAGATAGTATATGAAGTAGACGGATGGTTCCGAAAGAAAAGATGGTATCATACAAGGTCAAATACTAACCCAAAATGTACTGCCAAATCCGTCTAAGAATAACCACTGTAAAATATTACTATCTAAAAATTTTTAATCATTATATCAGTAATTCTAAGATTTATAGTGAATGAAAAATTAAAATGGGACTAATTCATGTACCACGTGATACCCGATAACGTTTGTGCGGGACTATTGTTTCTATTAGTGATGGAATGACGCTTACAGACGATATCCCGTGGTAACGTCATTTCATCGGTAAAATTATGTAGAATTACGTTCCAACACCATTGGAGATACTAGTACCGCACAAACGTTATCGGTTATCACGTGATATATGCATTAATCACATTGATATTAAAGACGATCTATCATGAGGAACATGATGTTTTTTATCATTTATTTTTCATATAATACTGTCATTTATAGAAAATATATTTCATTGTATTACTATTACTGTCTGGGACTTTTTTACCATTATAACAGTAATACTATTTACAATGAATAAAAAAATTAAAATGGATATTAAATACGCTCTATCATGAGTAACATGACGTTTTTAGTATCATTTTGTATATATAATACTTTTATTTACCAACAAATATATTTCATTGTATTGCTGTACAGTTGTCATCCCGTAGTGTCTAAGGCACTTTGTAAATTCTTTAGATAAATTATACAATCTCACACAGAAGAATTGTGAAATAAACGTTGTGTGTGTAATTTATTTTGTTAGAGGTTAATGAAGATATGAGTGACTGATCTTTTATATGTAATAACCAAATAGGTAAAAAGGTAAATAAATAGCTTATATCAAAAAGGTCCTGTTGAAAAAGAAATCTACAATAACTGACTGATAATGTTTTACTTATAATTGCTAAATTGAATTGTTCGTCTCATTATGATTAATCAATACATCAATTTATTTTAAAGGTTTCTATTCATATATGAATAGATCATATTTATATATTTATTTATTTATTTATTTATTTATTTTGGATTACTTTGAATTTCAGTTAATAAATTAATTCTTTTAAACACTAATTTAGTGATATTTCATTTCTAATTAACAGAATACAAATGTACTTTAAGGTTTTTGTTTTTAGTTCTAGCAGATTAAGAATCTTTTTCTCACTGGGGTGATTTTTCTATTTTTTGATCATATCCAATTTGTGGGGATATGCATGGATATAGTAAACTCCATATAACATGGCGGTGTGTAGTATTGTGAACCCTTGATTGGCCTGGGCGAGTTTAAATTTTAGGTAATAAAGCATAACATTAATATTACAATGACTAGAGAAATCGTTCCTACTTGTCACAATACATAAGAGATTATCGAATGAGGGATAATAATCTATTCAGACATGTGTCGGATTACACAATACTCACAAATAAGCATTGGTTTGTACATACCTAGCTGTACTGAATAAAGTCGTATGAACGCCCGGAAAATCCAGTGTGTATCCCATTGCCAGTCTAGATATATCAATACCCCTATCCTTGAAAAAAAGATGTAAATGCATTAACTGCAGAAAAAGAAACTCTTGAGAAAGGGTTTACACAACATGTATAATATTAGTGTCGTATTTCGTAAAGACCACGATTAAGTTTTATTATTATTTTAAATAATTCACCTATGAACGGTTCAAACGTTATTATCTCAGTGATTGATATATAACAACGAACATTTATACGATAATTCGATCATATATGAAATTTATAATTTATTTATTCTTTTCAAAGAGAATATGACAAAAATTTAGTTTGCAACCACTAAATCATACAATAAAACACTTGTTAAAATTCGCGCACAAATACATAAACACATATACACTCACTTTAGCATACTTTGCAGCTTGTACACAAGCTTCCTTAATACTGTCATGTGCTGGATGCCATGCAGGTGCGCCTCTGTTTGTGAGAAGTCCCATGGATATCGGCGATGCATTTATTATTCCAAGTTCTTTTTCCTATTACAATATAAACAATATCAATTAAAATTACTGGAATCAGGGAGATAAACATGACCAATTTGTGGAAATCACCTAATTGTGAAAGTGAAAAAAAATCTATATATTCATTTAAACTATTTACTATTTTATATAATTATATGTGTGTATGCCTGATGTCGGTTTTTTATTTTTTTTAATAAAATTTACACTTCATGAATGTGGATTTGATTAATTTACCTTGAAGTAAGGTATATATTGCAAAAGTGAGTCGTCATGGATACTACCCCGACAATACGTCAAAACAGTATCTATCTTCACCGTGCTTCTCTCCAACACAGTCCTGAAATTATTTAATGTCAATGTGAAAGGTCATGGTTATTTGAATCACAAAACACATCACAGCACTAGACACTGTTACCGACACTCTTACGATGTGAACAATAATACTATATACCTGAACATTTTCGCTCTGGCTTAATATCGCCCTGTTATTACAAAAATCACATTCATCCCGTCTCAAGAATTGCCTGTATGTCTGTGCTTCAACTATTTATATTTCCGCTTTCATTTGAGATTCGCCCTCTAATCTGAGGATGGAATTTGCGAAAGTCAAACGAGAGCGAAAATTTCCAAGTATACAGTAACAAATGTATGTTTAAATGTAAATAGTAAAATCAAGCATACAAGGAATCATACAATGGTGATATTATGTATGGTAGGAGGGATCACAACAGGAATACAATGAAGGTGTTCTGGATTGAGAACGCAATGTATTTCAAAATTATTCTATGGAATAAAAAAGATTTAAATGCAATAACATACAAATGTTATCAACACTAAATGAAGCATTTCAGTGTACTTTTAAACAGTAAAAACATTGAAGCTGATACTTTAAAGGTGGCGGAGGGACATTTAAGCATGACAGAGAGATTCTTGGGAGCAGCAAATTTCCAGCGTTGTGCAACTTTTACTCCAAATATAGCAATTTGTCACGCATTGATTGATGTGTGCTTGTAAACAATCACAACGTATACTCCAAATATAGCAATTTGTCACACATTGATTGATGTGTGCTTGTAAACAATCACAACTTTTACTCCAAATATAGCAATTTGTCACGCATTGATTGATGAATGCTTGTAAACAATCACAACTTTTACTCCAAATATAGCAATTTGTCACGCATTGACTGATGTGTGCTTGTAAACAATCACAACGTTTACTCCAAATATAGCAATTTGTCAGGCATTGATTTATGTGTGCTTGTAAACAATCATAGGACCATATAAGACACAATTCAGAGATTATAAAACTATATTAATCAAACCCACCATAAAACAACAACGTTATATAATTTAAGATATTTGGCATGACTCTTGGCTCAGCTGTTGCAAATATTTATAACATATAGGTGAAAATGAATATCACCAATCCATACCTAAAATTTTCCAGTGGATATCCTGTGATGCCTATGAATTTAGCTTTTCCGCTATCCTTCACCTTTTGGAGTGCTGGCAATGTCTCGTTGATCACTATATCTAGACTTGGCGCAAATTCCATATCATGCACCTTTAAAAAAGCAAGTTTTTATACATTCTTAACTCAACAATCCCTGGAAAACAATGAACTCATCTGTAAATCAATGACTTAAACCAGTTCAAACAAAAACAGATGTAACATTGATTAGTAAACAAATATAATATAAAAATTTCAGATACCAAAGTATAAATCAATAGAATGTCCAGCACAAAAATACAAATCCGGTAAAAATGGACAAACACGGACCTCTGGAAACCAAGAGGTGGGATCAGGTACCATGGAGGAGTAAGCATCCCCTGTCGACCGGTCACACCCGCCGTGAGTCCACAGTCAAGTCCAATGAAACAAGTGAGGAGTGTATCCTCGTCACATTTGGTACAGACGTCTCAACAACCGCCAACGAAAAGGCAACTCAACATTTCACTTAGTGAAACAGAGTAGTCGCAAACAAGACTATTATATCGACCGTAAAATTTGCGGAACGTTGACATTAAACGCGGTTTTCGATATCCCTGTGTCAATAATTTGTCAGTGAGTAGTTTACCTCTGTATATGAAATCTTCATATGTTGTGCACGCCCTGGCATATCGGATCATTTGTGAAATATAAACTCCATATGCGGGTGACTGAGGGATATTACTACTTAAATGTGGAAAATTTACGATGGGAAAGCCGAAATCGTCGCGTTTATCGTATAGCTTAGTTGCTAATTTCCCGTCTGTGTTTATATTAATTAAAATGTCTAAGTATGAAGCGTGTGTGCTTGATTATGTTGTATCTTTAATTTCTAGTTCGCTGGGATATATCGCATTGACATATGTATGAAAACTGTCATTATTAATTGACAAAACGTCGTCGATATATCTAAATGTCAAATTAAAGGACACCGCTAACTTTTTCTTCTTTTGATTCAGCAGTTTCTGAATGAAGTCTGCTTCGTACGAATAATGGAACAGGTCGGCCAATAAAGGAGCACAATTGGTTCCCATAGGAATGCCGACGCTTTGTTGAAAGACCACGTCTCCGAACATTACAAATATATTGTCTATTAGAAATTCCAGCATGTTTTTATATCAACTTCAGTATATTTATGTGTAGAATCAGAGTGGTGTTTGACAGAATAAGTATCCTGATAGCCAATCACTAGATATTTAAATTTTCGGGTACCACCTTTAGTGAAAAAGCAGTTGTCTATGATGCTGAAAAGTCTTTCTTTTAATTTTTTATATGTGGAATAGTAGTGTAAAGAGTAGAGAAGTCATAAGTTTTGATACTGTGAATTCGAGAAAAATTGTGTGCCTTCAAATTTTCTAAAAGCTGTTTAGAATTTTTAAGTATCCACATCTGATTTTACACCGCTTCTGGAATAAGCAACTGTACAGTATTCTTGAAGTTTCTCCTTAATGGCTGTCAATATCTTGGTAAGGAGTAAAGATAAAGGTTTGGTAGAACATTTGCTGGATCTTGCTATGTATCTTTGCTTATATGGGGTTTTATGAAGTTTAGGTATCCAGTATAAATGTGGTAGCTCGAAATCGGTATCCGTTGTAGGTATATCAAATGAGCGTAATACGGACAGGTGATTTTGAAGGATCTCGTCCTTTTAAAGTGAGCTAGGTGTGTATGTAGGATTTCCAGAATTCGTATTAAACCTAAGTTCTTCTAATAAACAATTATAGTAATGTGCCTTACAAATAAAAACTATATTATTTGAGGCTTTGTCTGCTGGTACCAGTACATATTGGTCATGTAACCTATCCAGTTCAGTTACTACTTCTGGATCATTAAATACAGAGGGATAACGTGTTTTCATAGTCCCTTTAAGTTTTCGAATACGAGATTTAATCAACCATCGTATGGCTTTCAGCCATTCAGACAAAGTGTCTGGTTCTACGTCTTCATGTTTGGCCCATCGTCTGGCATAATCTTCGACAGAATCCATAACTAAACTGATATTCTGACGCCAATTAAAGGAACGGGCTTCCCAATATTTAGGGCCCCTTAAAATAAGATTTTTGAGGCTTTCATTTTCAACAATAGAAACGTCACCGGTAATGACATGCCCGATAGTATTGTATTTGAAAGGAGATGAAGCACATGAACATGTGACAGTGTTGTGTAGAAGATGGTTAATGTCTAGGCACTGCAAAACCTGTTTGTAATTGAAAAGCTTGGATGCGATGCTAGGTGTATAGCTGTATGAAGTGCAGGGCGTGGTCTTCAATTTAAAATATGGTGGAATACAGGACTGATCTTTTTTGTGATTTAGAACATTGCCGATGTTTAAAGTGTCTATGTCTTTATTTGTGAATTTAAGTTTAAGGAAAAGACGTTTCTGTTCAGAACAGTCATCGTTTGTGACGCGTGCAGGCTTAAACAGTCTGTGATAAGCGATGTCCATTATAATGGAGTTAAGTATGTATTCTGGGGTTGAAGAATTCGTGTAGGGGTTCATTCTTGCTTCTTGAAAAAGTTTATTGAGATTTGTAAAAGGAACAGAATAAAGTTTGCTGCGAATGTGATGAAGACCCAACTTTTTATTAACGTAAGGTAAAAGAGATGAAAAAGTGACATCATATATGTAGGGTCGGTTGTATGAACGATGTCCGCGACTTCGTTTACGTCTTACGTTAGAATAAAAAAGTTCCATCACATTAACACCATTACACAGTGGGCTTGATAGATTGCCTATACTTTGGATATTATCGTTACATCCATAGGGATATGCAGTGCCAAGCTGTTTAATCCAAAATTCTTCACGTTGTCTACGGAAGGGGGTACTCAAGGTGGGATTGTTGGTCCAGTGGTATAAATGTAACATTGATGAGTAAACAAATGGAGAAAATAACAGACAAAAATTCCTCGAAATAGGATAATTAATATATAATTACTTACAGACAATATACCAAAATCATAGTTTTGCGAAATAAGAGGTCAAAACAAAATTATGTTTAAGATGATTGTTTCTGTAAATCAGTGACTTCAGTCAAGCTCGAATTTGACATGAGTGTGGAGTTCCAAAACAGACAAGGCAAAATAATAAAGGCAAATAAATCTGTTCCTCTCGGGTGATGAATACGTTATCATATTTGAAAAATGAAAAACAATCTTAAACTGAATTGATGTTAAATTAGGATGAAATTACACTTATTATAAGTTTAATACCAAATATAACCTGTATAATATCGACGCTGTCCAGTCCTAACCTCTCCAAACTTTCGTCAACGCTTTTTAGTGTTCTCTCCGCCCGGAAGTCAAACATTTTATCCACATCCGGTAGATATCTGCCAACTTTTGTAGCAATATGATAAGATTGTCTTGGTATATTTTTGAGTGCCTGTAACCATAGTAATAAAAAATATGAAATTAATATTTTCTATTTATATCTACTGTATGATCAAGAAAATATTTTTGTTTGAGAAAGAAACCTAACCCGTAAAACATTTTTCTGATGAGTTTATAACATCAACAAAATACAATAAAATACAATATAGATTAGATTTACACTGTAGATATAACATGTTAACTGTCTCTGTCCAGTCACTTGATGTATCACATATGCGGGGTTTTGTTATCTAAATTGTACAAAAACATTTTGACTTTTATTTAACTTAGATTTTTCGATAGTGTTGGCTTATTAAATGACAGACTGTTATGCGTTGAAAATGAACCTAGACGGAAATATATATTACACTTTATGTGACAATTATACATTAAAGTATAAACACTTGTCACATCCACATGACCAATTCTGTTTGATAAAACTTCATAAACACGATTTTTAATATGATTGCTTTACCGTTTCCCCTTATATCACTCTTTTGATCCAAAAGAGCAGAACTGAAGGTAGATTTCGCAGACTAGTGTGTTATAAAACACGTCCAAGTTTTTTCTTTATAGCAGTCTCTTTATAGTATATGGAGACACCACAATCTGTAAGTTAAATGAAGTTGCTATGGATTTTTGCATTTATACACGAAATTTATCATCCGTGATTTTCACTTCGTATACTGACTGCTTGATGAAATGTTTTTAAAGTCTTTAGTATATACACCATATCGGGATCAAACTTGATATGCTTCTCTTGCTAGGTGACAATTCAAACCATTCTGACAATGGCGTCAAGTACGATATCATCACACTTTAATACCTGGTGCAGGATGATGGCAAGAATCATTTTGATATTCATATGATTTCCTTATCAAATCTACTTACCCGTCCGAGTACTTTTTCTGATTTTCCGTGGCCATACCAGGGAGCAGTGTCTACGTAGTTTATGCCACATTTCAGTGCCGTTTCTACTACCTTGACTGACTCCTCGTCATCTGTCGGTCTGAACACACTCCCGAGTGATGATGCACCTGACAAACGGAATAATAACATTTATCTGACAACCATTATCTCGTATTATTGTCAGAGTCAAGGAACAAGGTCCCGTTTTACGAAAGGCCCTAAGTCCTAAATCCTAAGTCTTAGTCCTAATTGTCATGGGACTTACCAATCAAATCAGCGATGCGTTGCCATGGTAGTTAGGACTAAAAGTTAGGATTTAGGACTTAGGACCTTTCGTAAAACGGGGTCCTGATTGCTGCTTGGACCATCACACTTGTATTGCTTGCGTCATGATATCAACGCAATGATTCTACTTAGATCGTATCCAAGTAATATCCCTATTCGCCATGTTTTCAACAGAAGTATTTAAAACTATATTCTTTAAATTACGTGATATGACAATAATTAAGGCCCGAGTTTGAAAATCGGCCAATTAGTTGTTTCTCTATTAAAAAGTCTGTCTCTATCAAAAGGCATTTTAGTCATTACGTTATAAAGTTCTTATTTATATGTCCATATCACAAGCCTTATCTCATAAAACAGTCAACAAGGTCGCCTCTTGTGACATTTGTATGGAAAATAGAATAACAAACTCATGAAAGTCCACGAAATTTATAACATGCATTTTATGTGCAAATCGTCAAAGATATTACTAACTACCAAAACCTAAATTGCAGACATGAATAATTATACCTACCGAAATTTTGAGAGATGATTACTTACCGAAGCTTAATTTGGAAACCTGTATACCAGTTTTCCCAAGAGGTACATATGGCATTTTTGAAACGTCATCTTTATTGTGGAACCCCTCTACGTATGTGGAAGGTAAACTGAAAATGGTGATGTTACAATAAGTAAAATGTTAACATGTAGTTGTCTTCTCTATGTACATGCATTTATGTAAAGCAATGATCATTCATTAGAGCATGCTCAGTTTATGACCATTTTATATTCAGCAGTAAACTTTGTAGAGATAGTTTGGTATTACAAGCATGAAAAGAAATCCAATATTTTTTCCCACAAGTTAAGTAATGCTGATAAACTAATCCAGTTTCCCACGTCCATTTTGTTCTGTAAATATTAATTACATTACTCGTTTGAAAGTGGTATATAAATAATTTATAGCGATTGTGATACGGGATTTACTGTGAGTGGTCTTGATTAAACTGCTGTGTATTTTACTCCCATCAGTATATATTTGTTATTATATATGTATAATCATGAATGAAAATAGTGAGGACTGTACTTTGTTAGCCAAAATTTTGTTTGAGTACCGAATGACTCTACAGTGTGAAATAAGTTGTTATGTTCCTCTATTGCATTTTATCATAAGAATGACAAACTGAAAAACAAAATATCAGCCTTGTAATTATAAGTTTTCTATCCCTGTATAAATAACTGTCACCATTAAATTTTTATTTTGTTATTTTGATGGGGTATCTGGCAAACAGAATTTAAAGTGGGTATATAAATCACAGACACATTTGAATTTACAAATAGTTCCATTCAATGACTTCAAATGCAATTATATTGGTGTAAACATTCGCGTTCTGCTTTACGTATCAAAGTAACACAAACAACACTGTGTTAAGTGTGAAATTTAAGTAGAAACGAGCATCCCGGTATTGTATCATTTATCATGCTAAGTCATATGAAGTCTTACATAAACAGTGATAACAGCAGTATGACTATCTAATTAATTATAAGTAGTAGTCTTACATTAATAATCGTATACGGTATCATTCATTATAAGGTTAAAGGTCATTCTTGTTTAGCGGCGACCTCTTTACTAAATAATAAATATACATGTACTTGTAATTATATGTTCATGTACGCTAAATCTAACTTTTCGACTGTTCGTATATCATGTCAAAAGTAAAAGAGAAAGAACAAAATTTAGATATAAGATGTTTGTTTCTGCATATTCTGCATATATACCGATAATATTGTAAGAAACTGATAGCAATTTCATTTTCACCACCAACATATGCTCACGAACGTGAGGAAAACGCATCGATAGCGTCTTATCATACTGTGGGGTGGAAAAGGGCAAAAAACAGGAGACAATGGTGATATTTTATGATATTGAATGGATTGTGTATATGAGATTACAACAACAACAACAACAACAACTACTACTACTACTACTACTACTACTTCTACTACTACTACTACTACTACTACTAGTAGTAGTAGTAGTAGTAGTAATAGTAGTAGTAGTAGTAGTAGTAGTAGTAGTAGTAGTAGTAGTAGTAGTAGTAGTAGTAGTAGTAGTAGTAGTAGTAGTAGTAGTAGTAGTAGTAGTAGTAGTAGTAGTAGTAGTAGTAAGTAGTTGTAGTAGTTGTAGTAGTAGTAGTAATTAGTAGTAGTAAGTAGTAGTAGTAGTAGTAGTAGTAGTAGTAGTAGTAATAAGTAGTAGTAGTAGTAGTAGTAGTAGTAGTAGTAGTAGTAGTAGTAGTAGTAGTAGCTAGTAGTAGTAGTAGTAGTAGTAGTAGTAGTAGTAGTAGTAGTAGTAGTAGTAGTAGTAGTAGTAGTAGTAGTAGTAGTAGTAGTAGAATCTGGTACTACTACTGCTGCTGTTGCTGCTGCTGCTGTTGCTGCTGCTACGTAAACCACATGTATAAAAAATATAGCAGTTGGGAAGTGAAAATTTCCGGCCATTAATGTTAATGGCAATATACTACTATATGTAAAGAGCAGAAACTGTATGCTGTTATCTGAACTACACATATACACACAAAGATAACAGGATTTGGGAAAGTTTCTCTTATTTCGTGTTCCATTTATTTCTTATCTCTTGCACCGTGGAAATGAGCGTCAGGCATGCGCAACATTCAATAATTTCAGTATTTTGTTTTTTCCCGGTGCATACAACAATTTTTGTATATCCTTAGGTGGAAGAAGATTAGATAGTCAAGGCAGAAGTTGTGTAA
Source organism: Atrina japonica (assembly GCA_030159075.1). NCBI lineage: Eukaryota > Metazoa > Mollusca > Bivalvia > Pterioida > Pinnidae > Atrina > Atrina japonica. The sequence continues at coordinate 382,124 of BROG01000257.1, read as the reverse complement.
GGCCTACTCCACACGGCGAAAATGAGTGGAAACAGACTTCATTAAATCATTTATATTCAATGTCTGCTCTGTCTGTAAATGATATACTTTTCAAACATTCAATTCTAACAAAAAAAATTGTAATCATGCATGAATGCGCTGTGCATGTCATTGCATATCCATTGTGACGACTACGTGTATATAAATCAACAATAACTTACGTGAAATCCTCCATCTTCCTTATCACGTGATGTATGTTTACTGTACTTACTAGAGTATATATAGTTATCGTTATCGTACAAAATCGCATCAATCACATGACCAAGTCACGTTACTCGGTGAACATTTTTATATAGCTAGAGCATATCATTTGTATTACAAAGATGTTTGTGTAACATCATTTGGGTGATACAAAACATCTGTCATGTTCGGTTGATGTTATCAAAAATTTATACATATAATTACCTCGCACTATAGTGGTTGTTGAGTTGCTTTATTTATAGCAATCGTGTAACCACATGTTATATGTGGCCTTGGCTGTGAACTCACTGCAATGTAACCGGTCGGAAGACTATTATCTCCAGGGTACCTGATCCCACTTCGGTAGTTTCAAGAGGTTTGTGGTTGTCCAATGTTTCCTTGTTGTATTGTACATTTCTTCTGTTAATACGTTTGTATCCATGATTCATATCTAAAATTACAATGCACTGTTTCTTCTTATATGTTTCGTGCTTTGGTTCTTAAGGTCAAATTTGCCAATAAGGGCATTGACGCTTTGAATATGAGCAATATTTTGAACAAAAAATCCGTCCAAAGTAAGATCCCTCCATACTTCTAATACAAAGATTCACCATTTATTTCCTATACGCGTTCAGTTGCCTCTAAAATATTCAATTACAAAGCTAGTCTGCAGCAACCCGATTTACCCAGCTTTTCCCAGAACCTGTTCTACATCCGAGTTCATGAACACTCCATGTGGTCATGTTTTGACAGGTGATCTCAACATTGTATGTAACAGAAAACTGAGAGATCTTTTCTGCAAAGGCCCAAAATATAGGAAACCTGTGTCGTTCACATGGCGCCAAAACTTTAAAATTATTATGGATGCATGTGAAGAGTAGGCTATTCGTTGGGCTAAGAAAGAAGATGTCGAATTTGATACTCTTTCCGAGTGAATTAAGTCGTTCGGTATTGTTCTTAAATGAAGAATTCGACGACTTTGACATTCAGTCAACACAAAACACAATTCAGTTTTTCGTTATCCTGATGTTGTCTGAGAACTTTCGTCGTTCCTGTTGACAAAGCATCTAATAACTTCACATTTGTCTGCAGACGATACAACTTCAGCATTCTACGAGAGGAACCTGGACTCAGCACACTTCCTGGAAACCCTACATACACTCTCACCGATTTCTCTACTTCTGAAATATTAGGTAATAATAAATCCGTTCTCACTGTGTCTAGAAGCGACGCGGAGTTTGAATTGCCATACATTTATTGGATTCCGAAGATGCACAAAAATCCCTATAGACTCAGATTCATTGCGGGGTAAACTAAGTGCTCCACCAAGCCTTTATCTATTTTACTCACCAAACTTCTTACAAATATTCAACAAGGTCTTCAGAAGTATTGCAAAATGGCCTACTCAAGAAGCGGGGTCAAACAGATGTGGATCCTAAAGAATTACTGTTGGAACATTTAAAGTCTCCAAATTTCAAACATATTACAAGCATCAAGTCTTTTGATTGTTCGACCCTTTACACAACAATTCCTCATCAAAAACTCAAAAACAGATTATCATCTAGAACTAAATTCATATTTATTGTTAGGTCATGACGAACCTTACTTTGTAAAGGAACTCTCTGATTCCAATAACAAGTACACTGAAGACGATATATTCAAGAGGCTGGGGTTTCTTGACACACGCGGAAAGTTTTCCATATTACGAACTTCCCATTTCTAAGTAGTAATATTCCTTCTTCTCCTTCCCATGGCGTTTTTATTTCATAACTTATACGTTATGCCAGGGCATGCCTTTCTTATGAATGTTTTTTATTCCGAGAGCTAAACAACTCGCCAATAAACAACTTACATAAGGTTACGTTGCTAAACGCTTGAAATCGTCGTTTAAAAAGTTTTATGCATGATACGGGGATCTTGTAAAACATTATGAAGTCCCCTCCTAGTAATATTAAATAGTATTCTGGAGCACGACCATAAACAGTGACTCCCTTTTGCCAATCGTGCTTTTTACCGAACTTGACCATTTCACCAAACTTTACCTTTTCACCGAATTTGACCCAATCATCGAACTAGAATGATTTCCATGGAACATTTGCGACGGATGTGGCATGCTAGCAGAGGATGCTGAGTCCTTCCAGATACCTGGTTCTATCCTGTTTGGGATTGGCAATTGTTCCTCGTGTTGAGACCATTTACAAATTTATTTCGTCGTGTTCTAATGGAATTGAGTGTTTCGATTATCAGTTTGTACTTCTTTTGGTTTTCAAATTATTCTATAACAAACCCAATGCATTTGTTACTGTTTATCAAGATGCAATTTGACCTGTATGGTAGAGTAGAGTTATAATTGTATGTCTGTGTTTTGTCATTCATTAACGCGTGATCTTTTAACCACTCGGTCCCCAAAGGTGTTAGTTCACAATTAACTGCAATCTAATTAAAATTGATTTCTCATTGCACCCGTTTTCGGATAACAGGAGCGACATGTCGGTGTTAATTAGACTATGACATAAAAGATAATGTTGGATACAGTTCATGTCGACGACTTTTTTATGATAACCAGAATGCGACTAAATCAACTAAAAACAATATTGATAACCAGAAAAGTCGACATCTCAACATATTTCTAAATAGGTTTATATTGTTTACAAGACGTCTTACAACGCACATCCGAGTGTTTTCATCCCTGTGGGTCTTAAAGCCCCGAGACCATCCATTTATGCTCATTTAGGGTTTCGATTTTATTTTGACTTAAAATATACATCATTATTTTATTAAGATAAAATGTTCCCATAAATTACAGCTTCGAATATTGCTTTGTTTCAATCTCGGTGTGTAGTATGTTGCACATAAATTTCATTTCAATTTCAGATGCTTGTTTGTTTGTTTATTTGTTTGTTACATCTCGGCAAGAATCTTTCACTTATATGGAAATGTCACCAGCTTTAGGTGAAGTGCTACAAATTTTGGGCTGTGCTATGGATTGACGCCAATGCAGTGAGGGGTCTGCAACATGGGACCTCTGTTTTAAGTCTCATCCGAAATACCCGTGACTTTCACTTCGTATGCTGAGCACTAAGTCTTGGCAAAGGTACGGTCATTACTGTTTTTGGTCTGACCGGTCCGGGAAGAGAACCTGGGACCTTCTGCTTGTGAGTCAAACGCTCTACCACTAAACCACCACAAGTGCTTGCGAGTCAAACATTCTACCACTAAACCAACACAAGTGGTCAATTTCAGATGTAAAGCATTTCAAACTAATTTCAAAGTCTTGGTAGTTAATTAATACCTTTAATAATATGAGTTTTTAAAAGCATTTTTGAGACCATTAAATTTATACAAAATGATATTATATTGATATCATGATACAACATCTACAATGACTATAAAATTAACACACATAAAACAATAACCCACATTAATTCAATTCCACACATGCGAACACACACACAATTCTGCTCGCTCTCTCTCTCTCTCACACACACACACATACACACACACACACACACACACACACACAAAGAAATACATGTACTTTAAGTACATTGCACATATGTACAAAGAATAAATACAGGAATAAATTTTTAATTGTTATAATAAAAACTCCATTGCTAACAGGCAAATGTTGTTCTTTTTTCAGTATTATTTGTGTATTTGTTCCTGCCTTCAATAAAAATTCAATATAATAAATTATATCATAAAATTGTATGTACTCAACTCAAAGTTCGTCTCTTGCAACCAACATTGTTTTCTTTTTATGATATTCAAATGACTTCAAATGCATTAAATATGAATGAATGTATATTATGTTTTACGTACATCACAGATACTAAATACCAGTCTATATAACTTAAGATTGTTTTGTTCCAAGTATGAGTATATGACCCTAACAAAAACACTAATACACTAATTTACTAAAGTAACTATAGTTAAAGCAGCATTAGCAGCGGCTAGGGCGTGATTTTTTATTTAAGTGATAATATATCCTTATATAAAGATAAAGAGTTATCATAAATTACACTTGCACATATTGGCTTGTTTAAAAGTTTTATGAATTTGAAAATAATAGATATTATTAGAGGGCATGTATAAAAAAACCAAATGGTATTGTGGGCAATATTCATACCGACCTCACATGGGAAAGTTCGCAGACATGCTTAATCATTTGTCTTCATTCTAATGTCATAAAACGTATTTCAAGTGAATCCAATCTATCCGAATTTAGTAATTTTATTCATCTATATGAGGAAAACACAAAACGCTTAAATAGTCCGATTACTGTGTCTATTTATAGTATTGCTCGTCAACTCGTACCCAAGTCAAATTGGCACCGAGTGATTTCGGCTCTTTGGAAATATGGAAAACGGAACTTAGTGTGGTTGAATCGGCACTTGGAAATAACAGTTTTGTGTTGATATCAATCAAAAACTTTGAATATGTTCATAATGGCACCAATGAAGATTCATCTCAATGGGTTCTAAAAAGTAATTTTTATGAGCAAATATAATAATTTAAGTAAAAAATTCGAATTATTGAATAAACTTACATTCCGTATATTTTTTAAAGTTTAAGCTATTATTGTAATGTATTCATTATGTAATGAATAGAACAAAAGGATTGCAGAGATAATGATGAAAATGTGGTTTTGTGAGGCCCCATCCTCATTCATTCTACCTGGCAATTCAAAGAAAAAATATAAGGACACACACACACACACACATACATTTTACTACTAAAAATCTAAATTCGAATTATTCATATACATGTATCACACAATGCAAAATTTATAAACATGTTATCATAGTGAAACTTGGAAGCAATTGCCCAAAACACTTTCACTTTCCGAAATTACTTAAATCACCATAAAAGAAAACATAATATAGACCTATGGATTCTATTTTATAGTACCGATGTCACTAGGTGTCAATATGCATAATCTCACTGAGGTGCCGAGAGAGCCTTCATGGCTCCACAGGAGAGTGCTTGATTCACAACCTGAGGGTAGCGGGTTTGAGCCTTGGCAGAGGTGACTGACTTTTCCTGTCCTTTGGACAGTAAAAACCGAGGTCCCGTGTCATGTTGTAAATTTTGAATTTACTGGGTGGGTGTAAATACAAAATTTACAACATGACAACAACATGACACCTGGTGACATCTCCATATGAGTGAATGATTCTTGAGTGAGACATTAAACAACATTAACAACAACTGAGGTGTTGGTCAAAGTCACTACTGTCCATTCAGCTCACTTCCAAAATAGGAATAACTCGGAAATATGATTACATAACTTAAATTTTCAACTTTGAATCATTGGGATAAATAAAAGTCTAATATTTTACTGGAGTTGTTGAATAACATTTTAAATATTCTCTACATAATACAAATTCCATGGAGATGGACGTTTGCAATGTTAAAAACGTCTCCCGCCAGACCGGGTTTTGTGTGTTTACTGTGACATCATTAGTCAGCAGTTCAAAATATTCCCAGGCCTATCAAACTTACACTGAAAGTACTCTCAGGTAAATAAAATGAAAATTACTGTTATAGTTAATTATATATAAACAGTGGAATTGCGAAAAAGTATTATTAATAACACCAAAGTTATAGTTTTACTAAAAAAGGGAAACACACATGCTCAATACGACCGTTTCTGTCAATAAGACTTCATCAGTTCGACAGATGAGATCAAATTAAATGATAAATGTATATTTCAGAAAGAAAATAATGGTATAATACAAAGTGACATAGTAAACCTAAATGTATTGCCAAATCTATCTCAGAGTACACACTCTTAAAAAGATCATTGACAATTTTACCTTTTGGGAATTTTAGTATTTTAATAGAACAATCCAAGTCAAATATTACATTAGTATAAAATAACTAAATATGATGCAGGACATTTTAATTTGTATATGACTGCATACACATCCTCCACATTTTTATCATGGAATGTCATCTATAGTATGACGTCATTGTTTTAAACATCAATGATAGTATCTTGACATATGAAATCTCGTTTGTGAAATAAAAATATGGTAGTACAAAAGAATTCATCTATTTATTGTTGGGTAAGGTTTGTCACTCAGTCAGTCTAGGTTTTGGTCTTGGTACAATTCGTCTTGGGTGCAAGTTTTCCTTGTACCTTCACTCAACCAGCAAATCTCGTGGACATCTACAAAGATGATTGGAAAGTAATCAGACACCATATCTTGTTTCAGTTTCCGTGTAAACACAAAAAATATTGATGATTTTTTGTATCTGCAATATGTTTTAAACAGTAAATGATACTGTTGGGTGATTTTTTTATGATATACAATCTTTTCATGTTTATTACACGCTTTCCAAAAAAATATTCCTAACTTAGCTAATGCTGCTTTAAAGGGGTATTAGCTGTTTTTCTTCAAAATTTTGTTCTCTTTTTTACTACATAGATTGATATACAATAACAAAAAAAGATATACACAGGCATGAAAATTCTTAGATTTCTATATATTTTGTGAAAATTGCTTGAAAAACCCAGGTTTGGCACTTTTCCAATTGCAATTGATTAACCTAATCGTACTTGATGTATATGAATACTACATAGGACCTCACAATGTATATATATATATATATATACACACATAGGAATATAGACTTTTATGCCTAGTAGTACTAAACAGTTTTTACTTTAGTAACTCAAAGTTTTTACTTTAGTAAATCAAAATTCTCAAAAAAAACTCAACTGATGAGGTCTTATTTATTGGAACAATCATCTTGGCCAAAATCAAAACTTTGGTTTAATGTTTATAATTTGTATAGATTTCCTGAAGTATAGCTGAAGATGAATTGGACACAACAGAGGCCAGCATCCAACAAGACAAGGAGAGCAATGGAATTAACAGGGAATGCAGAAGAGAGGATGCCCAAGAAACCCTTGTGGGAGAGAATCAGAGGCAAACTACCAGAGGACAGGGATGACATAGAGACAGATAGAGCGGCTTGTAAAATAGTCACAAGTCATAAATGTCGTCCTAAAACAAAGACTAAAACTTGAAATGTATGACATATGGTAGAACAGGTCCCAGAGTAGGAAGACCTGTTTCCAATTCTAAGACATACAAAACTGCAGATTTATATAATAAAGTTACAACTATGAGTCAACAATAAAAATGATAAAGTTCAAATGTCATTTAAGTCATACATGAAACTTGATGATTCTGAGATCAATTCATCAACCCCTGAAAAACAATGGACTCTTCTATAAATTCATGTGTCTTTTGGGTTGAATCAGTTAAACACTTGAAGAATCCTGAAGAGATATGACAAAACAAATGTCTTTCTTGTCTGAGCATATCGGAATTCTGTCCATTCAGCAGCTCCATGTATCCATGATCATTTTGAATCTTTCATTTATACTTCTCTTCATTTAGAGCTATGTTGACATTCTCAGATCCCTATCAAGTCAAAACCTCTGGCCCTGTACAATGCTGGTTTTATTACCCTCTTCATTCAGGGACCTAGTTTCCTGACAGAACATACCTTAGCATCATTTATCTATTTCAGATGTTTTTAAGATGTAATACCACCCAATGTATTACCCCTGAAATGTTAAACTTGCCAGTTATTTATCGTGTCATTCCACCCATCAGATCCAGCAGTTGAAGAGAAAGCTAGATATGTTAATTTCCTTATGATGGTATGAAGATTTCATGGTTTGTTACTTTAAGGCAGGCATGAATACAGTCTGGTTTCAAAAGCTTTCTTTTTTCACTCATTAATCTCTTGAAATTTACGTTTCACATTCTTCCGCACACCTGGACACAGGTAATGAATTTTTTTGTAGTCTGTGAATTTCTCAATATTGTCCAGGTTATCCCACCATAGCCACAAAAAAGATTCTACTATAAGTTTAAACCATGGCGTAATTAAAGTTCCATTTTCCTTTGCACTCACTGCAACAAATAAAAATATGCTTTAAGGTTGTAAAAGGTTTTATGTTCTGGCAGAATTAAAGATATAATTAAAGATGTTACTCCATGTATGACTTGAAGGTACATAAAACAAAATATATCTGACGTTACAGAAGCTGGAGAGTAAATGAACCTAAACAGGCATCTTCATTGACCATTAAAACTGAATAAGTATACTGGAAACCTCTCAGTGATTTATACAATATACGAAGTGTAAGCAACCTAACCATTGTATCTAAATAAGTATACAGGAATTACCTCAAAGAATTAAACAGTCTATGGAGTGCAGACATCCTTATTTACCATGTACACATGTACCTAAATAAGTATACCCAAATCCACTCAGAGATTTATAAAATTTATGGAATGCAGGCATCCTCATTCACCAGTATACATAAATACAAGATTTATCTCAGCAATTGATGCAACTTAACTAATGTAGGCAACCTCATTTACCATGATATTTGTTTAAGTATACTAATATTCTCTCAACAATTTATACCATCTATGAAGTGCAGACAACCTCATTTACCATGATATCTGTTTAAGTATACCAATATTCTCACAACAATTTATACCATCTATGAAGTGCAGACAACCTCATTAACCATGATATCTGTTTAAGTATACTAATATTCTCTCAACAATTTATACCATCTATGAAGTGCAGACAACCTCATTAACCATTACATGTACATGAATACCTGAATAAGAATACTAGAACATGTAGAATCCACTCAAAGATCCATACAATCTATGAAAGTAGGCATCCTCATTTTAAATTAAACCTGAACATTGGTCTGGAATTATTTTCAGAGAGTCCAAAACTTAACAACTTAAAAACTTTTTCCATAATAATTGACTGGCATGTTCTTTTACCATTTCCCAAAGCATACATAATTTTCTCTAAATAATTTCTGATTTACCAATCGTGTATTTTGTATAAAATTCTCCTGTGCAACAGAAATGAAACTCATACACATTAGCTACTCACACTATCTAGCACCTACTGGTAAGAAATAGTTTTACGAGATTTTTATTAGCAATATCCATTATTTAAAATTATATAATTTTATTAATTATTGTCCAGTTGGTTAATAACATCCAAATATAATTTGTAATTTAGTGATTGAAAAGTTTTGCCAGAATATTTGAGGACAGAACATTTAAGATAACTGTCTTTGAATTTTCATATAAGTCGAAAATTGTAACATAACTCTGAGGACAGGTCTGTCTTTCCAGCCTTATTACCAACTCAATAAATACTCAGATACTTACCCATAAACTCCTGAAGTTCTGTTTTGTCTACGTAACGATAACTGAGGACTTCGTTTGTATTTACATGAACATCAACATCTTTCTGGGCAATCAATATGTAATCAATTTCATGTTCTCCCCATATACCTGTATCAGGTACATTATCTGCCTGATACTGAATTCTTGTAATAAAACGTAGGTCTTTTAAGGGAAGCTGTGGACATACAACAAAATTAACTACATTGGTTTTATAGGTATACATCATGCAAAAACAGCTACATATAAACTTTTTGCAGTGCTTTTTTTTATCTTTTTGGGAGACTTTTTACCAACATTTCCTACATAATTTGGGAATTTCCAATGTAAAAATTACACAATTTTATTCTGAAAAATGAATTAACGTAACCATACAGAACATCCTGCCAAGATTCTTTCACTTATATGAAGATATCACCAGCTTTAAGTGAAATTACACAAATATTTAATCTGTGTTATGGACTGACAATGCAGTGATGTTTTTTTTTTAATGTCACACTCATTGTGACACAAGACTTGGGTTTTTAAAGGTTCCTCCTTTTTCACTTCACACGTCATATACATAATTATACAAGCATGAAAGTATACCTAATATTGTTAGGCATTGACTATAAGAGAGCGCAGTTAAAAAGAATATGTTTGATGAATTAGTTTCAAACCACATGATAGCATACTCATAAAAGTAGGTAGATGTCACGAAGCAGCATAATGGATGAGCTTCAAGATTGAGCTCAAGATACAACACCGGCAATTAACTATAAAAAACATGGCAGGGACCAGTGGCATCAGTAATAGTGTTTTCACTTGATACACATTAAATTGATTGATAGTAACTTGTATGGATTTTAGTTCATTTTAACACTCTCTACCACTAAGCTCGCTTCATGGCAGGCCTTTGACCTGGTCGAGTGGCAATCTCTATAATCTAAATTTAATCTACTTCAGCTGCTTGACTTAGTCATCTTATGGACACAAGTGTAGAACATTTTTATTTACCTGTACTGGATCTATACCGAGTTCATGTTTCAATTTTCTTTGTGCTGCATATTTGACCCCAAGTGCATCATTTGTCAGTGTTTCATGATCAATATCTAGTGGATGGCTGCAACATGTGTTAGTGAAATGTCCTACGAACAAAAGAAAAATCATTTAAATGCTATGATCACAACAAATTCGGGAAATATGAAGTATAGTTATGTATCTAAGTGGGAAAAACTTTCAAAGTATCTTCCTGTTCATTGATCTGGCTGATGATCTTAACCAATACAGTGTAACCACTTTAAACAGACTATTCACGGGAATATACAAAACATACCGTTATGACAGATGGTCCCATAATCTTTTTTTGCCAAGACAAAGCACATATTAAAAAATAACTGATAGTTAATGCAGAACATATTAATTTCTTTAAAAGGCAAATCATAATCAGTTAATCAACATCAGGGGCTAATAGACTCTTTTTGGGAAAGGGTCCTGTACCCTTTTAATTGGGAATTTTATGTCCCAATGGGCTAAATTTGGTGAGAAAAATAGTACATATATTTTTTTTTTTTTTTTTTTTTTTTTTTTATTTGGTACTCAGACAACATAATACAAGATGATGCCAGAGTTGAGTTGCTCTGGATTCATCACCGTACATAGAAGCGCCGTTCTTATAATATAAATGGGCACTGAAACAAAATAAGAAGAAAGAATGAAGCTAATCATTTCTGTAATTGTGAGGTACCATTTTTTTTTTTTTTAGATCACACAAAAGACAATGACAACCACACTTTCACATGAAAGACTAAAAAAAAAAAAAAAAAAAAAACACACACACACAAAAAGGGGGGGAGAGAAAAACAAATAGACAAGCTAGATAGAATATAGCTATAAAAAGACAATGACAATCACAAATTGACAAAGAACAACCCATTCACACTACCACAATTACATGTGCATGTAGGTATTTAATACTTTTTTAGAAGGCTAGAAAAAAAATCTTTACAAGTTGTTATTAAGCCAACCCCACTTTTTGAAAAAATAATCACTTTGTAAATTTGTCATGTATATATATATATTTTCTGTCTTGGCATATTTAATTATATATTGTTTTGCACCTTGAAAGGTTGGTATGCATTTCATCAGTTTTTGTCTATATAAGTACTGTTTAACTAGGCAGATAATAACACATATTATTTTATTTTTATCAGAAATATTTAAATATTATTTCTATTTTACTTAAACTGATATCAGTATTTAAACAAGTTTGTAACCAGTCTTTTACATTATTCCAAAGAGTTTACTGAGTAATTGCAGTTGGTAAACAGATGGGAAATAGATTCTGGAAAGTTATTACAAAAAGTACACATATTTGAATCATTTAGGCCAAGTTTTGTGAAGAAGTGAATTAGTACCTAGAATTCTATGAATTATTCTATACTGAAACCATTTTAATATACAATCATTTGAAAATTTATTCACATTTATATTAACTTCTTTCCCACCAACTCTTGTCTTCCCTTATTTGAAATTCTTCTTCCCATTTTAATTCACTTTTTGGTTTACAATAAAATTTCCTGATAAATATATCATAAAAATCTCTTGACCCCTTTTGACTTTTAAGAAGAATTTTAATGTGTAAAGGAAAATAAGGTTGATTTTTAAGAAAAGCTTCAAAGTCAAAGATCCATCCTTTTTTCCTAATACATTGAGTGATCCCATAAAAATTTGTGAACGGTGGGAAGAAGTTAAATCTGGTACAAAATTCATTATAACTCTGTAAATTTCCATTTTCATTTATTATATCATAAACGTAAAAAATTCCCCTCTTTATCCATTCATTATAACATACAACTTTACCATTTATTAAAATTGTATTATTGTACCATATTGGTTCATAAAAAATATTGTTAATGTCAATTAAATTTCTAAGATCATAGTATGATAGGAAAACATCCTTCCAAAAATTATTTGTGAATCTATTAGAAATATATTTAAGGTATTCATTTCCAAAATTTAAAAAACATCTTAAAATTTTTAGGGACAGTGTCATAGAATAACTTAAAACCATGAAATGCCATCATTTGCCTTTAAAATTCTTCTGATCCATGTAATTTTTAAACTTTTAATTTAGTGACTTAATACAGATCATACGTAAGCCACCATATTTGTAATCTTGAATTATAGTTTTTCTAGCAATTCTATCATTTTTCTTAATCCAAATATATGTAAAAAATAGTTGCTCTAAATCTTTTATAATATTTTCATTTGGATTTGGAAGCGCAATAAAAAGATGTGTTAGTATAGGCAGTATAATTGTTTTAACAACAGTAATTCGACCATTAGTACTTAATAAACGTCTTGACCAAGATTTAATTAATGTTTTAATTTCTTTAATTTTTGGTAAAAAATTTAGTTCTTCCATTTCGGCTAAATGAACTGAAAAAATGATACCCAGAAATTTAAAAGGATCCTGAGACCAAGTTAAATCATAATTCCTACAAAGTATTACATTAGAATTTCTTAATGAACCAATTTTTATACATACTGTTTTATTGTAATTTTGGTTTTAAACCAGAGAATTTTGCAAACTGACCTATCAAGGAAAGGGCATTTTCTAGTGAATATTCAGATCCATCTAATAATAAAGCAGTATCATCTGCATATTGTAAAATCTTATATTCATGGTTACAAAATCTTACACCATTTATATTGTTATAATTTCTTATCATTATTGCCATAACTTCAACACATAATAGAAAGATATATGATGAGACAGGATCACCCTGTCTACATCCACGTCCTATTTTAAAAAAACTAGAGAAGAAACCATTCTGAGAGACACATAATTTGAAGTCATTGCAAAAAAATGTTAATCCATCTAATTATATTATCACCAAAATTGAAAAATTTGAGAACCTTTACCAAATACTTCCATGATAAGGAATCAAATGCCTTCTCAAAATCAATCAATAGAAGTAGTCCTGGAATATTTTTTTCATTACAAATTTGAATTATATCATAAAGAAGACGTGTATTTTCCCCAATAAATCGACCAGATAGAAATCCCTTTTGATTTTCATGGATTATATTTGGTAGGACAGATTTTATTCGTTTAGCTATTGCACCTGAAAGTATTTTATAAGACACATTCAATAGAGAAATAGGTCGCCAGTTCTTTAGATACTGTCTAGTACATATATTAATCATGGTAATTTTGCTAATGAAATTAAAAATAGGGATACAAAACTTGTGATTTATTTACATTATCTCTTTATTAAACTACTTGTAATAAAAATACATTGAGGAATGAAAAGTACAAATAGGAAAACTCATTCTTCTTGCTAATTAATTGTTCAATGTTGTAAGGATAATTTATATATATATATATATATATATATATATATATATATATATATATATATATACATGTACTCATTACCTGGAAAAGTAATTTTCTCATTGGATCTTTGTTGTAGTAAGAGTTTCCCATCTGTGTTAAAGAGAAATACACTAAATGCCCTGTGCAGCATACCTGAATAAAAAAAAAAAGTTACATAATTATTTCTGAATATATCAATTATTCATGGCCATTCAACCATAATTATTTTTTAATATGTCAGTACTATGGGGAGGGGGGGGGGCAAAATTTTACGGCTGCGATAAAATGACCCCCCGAATGAAAATGTTTCTAAAAATGTTTATTGATATGAAACGTCATTTTAAATCAATCTACATGTATCATGGGGCCATTTTATCGCAGCTGTGAAATCCCCCTCCTTAGCATTCATTTATACAGCATAAGTGATGACCACTGGGGCATGAAATATTGATTATAAATGAAGAAACATGCCAATAGACATTTTTAAATAAATTTTCATAGGGGGGTCATTTTATCGCAGTCACTATATTTTGACCCCACACCCCAAGTACTGACATATTCAAAAATAATAATGATTAATTGGTCATGAAATATTGACATATTCAGAAATAGTTATAGCTGGATAACCATGAAATATTGATTTTAAATGAAGTTTCATATCAAAACATTTTTAGAAAAATTTTCATAGGGGGGGGGGGGGTCACATGGGCATGAAATATTTACTCTAAATGAAAAAACATGCCAATAGACATTTTCTAGAAAAACTTTCATAGAGTGGGGGTCATTTTATGGCAGCCACGATATCCCCCCCCCCTCCCCTAGTAGTAGTATTCACAAATTCAGCAAAAGTGATGACCACATGGGCATGAAATATTGATTATAAATGAAGTTACATATCAAAAATCATTTATAGTAAAAATATTATAGGAGGGGGCATTTATCGCAGCTGCTTTTATTATGACCCCCCCCCCCAGTCCTGAAATATTCAGAAATAAGTATGGTTGGATAGCCATGATGTATTGACATATTCAGAAATAATTTTTGTTGGATAGCCATGAAATATTGATTTCAAATGAAGATTCATATGAATAAACATTTTTAGAAAAATTTCCATAGGGGGGGGGAGGAGGTTCATTTTAATGCAGTCATGATATTTTGAAGTTCCCCCTCCACATATTCAGCAAAAGTGATGACCACATGGCCATGCAATGTTGATTCTAAATGACAAAACATGCCAATAGACATTTTGAGAAAAATTTTCATAGGGGGTCATTTTATCGCAGCCACAATATTTTTACTCCCCCCCCCCTCCCTAGTATTGACATATTCAGAAATTCACACATAATTACGGTTGTATAACCATGAAATAGTGATTCTACATGAAGAAACATGCCAATATACATTTTTAGAAAAATTTGATAGGCGGGTCATTTTATCGCAAGGGTCAATTTATTGCACTGAGGGGGGTCATTCTATCGTGGGGAGGGGGGGAGTGTCAAAATATCGTATGACACCGGTAAACAAATCCAAAGATATACATGTATGTATCAGAAGCTAACAAATTCAATTGTGGGAGAAAGTGATCACTAACACATTTGACAAGAAAAGGAATAGATTTGTTGCAACATCTAATTGAATGGAACAGAATCAAGATACGGGAGATTGATGACACAAGCTGTACTTGACATACATGTACATATTTAATCATGCAAGTGATGTTGCTGATTTACTAGATTATTACTAAATGACAATAATACATTTGTATTTCAAGGGATTTAATTTCTATCAATGAAATTTCAATTTTTCTGGTGAACCAGAAATACACTGAATTTTGAGTGGTGCACATTTTTGTGTTAATACACTGTGCAGTACTATGAAAATGTCAGACTTAAGTGCACAGGTTAAAATTTCATGTACATGTATTTCTGACTGGGGGGGATTAAAGCTTAAGCATATTTACATGTACATATAACTGACAAGAATTACCTTTCCTGATATTTTTCAACAAATGACACTCTTTCTTCGTAGCACTTCCAATCTGATGGTCTTCCTCATCAATGAGGATGCATTTCTCTTCTAGTAACTGTACTTGGGTCTTGTCATGCCCTGACAGAAAGTCATCAAACTTGATAGACATTCCTGTCGTATGGCTGCTGTAAAACCTGTATCAAAATAACAACACATTTGATCATATGTACATGTATACATTTATATATGTACATGTATTCTAAAAGATTTTAAAAATTGACCTACATTTTTGAAATGTAAATATTGTACAGTACATGTACAATGTAAATGCAAAGTGAATGTGGTGTACATTTAAAAGGTGTGACAGACTACATGTATAATATAAATAAGATTATTGCTTCTACATTGTAGTTGTTGATCCACTTGGAATTTCTGATTTTCAATTTTCACTGAATAGAGATCGAGAAAATATATTTCTATGATGTTTGAGGTTTATCTGCTTCCATACATCTACACGTACAAGAAAAAACATCTTCATTTTAAAAAAGTCATACATGTTCAAACATTAAAACAGCATGGATCTTACATGTATAAGCTAACCTATGATAATGAAACTTTACATCAACAGAAACTATAAGGAAGTAAATAGATTGTGTGCAAAATAGTAGAAAATGTAACAAATTATATCAAGGATATCTGCCAATTGTTGGATGAATAACAAGTTTATTACATGTATATTGTGTGAGGCAGAAGAACACAGATTTAACACGAGTGTATAACACAAGTGTTAAATATGAATTCTTCTACATGTATACTCACAAGATGTTATAAATGTTACAAGTTTTAGGTAAAAAAAATGTTTGGTTTTTTTGTTTTTTGTATCCTAACCAGTAGTTTAAGAAGTCTATCAGTCAATAGGCATTTTTTTTAAATTTTATTTTTATTTTTCATATAAGAAATTGGATAAAATTTCAAGTTTTTTACAAGAAAAAAATAAGCTGGCAAATTAAAATTACCTAAAATTTTGGGAATCAAGACTTTTTTAGATGGGTTAGTCAGGACATATCAATTACCATGATAAATATGTTTTGCCTTAAACATGCTCCTAAGTTAATAAATCTAACAATTTAATTGAAAGTCATAAATCTAACAATTTAATTGAAAGTCATAAATCTAACAATTTAATTGAAAGTCATAAATCTAACAATTTAATTGAAAGTCATAAATCTAACAATTTAATTGAAAGTCATAAATCTAACAATTTAATTAAAAGTCAAAAATCTAACAATTTAATTGAAAGTCATAAATCTAACAACTGAATTGAAAGTCTTGATGTTCTTTCTAAAAATGTGTTCACTTTTTCCTTATATAAATAACTCATATGTACGTGATGTACACATGCAGGGAAGCAGATAGTCACTTTGTAGCTAATTTTGCCCACCACAGACCCCTGCTCCCTGGATAATAAATTCCATTAGTTTGGTAAAGACCTTTATACTCTTTCTAAAAATGTATTAAGTTTTTCTTTACAATGCAGAGAAGCAGAAATTTTCTAAGATAAATCACATAATCACAATTATATGGCCATATTGGCCCAACCCCTTGCTGCAAGTATAAAAAATTTTCATAATTTTAATAGAAGGCTTTATCTTCTTTCTAGTCATGTATTACATATTTAAGTTTTTGTCCTCGATGTACTGGTGAAAAGAAGATTTTTAAAGTTTGGGCTATTTTTGGTACTTTTGGCTCCACCCATAGAACCCAGGGGGCACCTGCATAACTAAATTCACAACCTAAGTTCCCCTTACTCTAATGAAGCTATTTACCAAATTTGAAAATGATTGGCAAAGTAGTTTTCAAGAAGTTAAAAATGTTCTGTTGTTAATGGACGAAGCACAATGAACAAAGACCAATGGCATACATGTATATAAGCCTAGGTCACTTGAGTGACCTATAAAGGAACTATAAATGTATATTGATGGGAATGAGGTTAAAAAACAATGAGGTTTAGGCAAAATAGATCCACACTCTTTTTAACCGAAACTAGATCTTTATCTTATACATTTGTACATGTACACGTATTTAGCCCACCATCAACAGATGGTGGGCTATTCAAATTGTCCTGCATCTGTGGTCCTTCTATCTGTAACAATTCTTGTTACCGCTATTTCTCATACAGCACTGATGGGATCTCATTGAAATTTGACCTAAAGGTTTTCCTTAAGATGTAGTTGTGCAAATTGAATTTTCAGAAAGATCAAAATCCAATATGGCCAACAGGTCACCATCTAGGATTTTGACCATAGGAAGTTTATTACCGCTATTTCTCAGAAAAGACTGATGGGATCTTGAAATTTGACATAAGGGTTGCCTTTGAAGTTTGAGGTCCTTCCCCCCGAGGTATTGATGTGCATATAACATTTTCAGAGAGATCAAAATCCAAGATGGACACCTGTTGGCCATGTTGAATTCCTTTCTTTCTGAAAATGTAATATGTTCAGTTCGCGTTTAGTTTCGCTATAAGGCCATTTAAGTTTTTTTTATCTTTTACGTCCACCAAAAAGACAAAAACCTATCTTTCTATCAGGAAAAGAGACACAAAATGACAGAAAAAAACACTAGATATTTTTATGAATACAATGCAATTTTATGGATATTTAAGTATTTCTTAATATGTTAACAATGGAAAACAATATTACACTTATAAAAAACCAAATCTTTGGCACATACTAATAAATAACCGAAGAAATTCTTATTTTTACAATGATGTAAACAAATGTTCATGTTTACTTCTTCATTTGAGGGCTATATTTCATATTTTTTCCTTAGATGTTTGTGTTTTTTTTTCTGTTTAATGATCTCAAAACTAATCAGTCCGCAGACACTAAACAGTGAAAAAAATTGGAATGGCCCAATCTTGTGAAAAAAGTATTTCACAGAAATATGGATTTATGTTCAAATTCAATGTTGAGACACAAAATAAGCGAAAAGAATAGTCTGTCATAGATCAGACATAGATCATTCCACGGTCGGCGCCAAGATCCCTCAGGGATTTCTTAATTGTTATACATGTACATGTATCTAGAGACCACTTGTAGTAGAACATTTGACTCACAATCAGAAGATGTCAGGTTTGATTCCCAGAACTGGGTCACACCATCCCCCTCCCTGGACAGTACCCAAGCTTTCAAATAAGAGTTTGGTAGTGGCTGTTGTTTCGTTGCTAAGAGCTTGGCATAAAAAGTGAAAGTACATGTACATGTAACACATCTTTTGTATGAGAATTAAAAATGAGGTCCTGTGTTACTTTCACTGCAGGTGTGGAATGTAAAAGAACCCTCACTGCACTGGTGTCATTGCTGCAATGAAGAAGGTATTTTACTATTTTTATTTTTCTGTCGACAGAAAAATAAAAATTGTAACATACCTTCTTCGTTGCAGCTGTAACTAAAGGAGGATGAGCTAATATTATAGGGCATTTTCTATCATTCTATATAGAGATTGTATCAGTTATTTGTTGAAATGAAGTTTGAAGTCAACAGATTGTATTGATTTTAATTCTTTTTATAAACTGTTGAATATACATGTATACAATGCACATATACATGTATGGCCACTGACACATGTAAATATTTAAGATGCATGTACATGTAACTACATTTTGTACTCACAATTTGGATTTTAGTAGATGTAACCAGCGATATATAAAGCTTTATATATCGCTGATGTAACTTACCTTTTGTTTCAAGTATTCACATGAAACCAAGTTTTAATTATCAGTCTACTATTTATAGTGACAGGCAAATGTTTACTAAAAATTCTATTATTAGAAGCACATGCAGTCAGCTGACGTGTCAATCAACTTTACCGTTGTTTGAAAGAGTTGGCAACAGTAAACTGTAGCCTAAAGATCCAACTCAATGACAGTGACTAAATTGTTAATATCTAAAATTATAAAACGTTGGTGAATTACATTGATTTTGTCATATATTCAATTACAGGACTATCACTAGAAAACAGGTGCAAAACACAATAAATAACAATATCGGGTTAGTTACAGGAAAATATTTATGACCCGTGGTCATGTGTTGTGTGGTGTTACTGTCACTGTCAGTAGCGTTTCACAGTTACACGGCACTGTATGACGGGTTTTAAGCTGGGGAAAGGTAGATCGCGTTAATTCATTATCAATAATTTAAGTTATTTAGATAAAGAAACATAATTCAACAAACATACCTATGTAAACCCGTTCTCAACGAGACACATATCCGCGCTGCGCTCCGCCCAATATCAATGATCATTATTTATCTTTGTACATATAGTTAACCGGGCTCGGAGAGACCTTTAATTATTTGGGTAGTGTTTGCCGATCCCGAATGTATTATAAATTCAGTTCATGTGCATATGAACATGTCAACAACAGCTGGGTACCCGAAATAACCCCAATTGGTATTAATGGTAAGGATTATTTCCATATTTTTTTGTAGAATTAGTTGACAAACGATGTGTTATACTCTCCATGAAATAAATGTAGCTAAACTGAAACAACAGGTTACACCCTGGAGTGTAATCGTACAAAATATTTCAACTGGTGATGCAATAATAATTCTGACATTGATATAATATAAGACTCGAAGTTTGAATGTGTATACTCAACTTTAAACATTCAAAGAACGTGTATGAGATTTTGTTTAATTGAAAGACATTTTGACTTAAACAGAATATTCAAGTCTCTACCTTAATTTATCATGAAGTCTGTGGTTTATAGGTAAAATATATTAAAAGCTGAATTCACTCATGTACAATGTACATATAATTTTAATTTATATATATATATATCAATTGACAAACAATGTGCAATGATATTTTATATTTTGATATGTTCTGTTGTAGGATTCATTCCATGACTCGGATCATATTTAATGAAATTGTAAGCTTGTTAATTCAAATTAATGATGATTGTATTCTTTAATTTCTCATGATAACATTTTTTTCAGAATGGTTGGGGTCACATAACAATATATAATCATGATATATGCATCATTTATTTATATTATCTGTTATGAACACTATCATTGTTGTTGTTGATACTACATGATACTACATATTTTCAGTAACTTACAAACACATGTAGAACAAAGCATGGAGATGCCTGTCACAAATAAAGAAGATGGAGAGGGAAGTATGCCCCTACCAGACCCTCTCAGATCATCACCATCTCGTAGATCAGAAAAAAGAATATCAAGAAAATATTGGACCATACAGTTCTACAAATCTGGAGAGGCTTTAGAGGCACTGAATGGTATAGCTTTGGCCCAGTGTAATCCTACTTCATATGCTAGTCATGTCAGTAGATCACCATCCACTCCAAATCAAGGTATGTTCTGTCACTGTACTTTGTTGTCTTTGATTTGTTTTTTCTTCATATGTACATTGCCAAGCTTAATAACAAATATTTAGGAATGAGGTACGTAAACTGTAGCTGTCATTTTGCTATGGTGAAGAAGTAAACCTGTTTACAATAAAATGTGCCTTTGACTTTGCGCAAGTGAGCTAGAAAAACTTCCCCAGCCACACACATGTCCATTGACATAAATGTGAACCACAAAGAAGTGCATTGCTGAATAACAGTGTACAGTGGTGTATAACAGTGTACAGTGGTGTATAACAGTGTACAGTGGTGTATAACAGTGTACAGTGGTGTATAACAGTGTACAGTGGTATTTAACAGTGTACAGTGGTGTATAACAGTGTACAGTGGTGTATAACAGTGTACAGTGGTGTATAGCAGTGTACAGTGGTGTATAACTGTACAGTGGTGTATAACAGTGTACAGTGGTATATAGCAGTGTACAGTGGAGTATAGCAGTGTACAGTGGTGTATAGCAGTGTACAGTGGTGTATAACAGTGTACAGTGGTGTATAGCAGTGTACAGTGGTGTATAACAGTGTACAGTGGTGTATAACAGTGTACAGTGGTGTATAACAGTGTACAGTGGTGTATAACAGTAATGGAGAAGAGGCTTCCGTGACCGAAAGGATAGAACATCACACAGCATCAAGTCTCTTCCCTCTGGTCAGCATGAGTTCAAGTCCCATTGGAACCTAAGCTGATTTTGTGAGGAACTGGCCACCACCATATAACTGAAAAATTGTTGTGTGTGATCTAAAACATAAATATAACAAAATAAGAGAAATTGGGTGTTTTAACTTACTTGTGTACAATTACATGAACATTCATGTACATGTACATGTAATTGTTCATATTTCATAGTTAACCACATTTACATGTACTTATCTTTTAAATTTCAGATAAAATTATTACTCAAGAGCATCAAGCTGTCACCATGATACCAGACAGGATGTCTTGTAGTACCTGTGTGGTGGAGTTCCAGTATAGGACAGATCAGGTACTTGTACATCTATATTATGTACCTGCATAGTGATTTTTTGGAGTTGAAATTTAGAGCATTTTTTAAAAGTTATTTCACCAAGCAAAATAAGTCATGATTTTTACATAAATACATTTGTATATACATATATACCTAAAGCTAGTTTCAAGAATTACCAACATTTGCCATCATACATCAACATAATGTTAGAAAGATCACCAATATCAATTATATACAGTACATGATAAATAACAACAGTCTTCTGTTAACTTTTTCTCTTCACTATTTTCATTGACAATTGCAGAGATATACACTTACATGTATTTGTCAATAAGAAATTGAAATTGCTGTTGTTTACATAATGTTTTGTTTATTTTACCCCTCCTCTATCCTCACCCCTGCCAAAAGAAAAAAAACCAAACATAATAACAGACACAAAGATAAAATAAAAAAATACAAGGCCAACAATTGAGTTTTGAAACTTTTTAACCCATTCACCTTTAAGGTACATTTGGAATGGTCTAAGTTTTTGATTTACAGAAGAGTACATTGTTTTCAGGGTTTGATGAGGTAAAATGACAAATAGCAAAGAGATTCATCAAGTCGCCTTGCCTCAACTCATCTCACCTAACACCTTCGTGCCTACTGGCACATAAGCCCCTTTTGGGTCTCTATAATCAATTAGGATTTTAGTGTGTTGGGTGATTAACCCACCACCAAACCCCAACATGGAGGGCCAGTGGTTTTCTTTGGAAGTAAACTTCCCTTGTTCACAGAATTCAGTTAATGAAAGGCACTGGGGACTCACCTATTGCCACTGCCACCTAGCCACCAAAGTATTACCAGAGTCACCAAAGAGTAAGTGTGTCATATGACTTGCTGGCAGAACCTATTTGAGATGGTATGCATTTTTCTGGCATTTATTGGGAGTAACCTAGTGACATAAGTTACCAAGACCTTTTACCAACTGTTGGCTCCTAGGTCACCTTGCACTTGCCATACATTCAATTTATAAGAAAAAAATGTTGAAATAAAATGTAAGTATAAATGTATTCATTTTTCTTGTAATGGCCATCGTTGCAACAAAAAAATAACATGGTATAAACTTTATATAGAGCCATATTGGAAAACAATCAAAATATGTAACATTGTAATATGTCGACTTTGAATCCCAACATGTGTTTCACATTAAAGCTTAGGAGTATTAACTAGAGACTGACCTCTCAGTTAAGGTGTCACAGTAGGTAGGTTATGACCATTATGAATCACAAAACTGATTGTGTCACTTAAATGTGTTTAAACTTACCATTGATTCTGATACTCCAGTGTTCTTTGTATGGTACCTCTTACTTTAAAGTCATTTTTATCATCATGTTTTGATAAATCACTAAGTGGTAGTCTTCATCAGTATAAAATAATTATGCATTAGTAAACTTCATCAAATATCAGTTAAGACACCTTTAATGTGTAGGCCATTTTAAAAATTGAAAAAGATAATTCTAAATGCTATATTTTATTATCATTTTCAAAGCATCCTGTTTGAGGATTCTGGCTGTATAGAGTATGCTTACAAGGAGAATTTAAGATCCAAAAAGATCACATGTCAGATAATCGGAGGCATTTACGTGTAGGGGGATTTGAGAGTAGTTTGGTTAAAATTGAAATACAATTACTGACAACTGTATTTGTTTATACTAAAATGCTTTTCCAGATATTTTATAATTTTATTTTCTGTATATTAATGTGAAATTATATCTGGTAATTGTGGGAGTTAGTTTATTTCAGTGTGTAAACATAAAAACATGGAAACAAATGAATTAGAGAAAGATATATAAAATCAATAATTTGTTCAATTAAAAACAATATTTTCAGATATCTTAAAAAAACATTTCTTGCAAACAATCCTGTTGGATTTTTGTACAAGAAATGTCTCTTGCAACGTTCTTGCAAACAACAATTTAAAATATTTTAAAGAAAAATTTCTTGCAACATTCTTGCAAATGATCATGTTGGATTTTGGGTAAAGAAAAGTTTGTTGCAACATTCTTGCAAGAAATTGTTTTCCTGCAATATTGCTACAATTTTCCTGCAAACAAAATTTTGTTTACAGCTAGCTGCAACAACCTGCAACATTCTTACAAACTTTTCTTGCAAACAGATTTGTTTGCTGCAATATTGCAGCAATCTTTTCATTTCTATAAGAGTAGACTGTTCATGATTTAAAAAACATAAAAGTTGTCAAGTTGATGTGATATATTACCCTACAGTGTTTGTATTCCTCTTCTCACAGAAAGACCATTTTAAATCAGATTGGCATAGATATAACTTGCAACAGAAATTAAAGGGACGTAACTCTGTAACAGTTGATGAGTTTGAGGAAATTTCAGGTAAGAGAACTATTGCTAATGATGGTTTACTAGAAACTCTATCATTGAAGATGTTATGAACTCAATTATTGACTTTAATTGAAAATTTGGAAACATTAAATAACACATGACCAAAAACAAGGATGGAATATTGAATATGTAATGAATACATGTAAATCATTAAGTCACACAAAGAATTATTTAACAGGATCAAGTTCTGAACCAAATTTAATCAAAACTAAATCTCAACTAACTTTTAATTATTTCAAGGCAAAATTACACAAAATTTATGCAGCAACTGGCTGGTTTTATTACTATATTGATGGCATACAATGGTAAATTTAATGATGAAAAGCATTCTCGTTGGTAGAAAACTATAGAAATATTAAAAAATTGTTTCAGTGCTATTAAAAATTTTAGTACTTTACTAGAATCAACATAAAATGCACATATTTTGGTTGAAGTAAAATCTTGTTCAGTGTAAAATGTCTTGACCTTGTAATAAGCTGTGTTAAAGAACTTACATAGATATGATTTTAGCTTCGGCATCCAGATTAAAGTATACAGCGGTTAAGGTCCCATTCCTAGGTAATTGTATGACGATGCTCAATGTACCTGGATAAATCTGTCAAGCCATGTATACAAGAAGACGTGTTACAAGTTATGCTTTGGACACTGAGCTGCACTGCTGTAAAATATCATACACATTTACATGAAGATGAGAAAGTAAAGGTTTTGGGTGCACTTTTCAAAAGCTTGTTAGCATGTCAAATGTTACATACAGTGTAGTCAAAAACTGGTTCCAGCTAGCTGTCAAGAATGTGTATTTAGGCATAATTACCATACCAAATGTTTGGAGTTTCTTCTGAATTATGGATGAAAAAGATAATGTGGTAAAAGTTCTGTATAATCACAGTATTGGGAGCTGGTGTTATTGTAAAATAATAGACCTAAATGTTGCTGTACTAAACATACATGAATGATATGTTTTGGGATGCATACTAACAATTAATCTCTTAGAATGTTGCATATTCATGTACAAAATGTGGGCATAGGGACTGTGAAGTTTATATACAAACATGAACAATATGTATATTTACATCATCTTATTCTAAATCATGACTAAAAATCAATTACACATCATATCTACTTTTTATTCTCCCAGTAATAGCCAATTTTAGCCAAAATAGATAAAACTAAACTGTGTAAGATAAAACTCTGTCAGCTTGAATGAATTTATATACATGTATATAGACATACAAACACAGACACACTCACATAAACATGCATACACTCACACACACACACATGCACACACAAACACACACAGAAAGACAGACATACTCACACAGACGGACATACACACAGACATACATACACACAGACATACATGTATAGGAACACACACACATGCACACATAGATTGAATGCACAGCCAAAACATGAAATTCATGTGAATCAAGCTTATATGTTAAATGCAATACATTAAATATGTGAACAAAATTTGCCCGTGTATTTTGGCTTGCAATCCAAATTTTGTTCACGTAAATCAAAATTTAATGTGAAATTCACATGAATTTTTTTCATGTGAATTTAAAATATAAGATTGATTATTGTGAAATTCACAATAAAAATTTCACATGAAATATGAAACATGTGAAATTCATGTTAATCTCATGTGAAATTAAAGTGAAGATAATTCGCCTAATATGTAATGTCTTTACAAATTGATACTACATTGTGTCATGTCTGTATATATCAACAAACGGCAAAACAATTTAAAGTAAAATGCTCTAGCCACTCAATCACAGATACATACTTCCATCATTGAATTAATTGATATGAATGAAAGAGTCCATGTTTACTTTTAACGCAGGCTGTGTCTCCAGTATTTCTGGGTCAGAATCTGAATCTGAATCAGAAAATGAAACATCAACCAGCAAAGTTCAGCCAAAGCTAAGAGGAGTTTATAAGCGAGTGATGAATGCTGAAAATGCCAGCAGCAGCTGTGACAGTGACTCTGATGCAGGAAATATTCCAGAAGAAGCGGCTAGGAAATATCCCAAAGTTTTCTTTAGGAATGCTGATGGAAAGCTGATATCTGTATACCGATGTGTCATGCATCATAAGACTGTAAGTAATTAAGTCATGGTAACTGTTGCTATAGTAGTAATGTCTTAAACATAAATTATGCAATGCTTTAGTTAGATAAATTTTTTTATTTATTGTTGTTTAATGTAGTTAGATAGATGGAGCAGTGATTGATATGATACACCAAAATATCTTGTTTGTCTTGTTATACATTGTTATTGGTTCCTCGGCAACATGGGTTGTCAGTGATGTAAGTACATCAACACAATGTACAGACAATAGCTAATTATTCTGTTAACAATGACCAATTGATAACATAAGCATTTCAGTTGGAATTTAGACGTGCAAACAAAAAACGAACCCCAACAACAGTACATGGGCCTTGTGATCTGCAAATAGAACAACTGTCGAAAATAGATAGCCATCAAATTCTTACAATGCTGGGATATGATTTACATTAATACATTAATTATGTGGTGCAAAAATTGATTATGCCCTGGAGATCTCAGTTCAGGGATTGTATTGTTTTGGTCTGTTTATTTGATTTTCTGTCTGTCCATATGTCTGATATCATCATTTTGGTTTCTGTCATGTTGCCTGACTTTCTCTCTGCAGATTTTAACCAAATTTGGTATGATATATACTTTATATCAATGCAATATTAGTTGACACACCCTTTCCCTTACTTATGGAAGATGAGGACCTTTCCAGATTTTAGGGACTTTTTTGTTAAAAATGAACTTTTTCTTCATGTTACATAGGAAAATGATCAAACATTTTAGATACAATGTTGGCAAGATATTTATCACCTTAGGATAGGATCTGTATTGTAGGCACTTTGTGATATCACATTTTCATGAGAGTTATTCCATACAAGCCTGGATGGTGCATATGCTTAATGTTATTACATATCGTATTCGACCCAATAAGCACCCAGGGTGCTACAAAAGTAGGGAAAAAAGGGATGGGCTCTTATTGGAATCAATTGATAGTCAAACTGACGTAAAGCAGGTTTTTTTTATAAGATATGGTGGTTAAGTTGTTGTAATTGATACCAAGGACACATCAACATTCTTGTGTTGCTGGGGGCTAGAGATAAACTGTTATTGACGTATTTTCTGGTCCACATCTCCTTGTCAACATATAGAAAATATATTTGATCGTGTATGAATAAGGGGGAGGGGCTCTTATAGGGACATGGGCATTTACTGGATCAAATACAGTATTTCAGCATTATTTGTTTCTTATATAAATATCACCTCTAGTCACCTCAGGTTTGGCCCCGCTGGAACCTACAGGGAAGCTGATTTTGTGAGAAAGTTTGCCAGTTGACTAGCTGAAGGTCATTGTAACCAGATCTTCTCCTACACCATCAAAAACTGGTTGCCACTTCTTTCATCTGATCAACAGATACAATGTATGATTCCGATTTCAGAACCCACCAAAGAGTTATTCAGAACTGGTAACTTTGGTAACAGATATTCATTCTAAAATGAACTGGGCAGTGATTATGGCCAGTGGTGGACATTTTGCTGCAGCTATATTTGAAAGGTACTTTATTTTTCATACCTATCAACACATACAAATTGGCCCTTAAGCTTGCATGGATATCCTGTTTCAAACTGTGTACAGGACTAATATTAGATAAAGCATTTACTGATTCTATAAAATAAACAGATTCCAATTGATTTTGTGCTGTTTGTTTCCAGCACAAAAGTTAAATAATGCATGCATAAGGAAAATATATCCTAGCAATATATGTAAATTTTATTTTTTGTTCTGAGGTTGTCACCCTGATAAACCAACAACAAAAGAAACCCCAAAACAAACAAAAACACAAACAATGGCATATAAAGATATGTGGCCACCCAAAACAAACAAAAACATAAACAATGGTATATAAAGATATGTGGCCACCCAAAACAAACAAAAACACAAACAATGGTATATAAAGATATCTGGCCACCCTTTCTACAGTGCACATGTTATGTACATCTCTAAGTGCAAAAATTATATCTATTCCATGGAAAACAACCAAATTTAGAGACGGGATGTTATTGTGTTTCCTGAATTTTTAAACATCCTGCAGTAACGAGACATTGTTAGACTGTCAACATATAAAGCAAAAATGCTTTAAGATGTTGTGATGCTCTGATGCTAAGGCTTTCCAAGAGTGATATGTTTTATTTTAGCTATTTATACAGACCAAAGTGCCATACGATTGATGTAATTGATTGATTGTAATGCTCTAAGGAATAGATATAAGTTTTGCAGTTAGAGAAGTTAGAAAGCTTCATATTTATATATATTATTGTTTTTATTTGTTGTCTGGGTTTTATGCTGTTATCGTTTTCTGTTTTTGCTTTCTTTTTTCAGGGTTACAACCTCAGAACTTAAAGATTTACACATATCATGTATATTGCCTTGATTTATGATTGATTTTCATGTTTTGGAAGAAATATATATGTCAGAATTTAAAGGACAAAAATAAACACCCACTTCTGACTCAAAAGAGTATGTTTATTTGTATTATTTTCCATGAATTTACAAAACATTCTTGAATTGCATACTCAAATCATATCAATGTTTATCTATGTTTAGCAATTTTGATTTGTTTTAAAAACAGACACACTAGATGTATCAGCAGACACACTAGATATATCAGCAGACACACTAGATGTATCAGCAGACACACTAGATATATCAGTAGACACACTAGATATATCATCAGACACACTAGATATATCAGCAGACACACTAGATATATCAGTAGACACACTAGGTATATCATCAGACACACTAGATATATCAGCAGACACACTAGATGTATCAGCAGACACACTAGATATATCAGTAGACACACCAGGTATATCAGCAGACACACTAGATATATCAGCAGACACACTAGATGTATCAGCAGACACTAGATATATCAGCAGACACACTAGATATATCAGTAGACACACTAGATGCATCAGCAGACACACTAGATATATCAGTAGACACACTAGATATATCAGCAGACACACTAGATATATCAGCAGACACACTAGATATATCAGCAGACACACTAGATGTATCAGCAGACACACTAGATATATCAGCAGACACACTAGATGTATCAGCAGACACACTAGATATATCAGCAGACACACTAGATGTATCAGCAGACACACCAGATATATCAGTAGACACACCAGGTATATCAGCAGACACACTAGATATATCAGCAGACACACTAGATGTATCAGCAGACACACTAGATATATCAGCAGACACACTAGATATATCAGCAGACACACTAGATATATCAGCAGACACACTAGATGTATCAGCAGACACACTAGATATATCAGCAGACACACTAGATGTATCAGCAGACACACCAGATATATCAGCAGACACACTAGATATATCAGCAGACACACTAGATATATCAGCAGACACACTAGATATATCAGCAGACACACTAGATGTATCAGCAGACACACTAGATATATCAGCAGACACACTAGATATATCAGCAGACACACTAGATATATCAGCAGACACACTAGATGTATCAGCAGACACACTAGATATATCAGCAGACACACTAGATGTATCAGCAGACACACCAGATATATCAGTAGACACACCAGGTATATCAGCAGACACACTAGATATATCAGCAGACACACTAGATATATCAGCAGACACACTAGATATATCAGTAGACACACTAGATATATCAGTAGACACACTAGATATATCCACAGACATACTAGATATATCAGTATACACACTAGATATATCAGTAGACACACTAGATATATCAGCAGACACACTAGATATATCAGCAGACACACTAGATATATCAGTAGACACACTAGATATATCAGTAGACACACTAGATATATCCACAGACACACTAGATATATCAGCAGACACACTAGATATATCAGCAGACACACTAGATGTATCAGCAGACACACTAGATATATCAGCAGACACACTA
This sequence comes from Atrina japonica, assembly GCA_030159075.1. Classification (NCBI taxonomy): domain Eukaryota; kingdom Metazoa; phylum Mollusca; class Bivalvia; order Pterioida; family Pinnidae; genus Atrina; species Atrina japonica. The sequence goes on along the minus strand of BROG01000257.1, from coordinate 351,480 downwards.
GATGTATCAGCAGACACACCAGATATATCAGTAGACACACCAGGTATATCAGCAGACACACTAGATATATCAGCAGACACACTAGATATATCAGCAGACACACTAGATATATCAGTAGACACACTAGATATATCAGTAGACACACTAGATATATCCACAGACATACTAGATATATCAGTAGACACACTAGATATATCAGTAGACACACTAGATATATCCACAGACATACTAGATATATCAGTAGACACACTAGATATATCAGCAGACACACTAGATATATCAGTAGACACACTAGATATATCATCAGACACACTAGATGCATCAGTAGACACACTAGGTATATCAGTAGACACACTAGATATGTCAACAGACACACTAAGATATTTATATATATATATAGGCTATCATTTCTCATATCTATTCATATCTCTAAATAATTCTTCAATTAACAGAGAAAATATGATGCTCCACAAGACCTTTCACAGATATGTAGTAAGAGCAAAACGAGGAACAGCGCAGAGTAGTCGTGACAACCAAGGCAATGCTCCTAAGTCTGCAGGTGCTAGTCTCCGACGCTATAATGAAGAAGCTCTGAAAGAGGTAAGCAATAGTAGGGACTACAGAGTTCTGGAAACTGAAGTAAAACTGGAAAAAATGAAAGACACACTGAATTTACTAGTCAAGCCATAAACCTACTGCTTTTAATTCCATTACTATAATATCAACCAGTAATTTAGAACACAAAAAGTCATACTGAGAATACTAAATTGTTTTTACTGGAGCCATTTTTCAGTCTCATTTGATCGGGAAATTCCAACAATATCTTATGTCAAAAACATTAGTGGAGGTATGTCTTGAATGGTTGGAATTTTATCCAGACTTATTGGTCACATCAAGCAGTCAGACAAACTTTATGAACTTTTGCTTTTCAGAGTAACACATTTCGCACTTTGAAATAGACACTCAGTTATGGTGGTACCATAGTAATATTTTAGTATGTATAGTATTATTATTATTCTTGCTAATAAGGACTGATGTAAAATGCCGAGATGTTTGTTATCAAGTAATGCCATGACATTTTCTGTTACCATGGTTACAGGATATAACAAATCTTATGAAGTCTTGGAGTAAGCAGATGTCTGAGTGTGACCTCATCTTCCTCAGAGCTCCAGGTTTCAATAAAAGAATATTTTTCTCTGGAAAATCTCCAATTTTTAAAAAAGATGACACAAGAGTAAGAATGATCCCATTTCCTACAAAGCGGCCCACACTTAATGAGATCAGACGAGTACATGAAATGTTGGCATCTATCGAATGTTACGGTAAATATCTACTTGATTTCTGAGTGATATATGTATATCCTATCTGTCTGTCTGTCAATCTCTGTCTATCTCTATAATCCTATCTGTCTGTCTGTCAATCTCTGTCTATCTCTTTCATCCAATCTGTCTGTCAATATCTGTTTGTCTCTTTCTTCCTGTCTTTCTATCCATCCATCTGTCTGTCAATCTCTGTCTATCTCTATAATCCTATCTGTCTGTCTGTCAATCTCTGTCCATATCTTTTATCCAATCTGTCTGTCAATACCTGTTTGTCTCTTTCTTCCTGTCTTTCTATCCATCCATCTGTCAGTCAATCTTTTTCATCCTATATGTTTGTCTGTCAATCTCTATCTCTTTCATCCAATCTGTCTGTCATTCTCTTTTTCTCTCCATCATCCTATCTGTCTTTCTGTCAATCTCTTTCATCCTATCTGTCTAATTGTCTAAATTGTATCTGCCAAAAAAAAAAATTACCGTACATTGTTTTTCAGCCTAAGTATTTCAATCATTTCCACACGCCTAGTTCCGCAGTGAAATAAGTCTCAATTTTTTATTTATACATGTATTATCTTTTATATGTATTTTGTGTATAGATTTAAAATTGCTTTACTTGGTTTACTGTAATAGGACATGTACATTTTATCCCAGTGTCTCATTTAGATGTAGGCATGTTAAAATATACAGTTAAATCATCAACCCCTGAGAAGCAATGGATTCTTCTATAAAGCACTGACTTAGACAAATCCAAATGTGTCTTTAGGGGTGAATGTGTTTTATATGCACATGTAGCTTTATCTTTGTGTATGTTTCATGCAGAAGAAACAAGCATTAAAAGATAAATCACTTAACATCATTTTAGGTGAAGAATCTGAAATTCAGAATCATGTACCCATATCACCCCAGGTAACGTACAATCCAGATCATGGTTGCCTTGAGGTCATCAAAAAAGAAGAGCAGGTCACATCTCCACAAAGAAGGTTATCAGGTAGAACCAGAATGTCTCCTCTAGCCACCAGTGAAAGAAATCAACAAGATGAACAGACTGACCGAGATAAAGAGATCATGCAAGATGTAGTACAAAAAGGTCAACAATTGCATCTCCTAGGTGTGTTTTGTTCTGTTGTATTAGCAATGACTTAAAATGGAGACTAATGTCAGAGAATTTATATCTAAAGTATGAGAATATCCTTTATTTCAAGACATAATAATACTAAATCTGGGTGTAGCAACATAAAACATAAAAGAATTTACTTTTGTCTGAGAATATTCTCAACTTTGCATGCTTAGCCAACCAGGGCCATAAAACTATTCTCAGACAAATTGTTTTACTCAAATCTTGAAAATTTTCTCATTTTAAGTAAAGTTATGGATCATTAAAAAATCCTCAAACAAATTTCTTTCTGAAGTGATTGATAAAATATTTAAGTACAGTCTGTAGTTGACTTAAGTAATTCTTAACAAACAAAAATGGCAGCCTCCTACATGTATGTTCGCCTAGGGATAAATAAACACTAATGCCAGGGACTCCATCACCCTAGTTTATTTAGGGACATGTTCAATCCTGTTGGCTTTCAAAAACAATGTGTTATTTTAGCGATATAGGTTTAGAAGACCAAAACTTCTTTTTCTGTTGGCTTGTTTTCACTACGTTTGTTTACTTTAACAATAGGGACAGTGTAAATTAAGTCCGATACATGTGCCCCAGAGTATGTCCTGACTCATTTTTGCTATCTAATGTACTTATGCTAATTTACTTGTATCTTGAATATCGTTTATTATATACATTATACATATTATATGTATAAATTACTGAATTTGGTCATGTATTGGCATTTTACAAGAGGTTTTAATCTTTTTAAAAAGGTATAAATATGCTTATTTGATTTTAACATGTTTTGTAACTCTTGGTTGGTTATAAAATAATTAATTATAGATTGTGGTTAGAATAATATTCAAAGATCGAATTTAAGTGAATCGGGACATAAATTGGGACATATGTCCTCAACTAGATATACACTGCCCCTTAACAATCTTACCTCAGTTGGGAAAATTTTTAGGTCATTTTATGGTCCGCGATTTTTCAGTTTTTACACAGATGAGTAAAATCCTAACTTTAAAGAATAAAATTTGTCTCAGAATTTTCCTTGTTTATGGTCTCTGGTCCTGATTTCAAAGTTGAGTGAAATTTTAAGATTTTGGTAATTCTTATGTTTCACTGATTTGAATACTTTGCAAATCTCTTTTCCTTAATAATTTCCTCATTTTACAATAATTTTTTTTTTTTATATTTACTTATATAGAGATGTCACCAGCTTTAGGTAAAGTAACACAAATTTTGACCTGTGCTGTATATGGAGCAATGCTATTGCATAGAGTGTTCTTTTACATTCTTCACCTGCCTTCACCATGTTGACTCCATTTTTTTATATATATGAATGTTTCATATTTATTTACCTCACATGAGCCAAAGTCTCAAGTGAGCTATTATGATCACTCCCCATAGTAAACTTTTCATATTTTCAACTTCCTCTCTGAAATCACTGAAGGCATTTTAAAGAAACTGGAAGCAAGTGCTCAAGGTCCTTTACCAACATGACCAAGTTTGTAGTTTTCAGCCAGATCGGCCCAAGGGTGGATTCAGGGTGGGGCAAAATAGGTCCCAGGAGGTACACCTCTTTAAAAATCTTCTTCTCCAGAACTGCAGCATGAATTGAAAAACGGATTGTCTTTAGAAAGGGGAATATTAATTTTGGACACGTTTTGAGGTCTTTTCAGATTTTGTCATTTTCATTCATTTTTGCATGATTTCCTCGATTATCTCCTATTGTATTCACTACAATGCATACATTTAATGTGTTTTACTTGTAATTAGGTGAAGAAATGATGTTGTTGAAGAATTTTGCTGAAATTTAATTTTTTGAATTTTTGATAATTTTTTTAAGACTGAAAGAAAAGGAAGGGGTGCATTTTTCAGACTATCAGCTTTTGTTTCAAAACTTTGAAGGATTTTGATGAAACTTTACAGGAAGCAAGTGCTCAAAATCCTCTACCACATTTGTTGTTTTCAGCTAGATTGACCCAGGGGTGGATCCAGGATGGGGTAAAAGATCTTTTCAGACTTTGTCATTTTCATTCAGTTTTGCATGATTTCCTCAATCATCTCTCCTTGTATGCATTAATTTAATGTTTTACTTAAAATTTGGTGAATAAATGTTTCTGTGCAAGAATTTTGCAAAATTTTTTATGAATTTCCTAAGACTAAAAAAAAGAGGGTGGGGTGGGTAATTTTTCTCACATGGTCAGCTTATTCTTGGAAACCACTGAAGAGATTTTGATGAAACTTTACATAAAAGAAATACTTATGGTTCTCTACCACAATTGTGTTTTTTGTCCAGATCAGCCTACATATTTTTCTTGGCCTTCTTTCCACATTTGAAGATGGTTCTCAGGTGAGCAATTTGGGGCAACTTTGGCCTTTGTTGACTCAAGTTTGTATGTCTTTATTAATGTTTACAGAACATGTTTTACAAACTGAAAGTGTGATGACATCCTCGGGAGCCTCAACGGCCAGTGACTCCGAACTAGTGGAGTGTATGGAAACTTTATTAACAGGAGACTTAAAAAAATTTGCAGTCACAAAAAAACCAAAGCGAAAGAAAAAACAGAATAGGAAACGGAATCCATCAAAACACCAAATTGAACCAGAGTCAGATTCATATGGTAAAATGAATGCTGAATTAATATTTTTCAAAAAAGTCTTCAAATTTAATAAATACTCAAGCTCAACTTTTAATTCATTATTTTGAATATATAATCATTTGAAAAACTTTTGGGTTCAAGTGATTATAATTGAGTGATTTACATATAAATTTTACGTCACACTTATGATTTTTCTATAAAAAAAATGAATACATTGAGTACGGTATTCAAATTTGAGTATGTACTAGAACAATTTTTTAATACCAGTATTACTGAAGTTTTCTTCAAATGAGCAATAATTTTTATCATTATTTACCATTGTATACCGTCAATATACAAACATGACCTTTTACAGAATAAAGTTTGTGTGCTTTTACTTTAAAATCATGAAAAGTTAGTTGAGCTTGAGTACCGATCTGTAAATTTGGTGACGTGACTTGGACCATGATTTATTTTAAGGTTTATCAACATCTAGATGGAAAATCTTTCATTAGATTAATTTTAACATTTCATAAGTCTGTATCATATATAGTGGTTTTACAAATACAAAGCTACATTTTATTGTTTTTGTTAAAACACAGTGAGGGTTTCTGATGGTTTGTCATTTGTTTCAGCTGAGGAAAAATATCATTTAAAGAATCAATTGTACACTGCTTGCAAAACTGGAAATTTTGAAGATATTCGAAATCTTCTGGCAATTTTTATGGCGGTTGATTCAACAGGTGACAAGAATGACGTTCTACCTTTAAAATCACAGGTAGACAAGGAAATGGATTATAATAAGAAAGATTCAATTGATGACACTACCTGTCAAGTGACTCTGTCTTCTGAGAGCTTGAAACATGATTGTGATACCGCCACTGTCAAACATTTAGATGACCATGGTGTTAATATGATAAGTCAATCAGACACTTCAGTGGATTGTGGCATAAACAGTTCTAATTCAGCATTCAATAATTCAAAGACAAGTTCTTCTGAAATACAAGAATCTAGTTCAAAGGTCACAGGTCAAACTCATATCAATAAACCAACTAGTGTTAATGTAGAGAAAGTGCAAAGTTTAAGGTCATTAACAGAAGCTCAAGAAGTTGTTTCACCAGTTATTACGGCAGACATACTGAATGAGCCAATTGGAGACAATGAAACAACTTTACTTCATGTGGCAGCTAAAGAAGGTCACCACAAGGTCATCAGACGGCTACTTGAAAGTGGTGCCAATCCAGCAGTCAAGTGAGTACTTATATACTAGAGAACCATGATATGTTACAAACTGATTTTATGATAAAAGTAACAATACATTGTAGTTTGCCATCATTTGTTATAAACTGATTTTATGATATAAGTAACAATACATTGTAGTTTGCCATCATTTGTTATAAACTGATTTTATTATATAAGTAACAATACATTGTAGTTTGCCATCATTTGTTATAAACTGATTTTATTATATAAGTAACAATACATTGTAGTTTGCCATCATTTGTTACAAACTGATTTTATGATATAAGTAACAATACATTGTAGTTTGCCATCATTTGTTATAAACTGATTTTATGATATAAGTAACAATACATTGTAGTTTGGCATCATTTGTTATAAACTGATTTTATGATATAAGTAACAATACATTGTAGTTTGCCATCATTTGTTATAAACTGATTTTATGATATAAGGAAGAATAATGTATATTTGACTAAATGTAGAAGCTGGTTTGGTTCATTTTCAATTTCTTTACAAAATTATTCTGCCAGTTGTCTTATAATTTGGTAAATATAGCATTTCTGGGTAAGGAAGATAAGTTCTTAGTGTAATGACCCCCCAGGGGATCAGGGGTTATGTAGGGTGGAGTTTCACATATGATATGTAAGACTCTTTTGGCCTGGCATTAAGATTCTTTGTTTAACATGTGCAAAGTGAATGTCAGTAATGATATCTGTTTGGTTTGACATCTATCAAAAAAGGTTACTTTTCATGTAAATTTGCAAAAACATCTGTTGGTGAATTCAAATATATGATAGTAGATATTGTATATACATTTTGTTTTTAAAAGTGTTTGTCAAACATTTAATAACACTATGGATATCAAATGTTTTAATCCATCAACCTCTGAAAATGATAGTCATATATGTATAAATTTTGCATGACTTTCTTTATATATACATGTACATGGACAGCAGCCTTTTTAACAGTTTTTGGAGTAAGGGATGAGTTATGTGAAGTAGCTAGCAGTTATATACAGCTGAACTAAATGTTTGTACATTTTGTACATAGATATAAAAAAAATTCTTCAGAATAGAAGAGAAAGTAGTCGATGACTGCCTTTTCATGAGAATAAACAACAGAATCTGCTGGTTGTTGGCTTATATTGTATGTACAGCATTATTATATCAATATACTACTGCTTGCAACTTGCAAAAATTTTGAAATTTTGAAATCACAAATTTGTGTTTTCATAATTAAGTCTTTAAACGGTGAGTGGGTGATATGTAGCCATAAAAACATTTTAACTAGATATTGATTTTTATGTAAAACACTGAAAACAACCAAGTTATGGTTATTCTTGTGTTTGTGACTTCAGAGACAAATATGGGCAGCCACCATATACAGCTACTTCAGACAAAGAAACACGCAATGAGTTTCGGAGATTTATGGCCAGATTCCCTGACAAATATGATTACAACACTGCTCAGGTATATCTTGCATACAAAACTGCTTAGGTATATCTTGATTCAATATTTAAGATCTATTCTTTCTTGTTAAAATCTTGAAATCAAAGCAGAAAAGAGCTGTGAATTAATGTAGTTTATTTGTTTGTCCATCTTTAAGCATGGATCTTTCTGCACATTTGTTGACCTTGGCTCCCTTGTTTTCCTTTTATTCCATTATTGACAATATTGTCAGATAATTAACCTGTTTATTGGAGTTGAAACACAGGATTGGATTGGATCACAATTTGTCACAGGATGCATACAGAAAACAAGAAATATTTACAAATACAGTTATCAGAGCAGACCAAATCCTTGTTACATCTGATCCAATGTTTAGGTTAATTTAATATACAGCACCCACAAAAAATAAATATTCACCCATAAGCATTTTACATGGAATGATATACAGAAGTGTACAAAATCAAGTCACTTTTTACTTTGTCACAAAATTTGTTTTTATCATCATATAACCTGCCTATTATGCCGTTTTGTAAACAAATATCTTCAAGAATATACAAGGTTCACTTATGTGGAGAAAAGTACTGAAATGGAATAGGAACTGTATGTAATGACCAATAATAATTAATTTGAAAAGCCATTCTGTAATATACAATTCAAAATGGTCATAAGATGAATCACTTAGGGGCAGGGTAAAGATCGAAAGATGCTCAAAATTATCAGATTACACACAGAAATTATTGATAGTTGTTTTTTTAAAATTGTATTTACAACTTTGATCAAATTTGATTTTGATTTTATTTAATTCACTAGATACCTGGTCCCCTTACACCAGAAATGGAGCTTGAGAGAAAACAGAGAGAAGCAGAGAGGAAAAAAGTACAAAAGAAAGCAAAACAGCAAAAGATGAAAGTAAGTAAAAAAAACTTGTTTATTTGTTTATTGTTGTTTAATGTCCCACTCAAGAATCTTTCACCAAATGTCGGTGAAGGGCTTCAAATTTTGGCCTATGCTCGGCACTTACGGCCATTGAGCAGTGAGGGTTCTGTAACAAGCTGACACCTACGGTGACACAGGACCTAGATTTTTACTGTCTTGTCCGAAGGACAGGAAACCAACCTGTGGCCAGCTAGACTCGAACTCACTACCTCATGATCAAGAGTCAAGTGTGCTACTGACTGAGCCAGTCCATCACTAACACAGATCATAGATACAAAATGTTAACAATAGTGTGTTAATCATACAGCAGTACACATATAAACCATAGTTAACAAAGTGTTAACAAAAGTGTGTTAACCATACAGCAATACATGCATAAACCATAGTTAACAAAGTGTTAACAATATTGTGTTAATCATAAAGTAATACACATAAACCATAGTTAACAAATTGTTAACAGTAGTGTGTTAATCATACAGCAATACACACATAAACCATAGTTAACAAAGTGTTAACAAAAGTGTGTAAATCATACAGCAATACACATATAAACCATAGTTAACAAAGTGTTAACAATAGTGTGTTAATCATACAGCAATACACACATAAACCATAGTTAAAAAAGTGTTAAAATGCTGAGTTCATACAGCAATAAACTTTAAACCATAATTAACAAAGTGTTAACAGTAGTGTGTAGTTCATACAGTAATATACACATAAACCATAGTTAACAATGTGTTAATAATAGTGTACTCTTTACAGCAATACACATATATACCATAGTTAACAAGTGTTAACAATAGTGTGTAGTTCATACAGTAATATACACATAAACCAAAGTAAACAATGTGTTAACAAAAGTACTCTGTACAGCAATACACATATAAACCATAGTTAACAAAGTGTTAACAATAGTGTGTGGTTCATACAGTAATACACAAACCATAGTTAATAAGTGTTAACAATAGTGTGTAGTTTATACAGAAATATATACACATAAACCATAGTTAACAATGTGTTAACAAAAGTACTTTGTACAGCAATACACATATTAACCATAGTTAACAAATTGTTAACAGTAGTGTAGTCTGTATAGTAATACACATATTAACCATAGTTAACAAATTGTTAACAGTAGTGTAGTCTGTATAGTAATACACATATAAACCATAGTTAACAAAGTGTTAACAGTAGTGTAGTCTGTATAGTAATACACATATTAACCATAGTTAACAAAGTGTTAACAGTAGTGTAGTCTGTATAGTAATACACATATTAACCATAGTTAACAAAGTGTTAACAGTAGTGTAGTCTGTATAGTAATACACATATTAACCATAGTTAACAAATTGTTAACAGTAGTGTAGTCTGTATAGTAATACACATATTAACCATAGTTAACAAATTGTTAACAGTAGTGTAGTCTGTATAGTAATACACATATTAACCATAGTTAACAAATTGTTAACAGTAGTGTAGTCTGTATAGTAATACACATATTAACCATAGTTAACAAATTGTTAACAGTAGTGTAGTCTGTATAGTAATACACATATAAACCATAGTTAACAAATTGTTAACAGTAGTGTAGTCTGTATAGTAATACACATATTACCATAGTTAACAAATTGTTAACAGTAGTGTAGTCTGTATACACATATTAACCATAGTTAACAAAGTTTAACAGTAGTGTAGTCTGTATAGTAATACACATATAAACCATAGTTAACAAAGTGTTAACAGTAGTGTAGTCTGTATAGTAATACACATATTAACCATAGTTAACAAAGTGTTAACAGTAGTGTAGTCTGTATAGTAATACAATATTAACCATAGTTAACAAATTGTTAACAGTAGTGTAGTCTGTATAGTAATACACATATTAACCATAGTTAACAAATTGTTAACAGTAGTGTAGACTGTATAGTAATACACATATTAACCATAGTTAACAAATTGTTAACAGTAGTGTAGTCTGTATAGTAATACACATATTAACCATAGTTAACAAAGTGTTAACAGTAGTGTAGTCTGTATAGTAATACACATATAAACCATAGTTAACAAAGTGTTAACAAAGTTTACTCTGTACAGTAATTTACAAGTACTATTATAAATCATAGTTAGCAAGGTGCTAACAGTAGTGTAGTTTTACACTAGCAATTCACAAGTATAAATCATAGTCAACAAAGTACATGTAGAAGAAATTGTTAACAAAATATTAACAACAGTGTAATGTGTAAAAAAAGCCATAATATTAATACAGTTCAATCTCATTATGTCAAAATCAGAGGACTCGAAATTCCAGTCATGTCAAAGTCGAATGGCCGGTCCAGATTATTTTACTATAAGTTTATACAACTTTTATTCCGGATATTTCAAAGTTTTTATCTCAAAATTTTGCTTATCTCAAAGTATTTGTTTGGTCCGAAGTATCGAAATATTACAAATTTTCACTTGCTATCTGGAAGTTACCATCTGCGATTTAAGGTTTACATTTTGTACGCAAAAAACACTCTTAAAATTACATGTTTACCTGCAAAACATGGGACAATCAACTTCCAATAACAAACCAAGATGAAAGTGTAATTAATAATTGCTTAGATTCAAATTGAATTAGGCAGTACCCTGAGCAGGTCTATTTGTTGTTGAATAAGAATATAAAATATGTGAATTGAAAACTTTGGTTATCTTGAATTTCGGATATCTCAAAGTAAATGGGGTGGTCCAGTGAAGTTTTAGATAACAAGATTCCACTGTATTTCAAATAGTCTGAATATCATTTCTATTTAGAAATACCTGCTACATTTGTGTAACAATGGACTAACCCTATATAACATCTGCCAGTTATACCAAACTTTTGGCTTCTCCCATTAGTGGTGCATTATAGTCAACATTGGCTGCATGACATTTGTTGTATATTATTATATTATTATCTTTTTTAAGGAAAGGAAAGCTGTTGAAGAGGAGAAGGCAGCAGAAGAAAAAGAAAAAAGAAGATTCCTGGCTTTGTCAGATAGAGAGAAGGTGAATATCAATCATTTCATACTTATATTTTTATATATGGAGTTGTTGGGTTTTTTTTGTTGTTTTTTGGAATTGATTCAGTATATTTTTTTTATTTTTGTTTTATTATTATTTTTTATGAATGAGTATGTAAAACTGAGCTGTCATTGGTGAAAATTCAGCATACAGATTTTCTGAAATTTTTTCATCTTATGTATGTCACGAAGAAATCACCTGATAGTGTCAAAGAATCATGTGTTATTTGTCTGAAATAACCTTGAAGATGGACTCTGATATGTCGAGAGTGCTTGTATTTATTTCATAATCATGTGAAAAGAAAGACTTTTGATGTATGTGAACAGGCAATATCACATTATCAGTGTTGATTCCATGCTGAAGCAGTCAATTTAGGCTTCAGGCCAAGTTTTTCAGACATAATCATTGCTTTATCTTGTACATATGAGTTTTTATAATAATCAGCAATGATATTTTTAACAGAGGGCCCTTGCTGCAGAGAGGAGGCTTTTACAGCAGAAGGGAGATAACTCCTTGTTACTGAGGTAAGTTATTTTTCTGTTAGATATATATATATATATAGGCAAGAATTCACTAATGGTCCAAAAAGTGTGACAATTGCAGCAAAAATTAAATTAAATATTTAAATTAAAAAAATATTGCCAATAAATAGTATATCCCTGGAGGCATTAAAAAAATATATAATGATTTATGATCGAAATTAAAATGTTCAATCTCTAATGATTTTGCAGTATGTAACGTTGACAAAATATAAAATTAAAAACACAATTGAACTGTCTATCAATTGTCTTCAGATATTTAATTTTGGAACATCAATTTCTACTGGAAAACACTTCTAAATGAACAGTGATTGCATTTAGTTACCTCACAATTTCAGTATCAAAAGTAACAATACTTTTTTTTCTTGTCAATGTTACATACTGTTTTATAAAGTTGCTTTGCATGAAGAAACAAGAAAATATTTTAAAATGTTTATCCATATATTCTTAAACTTCATTACAAAGTTGTTTTTAGAAAATAAATCTATCTTTTTATCCTACAAGAAATGGCAATTTTATTTGTAAGTGATGTACGTAACATTGACAAGAAAATTAAATTAAGAAATAATGGCTGAACCTCCTGTGAAAACTGATTATTTTAATGTGATTTTAGTAAATCAGTGTTCTCCATGCTTCTTGTTGTGAAAGGTCAATATTTCGAAACAAAATGAACGAGTCTTGCTATTTGATTTAATAATAAAAAAGCTTGGAATGAACATTTTTTAATGAGTCCGTTTCATAACTATCTTTTGTCATTGTTGACAGTACGTAACTTCTACAAATATTTGACAAAATAACAAACCTTCATCCTCAGCGTTCTCCATGCTTCTTTTCCCCCATTTTAGTTACCTCTTGTTGCCAGAAATCAGTTGTTGCAAAATTACGTCGGATGTCGTAAACGTTAACATTCGGGAGAGAAAAATACTTTTTTCATTTTTTACAGTACGTAATGTGTGTTTTTGACGTGAAAATGTCATTATTAATCACGAGATCGAATATTTTTTCAGTTCACTGGGAAGACCCAAACTAGGACTTGATCTAGCTATCCAGCGTGTAAACGACTTTATTTACGACAATTATGATCACCTTCCGCAAGTAACATATCCCTCGTGGCAGATTTCAGTACGTAACCTGCATTTGACAAAAATACGTTACGTACTATCACACTAATTTAATTTCACATAATTTTAAAATGTCAAGACTTAAAAGTAGAAACGCTACACCACTTGGAAACCACGTTTTTAGTCAACATATTACTGCCATTAGAATTGCCAAATGACATGAAGTGGCGATGTAGCAATCAATTGAAATACACACGGTATCAAATGTCACGTTTTTTTCCCTGATTTTGTTTGTGGGTGCCCTTATGAAATATGATGAATTAAGCACAGTTGAAGAATGAACTGCATATTATTATGATTTTTTGATAGTTTATTAACAAAACACAAAAAATGTCTATGAATTGTTACCTTCTCCATGGTTTAAGTATACAAACTGTTTTGACAAGAAATTAACTCAAATTTCCCCTTAGTGAATTCTTGCCCATATATATATATATGTATACATATACAGTAAAACCTGCTATAGTGGCCACCTGTATATAAGGATCACCTGTTTATAAAGGCCAGTTTTTAAAAGTCCCTTGACTACATACTTCAACTAAATTGAACCTGTGTATAAGGGTCACCTGCACATAAAGGCCAATATTTTCTGGTCCCTTGGGTGGCCCCTATATACAGGTTTTACTGTATATATATATATATCAATAACTTTTATATGATATGAATTATCTCCCCTTTTGATGTAAACTTTTCATCATGATCAATAACAGCATTTTTTAAGACAGTAATGCAGCTACGGTATATCTAATAGAGACTTAGGAAATACATGGTTCAGTCTTCCAACTTTTCTCATTTCATTGCAAAGATGTTCTTTAATTAATTAATAATTTGTATGTTTGCAATTTCCTTTTCCATTAGAAATAAAAACATCATTTTTCTTCTGCATTTGACCAAAAGACTTATGATATTTGACGTTATCAGTAGTGTATGAGTCCAAAGTAGTGTATGAGTCCAAAGCATTATCTGACATTATCAGTACTGTATGAGTCCAAAGCAATATCTGACATTATCAGTACTGTATGAGTCCAAAGCATTATCTGACATTATCAGTACTGTATGAGTCCAAAGCAATATCTGACATTATCAGTACTGTATGAGTCCAAAGCAATATCTGACATTATCAGCAGTGTATGAGTCCAAAGCAATATCTGACATTATCAGTACTGTATGAGTCCAAAGCATTATCTGACATTATCAGTACTGTATGAGTCCATAGCAATATCTGACATTATCAGTACTATATGAGTCCAAAGCAATATCTGACATTATCAGCAGTGTATGAGTCCAAAGCAATATCTGATGTTATCAGTAGTGTATGAGTCCAAAGTAGTGTATGAGTCCAAAGTAGTGTATGAGTCCAAAGCAATATCTGACATTATCAGGAGTGTATGAGTCCAAAGCAATATCTGACGTTATCAGTACTGTATGAGTCCAAAGTAGTGTATGAGTCCAAAGTAGTGTATGAGCCCAAAGCAATATCTGACATTATCAGGAGTGTATGAATCCAAAGCATTATCTGGCATTATCAGTACTGTATGAGTCCAAAGCAATAGTGACATATCAGTCTGTATGAGTCCAAAGTAGTGTATGAGTCCAAAGTAGTGTATGAGTCCAAAGCAATATCTGACATTATCAGTAGTGTATGAGTCCAAAGTAGTGTATGAGTCCAAAGTAGTGTATGAGTCCAAAGCAATATCTGACATTATCAGTAGTGTATGAGTCCAAAGCAATATCTGACATTATCAGTACTGTATGAGTCCAAAGCAATATCTGACATTATCAGCAGTGTATGAGTCCAAAGCAATATCTGACATTATCAGTACTGTATGAGTCCAAAGCATTATCTGACATTATCAGTACTGTATGAGTCCATAGCAATATCTGACATTATCAGTACTATATGAGTCCAAAGCAATATCTGACATTATCAGCAGTGTATGAGTCCAAAGCAATATCTGATGTTATCAGTAGTGTATGAGTCCAAAGTAGTGTATGAGTCCAAAGCAATATCTGACATTATCAGGAGTGTATGAGTCCAAAGCAATATCTGACGTTATCAGTACTGTATGAGTCCAAAGTAGTGTATGAGTCCAAAGTAGTGTATGAGCCCAAAGCAATATCTGACATTATCAGGAGTGTATGAGTCCAAAGCATTATCTGGCATTATCAGTACTGTATGAGTCCAAAGCAATATCTGACATTATCAGTACTGTATGAGTCCAAAGTAGTGTATGAGTCCAAAGTAGTGTATGAGTCCAAAGCAATATCTGACATTATCAGTAGTGTATGAGTCCAAAGTAGTGTATGAGTCCAAAGTAGTGTATGAGTCCAAAGCAATATCTGACATTATCAGTAGTGTATGAGTCCAAAGCAATATCTGACATTATCAGGAGTGTATTAGTCCAAAGCAATTTCTTATTTTATCAGTACTGTATGAGTCCAATGCAATATCCAATGTTATAAGTAGTGTATGAGTCCAAAACAATATCTGATGTTATCAATGGTGTATGAGTCCAAAGTAGTGTACGAGTCCAAAGTACTTTATGAGTCCAATGCAATATCTGATGTTATCAGTACTTTATGAGTCCAATGCAATATCTGATGTTATCCTTGTGTATGAGTCCAATGTAATATCTGATGTTATCCTTGTGTATGAGTCCAATGTAATATCTGATGTTATCCTTGTGTATGAGTCCAATGTAATATCTGATGTTATCCTTGTGTATGAGTCCAATGTAATATCTGATGTTATCCTTGTGTATGAGTCCAATGTAATATCTGATGTTATCCTTGTGTATGAGTCCAATGTAATATCTGATGTTATCAGTAGTGTATGAGTCTAATGTAATATTTGACATTATCAGTAGTGTATTAGTCCAAAGCAATTTCGGACTTTATCAGTACTGTATGAGTCCATTGCAATATCTTATGTTATCAGTAGTGTATGAGTCCAAAGCAATATCTAATGTTGACAATACTGTATGAGTCCAATGCAATATCTGATGTTATCCTTGTGTATGAGTCCAATGTAATATCTTATGTTATCAGTAATGTATGAGTCCAATGCAATATCTGACATTATCAGCAGTGTATGAGTCCAAAGCAATATTTGACATTATCAGTAGTGTATGAGTCCAATGGCTTCACATGCACACAAGAGTAGACTTGATTTGATGTTATATATATTAATATATTTACTGTAGAATCAGAAAATTTGGTTGTTGGTTTAACTTTGTTTGTTTCGTTGTTTTCATTTATCAACAAAATTTATACCAGGACAAAATTTTTCATGAATTATACCTAGTAATATTAAAAGGTTCATTTACAAACAGATTTCAATTTCAACGAAATTTAATGTTAGTGAATTATATATATATATATGTATATGAAATAAATAATACTTCATTTCTGAATATCTCCTTTCTTGTCTTGTAGCCGCTGTTATCATTGTGGTGCCGATATTTCAGGAAAAGTACCGTTTGAATATTATGACTACAAATTTTGTACTCCAAAGTGTTTGCAGCAACACAGGGCAAAAAATGTTTGATTGACATATATATGATCAGGAAGATTGCTGTCAGCATAAAAATTCCATTCCAGTATGAATGTGAGATGTAATAGGGAGACAGAGTCATTAAATGCAATTGCCATTTAATATTGTCACTGATGTGGAATAAAGCAACAAAGCCCTTGTGAAAATGACTGTAAAATGTGTACAGGCCAAGGGTGATCATGTATATGTTCAACGATTTAAAAGTCATGATGAATATTCATGTAATACAGGCCAAGGATTATGTTTCCATAATTATCCAAAAGTCATGATGAATATATATGTAATACAGGCCAAGGATTATGTTTCCATAATTATCCAAAAGACATGATGAATATATATGTAATACAGGGCAGGGATCATGTTTCCGTATTACGATTCAAACTCATGATGAACAGGTATGTAGTACAGGCCAAGGATTATGTTTCCAGTACAGTCCAAAAGACGTAATGAATATGTATGTAGTACAGACCAGGGATTATGTTTCCATAACAATCAAAAAGATATGATGAATATGCATGAAAAATAGGCCAGAGGTTATGTTTCCAGTACATCAGAAAAGATATGGTGAAAATGCCTGTAATGAAGACCAGGGATTATGTAAAAGACAATGAGTAATTGTGAACATAGTATGCATCTTCAATAGGCAAAAATATATGTTCCCTTGACAACTCCTCATTTGACTTTTTACATTACACAGAGAAAAGCTCAGGAAAATTATTGTGCCATGAATTTCTGGACAAATAATTTAAAAATGTAAAAATATATTTGTGCAATATACATATTAAACTTAAGAGCATCATAACATACAAATGAATGTTACTTGGTAGTTTTTCAATTTTTCATTTTAAGAAGAACAAATGATAAACCATTTTTACATAGGGTTTTGAAGCCACACTAATCTGTACATCCATCAATCTGTTTTGAAAGTACATTTGTACATGAAGTTGGAACAATACTGGTCCCAAGCACCGAGTCATTCCAGTGGGATAATTATTATATGTCAGAAGGTTTAAAGATATTGTACAGCCTGGCTTTCAATACTTACTAGGTAAACATTGATATCAAAATCAGATACATTTTATTGTGATAGTCAGTCTGGTTTTTATACAGAAGCTTAGCTGTCCTTATTTGTGATTTCAAGAATTGTCCATTTTCCAAACTGAAAGCAAAAATATTTCAATGCATTTCAGAGTTCTCAGAACTGAATAATTAACTGTTGGACATTTTTAAGGTTAATACATTGGATTTACCATCCAAAACAATTATTTATCAACACTTTAAAAGATGGCTGATTTTAGTTTAATTACTGTAGAATCAGCCATCATGTTAGAACCCTAAATCTCATACTAACTCCTTCCAGACACCTGGTCCTGTTCCGTTTGGGATTCACAATTGTTCTCTGTGTTTAGACCATTGTTATATCTAATTTATTGTATTCTAGTCGACTTGGAGTTTAGGATATCCATTGGTACGGCTTCATAATAGTACGTAGGGCCTATACCTAAAGCCTTTATTCAGTGGCTACATACATTTCATAAGGAAATCCTTACTATATAATGGTCTTACATTATAAATAAGGATCAGATATATATCAAATATGATCTGAAATGTAGTCAGTTAGGCAGTTGGGCATGTTTTGGGAACATTCTATATAAAAGTTATTCTCATGCAATACATAAGTATGGACATTCCAGTATATTTGTAATGTATTTTAGTATTTTACTATTTATGTATATGTTAGTGTCTGTGTTGCTCCATCTACAGTCAATATTTAGATATATTTGTCTCAGTCATATAAACACAAACTTTCTGCTGTATAAAATACAAATGATACTGATTTTGAAATGAAAATCAGAGTAAGAATGTGGATTTTATTGATTTATATAAATGTTAAGCCTCAAAGCTGTATAGATATATATGTGTGTGTGTTTGTGTGTGTGTGTGTGTGTGCATTCTCCCTGATCCATGGTTTATAGTAAATGCTCAATGTTGTTGTGATTTTGTACTTTATATATATATATATATACATATACATAAACATGTAAATACAGTGGAATCTCACTATCTTGAAGTTCAGGGGACCGCCCCGTTTACTTTGAGATATCCGAAATTCAAGATAACCAAAGTTTTCAATTCACATATTTTCTATTCTTATTGGACAACAAATAGACCTACTCAAGGTACTTAATTCAAATTCGATCTAAGCAATTATTATTACACTTTCATCATGGTTCGTTAATGGAACTTGATAGTCTTATGTTTTGCAGGTAAACAAGTAATATTAAGAATGATTTTTAGGTACAAAATGTAAACCATCACAGATGGTGACTCCGAGATAACAAGTGACAATATTATAATACATGTATTTTGATACTTCGGACCAGAAAAATACTTTGAGATAAGCGAAATTTCAAGATAAAAACTTCAGAGATATCGGGAATATAAGCAGTTTAAATATATAGTAAAATAATCGGAACTGGAACTTCAGCTCATCTGATTTTAAGATAACAAGATTCCACTGTATATTGTAATATTATTATGTAAAACTTAAATTTTTAATACAAAATTGATATATTCAGATGTTTCCATATGTTTACAAACTTTATGTAGTTTGGGGTTATCACATAGCAGTGTAAATGTACATATATTCTCAGTCAGCACATCTGATTTAAGTCAGAAGTGTGTGGTTAATTAGTACACTGTGTGATACATGTAAGTAAGAAACTAATATGATGTACACTGCTAATTAATAGAAGTAGTGCATTTCCAATTACCTTATAAAGTATTTGTCAAAGTGATAGTATGAAAGAAAGAAAGAATTGTGTAATTGAGATTGCAATAAAAGCATACAATGTAATAGATGTAAAAAAAAAGAGTCGCACACAGTTAGGAAGGAGAGGAGTGTCATGCTGTGTGGGTCATACACAGTTAGGAAAGAGAGGAGTGTCACGCTGTGTGGGTCATACACAGTTAGGAAAGAGAGGAGTGTCATGCTGTGTGGGTCATACACAGTTAGGAAAGAGAGGAGTGTCATGCTGTGTGGGTCATACACAGTTAGGAAGGAGAGGAGTGTCATGCTGTGTGGGTCATACACAGTTAGAAAGGAGAGGAGTGTCACACTGTGGGTCATACACAGTTAGTAAGGAGAGGAGTGTCACGCTGTGTGGGTCATACACAGTTAGAAAGGAGAGGAGTGTCATGCTGTGTGGGTCATACACAGTTAGGAAGGAGAGGAGTGTCACGCTGTGTGGGTCATACACAGTTAGGAAGGAGAGGAGTGTCACACTGTGTGGGTCATACACAGTTAGGAAAGAGAGGAGTGTCACGCTGTGTGGGTCATACACAGTTAGGAAGGAGAGGGGTGTCATGCTGTGTGGGTCATACACAGTTAGGAAAGAGAGGAGTGTCACACTGTGGGTCATACACAGTTAGTAAGGAGAGGAGTGTCACGCTGTGTGGGTCATACACAGTTAGAAAGGAGAGGAGTGTCACGCTGTGTGGGTCATACACAGTTAGGAAAGAGAGGAGTGTCATGCTGTGTGGGTCATACACAGTTAGGAAGGAGAGGAGTGTCACGCTGTGTGGGTCATACACAGTTAGGAAAGAGAGGAGTGTCATGCTGTGTGGGTCATACACAGTTAGGAAGGAGAGGAGTGTCACGCTGTGTGGGTCATACACAGTTAGGAAAGAGAGGAGTGTGTGTGGGTCATACACAGTTAGGAAGGAGAGGAGTGTCACGCTGTGTGGGTCATACACAGTTAGGAAGGAGAGGAGTGTCACGCTGTGTAGGTCATACACAGTCAGGAAGGAGAGGAGTGTCACGCTGTGTGGGTCATACACAGTTAGGAAGGAGAGGAGTGTCACGCTGTGTAGGTCATACACAGTTAGGAAAGGAGAGGAGTGTCACGCTGTGTGGGTCATACACAGTTTAGAAAAGAGAGGAGTGTCACACTGTGGGTCATACACAGTTAGTAAGGAGAGGAGTGTCACGCTGTGTGGGTCATACACAGTTAGAAAGGAGAGGAGTGTCATGCTGTGTGGGTCATACACAGTTAGGAAGGAGGAGTGTCACGCTGTGTGGGTCATACACAGTTAGAAAGGAGAGGAGTGTACGCTGTTTGTGTGGGTCATACACAGTTAGGAAGGAGAGGAGTGTCACGCTGTGTAGGTCATACACAGTCAGGAAGGAGAGGAGTGTCACACTGTGTAGGTCATACACAGTTAGGAAGGAGAGGAGTGTCACATTCAGCATGTTGTCATGAGGGAACTTGGCTCCAGAGTGGCATAGTCAGCATTCAGCATGTTAGGCTGCTTAGACATCAATAGATATGTCTGTTTACTTGAATTACTTGAGTTGTTCCGTCACAATAGCAAAGTACTAGTTATACCACACATACGACTTTACCACTATATATATATATATGTGTGTGTGTGTGTGTGTGTGTGTGTGTGTGTTCATATATTGTCAGTTTTGTTTTTGTACAGAAGTAAATATGTTGAGAAGTGTCAAAACATCACAAATTTCTATCACAGTTTGCAGTATCCTGTTACATTTTTCACCATCATGACTTTCAGATATGTGAGGAACCACTGTGGTAAAAGCAAATTTAAACCATGATGATGAAAGTGCTAATGAATAAAGCTAATTGTAATGGAAATTGTAATGCTCTCATACTTTTTCATATATATATATATATATATATATATATATATATATATTTATATATATATATATATATATATATATATCACTAATATATATATATATATATATATATACAGTAAAACCTTTAGTGACCACTTGTGTATAAAGACCATTTTTTGCTGTCTCCAGGAGTACCATTTGTGTACAAATCAACCTCTGTATAAAGACCAGTTTTTCTTGTGTCCCTAAGGAGGTCGATATATACAAGTTTCACTATATATATATATATATATACACTATTGAACCTAGCACATAATTGATACCTGTACATTTCTTGGCACCCATATTCCCATATTTACTCCATTGATTACAGGTACCTCATAATTATGTATATATCTTATGTATGTAAACAGAATTAGGAAGTGGTGAAAAGTTGTTAAAAGTTAATAAGCAGATGGTCTGGTGCTAATCATTTGCAGAACAGTTTGTCTAATGTCACATAATTCATCATTCCATCCAAACCTCAACCAGTTATTCAGCATTATCAGATTCCAAACATGAATTTAGTATGTGAGAAATTTTTATTCTATTTATCATTAAATCTGTGACAATTCTTGTAACTTTGTAATATTGTAACAACATTTGAGATAAAATATCTAAAATATAAAATAAAATATTGCCCAACTTAATATATATGTAGAGACTTTTTTCTGTGTGTGTATCATCATATTATACTAACCTTGATATATTGTAGTCCCTCAGTGATTGTATGTGTGTGAGAGATAGAGACAGACAGACAGACAGAGAGTACAAATAGATCTACTGTTTTTGTATAGATACAATGTACATGTATATCTGAAACTATTATGGTAGTTCATTTTGTTCTGGGGTTATTTCCCTTTAGATCTTTATCTGTGTGTGTGTGTGTGTGTGAGTGTGTGTGCGTGTGTGTGTGTGTGTGTGTGTGTGTGATGGGGGGATTATCTAATAACAGAAAATTTACCATGAATTTCAAGACATCCATTTTTGTTTCTGTATTTTACTTTTTTCCAAAATTTTAAGAAAGTTAGTACAGTTGAAAACAGCAAAAGAAAGAAAACAAGAACAAAAAAGAAACACCATCAATTTAAGCACTCTAATCTTATTAGATTGTCTGCCAGGGGCATTAGCTGATTTGTTTACAAAATATTTCTTCCCCATCTATCCCATTTTAGTACTTAGATTGAAAAGAGATAAACACAGGGATGCAATTCTGAAGTTCCTATATCAAAGGTGTAGAACGGGGGGGGGGGGGGGGGCCACTTTTGAAACTGGGGAGGGGGCACAAGTATGTTTTATGTCCCCACACACACACACTTTTTGACATTATTTCTTTTATCATACAGCCACAATTTTTTTTTAAATACTCTATTTTTTCAAAGCAGCAGTTATAATTCTTAGATAATTGATTATCTGGAATCTGTTACTTATTGTTACCAAAATTTTGTGCCTCCCTATGCTGGACTAAAACAATTACATTACATATACTCTTCCTTCCCTGTTGCCCATCATTTAGGTAAAGAAATTTTCGTTTTCTTTTCCTCAGCTTGTACGAATATGAAAATTTATTTGTAATCTTGTCAAATTCTGCATTGTATCAAAATGCTTTATTAGCGGATTGCTATGCATATTTTCGCCTCAGGATGCAGGTAAAAGGTATTTCAAATAAAAAGAAAACTATCTGAACGATGCATAAAACCCTACCCCTAATGAAATATTGCCTCACAATTAATCCAACGCTTAGAAATATTTGCAGTGATTAGGGAGATAGTGCCGCCTAAAGATGATAAAAATGTGTAAAGCCTTTCATTTTTCTATAAAAAGTTGAAAAATTACAGACAAATTTCCAAAATCTTCGTGCATCGCCCTGTTGGGTAACTTTTTAAGATTTATACCACTCCAACTTGTAATCATCACTCTACTATTGATGACGTATACATTGTATAAAACAGTTTTATTATAAGTGTAAATTTGAATTTTTAAAGTATAAACCAGTTTAATTAGTGTCACCAGCCTCAAACCTATCCCCTTTTAAAACCACCTTTTTATTTGCTTCCCACACCACTACATAAAGAACGAGCCATTTTCATGGGCATGGTGTCTTGTCACTAAAAGAAAAGTTATGTCCCCTCTTTGAAAATTCTTGGATCCGCCCTTTATTCCGTTCTCAGTATTTTGAACGGTTGTGCCCCCACTTGTCTGGACCCAGCTACGCCACTATATATGTTTTGTGAAAATTACTTGAGAAACCCAGTATGGCACATGATTAATACAACCTTACTACACTGGTCCTGACCTTATTTTCACAATATATATATAGATATGTTATGCCTGTCTATAGACATTATTTGTTATTGCACAGCAAGTATCTCCACAAGTAGTAAAAGTAGAAAGAAATGAACAAATATGTTCGGTAAACACAGCTAATGCCCCTTTAAAACTATGTGTAATACAAGTAGATGTCATCAACGAATTAAAAAACAACAATTAATTTTTTGTAGAGATGCTCACTTAATATGTGCTAATTACCACTACGAAATCAGAATAATTCTTAGTTGGCAGAAGTTTAGACATTTTTATTTAAAATTTAACAAGAGTATTTCTGGCTTATTTATGTTGTTCAATTTCATATCAAGAACATCTGTAGCAGGCAAACTGTACGCAGAAACACAGTTGCATACACACCAGATTCGGAAAAAAAATCCAAATTGGAAAAATATTCAAGTCATGAGAAGCTTTAAGTAACATAGGCGTTAAGAAAATGTAATTCCCTGTAAACACTGGATCTTGGGGCGACTAAGCGCCCCATCCCCGGTCTTTGCCCTGCAACCTCTGGGGCATTAAGCGGCCCCTTTTACCCTGCTCCGAAGTTTTTTCTAATCTACGCCCCTGATATTGCAGATCATTTGCGATGTGTTGAATAAAAATATCCGGTGAAACATTTTTCCTTCATCAAATTAAGAAATAAACATAGATGATTTATTTTCATCTTTTCAAAACAATTTAAATTTGCATCTAGATCTGACGGATATTTTACGGTGCGATAAGATTTGTCAGTTTGACAAGTGCGGGAATAGGCACGTGCGAATGGGTTTGCTTGGCGTGAGAAGTGGCACATGGGTGTGTGCTAATTTTGTACAGAGTTGTCAACCTATGGCACGTTCCAGCTTTCATGCTTAAATATCTTATCATGGAACATGATGATAATCCCAGATTATATACGTTGAAACAAATTATTTTAACCGTGATATAGTTATATTGTTGAACAGTCAGTTATTTTATTACAGTAAAATACACATGGATTTAGAGGGGTGCAGATCAGTCTCCAAAATGGTAAAAACATTAATGTTATTCAAAAGCTTCCAAGGACCTAAGCCTAGTCCTTCTCCAAATCTATCTAAAATGGTAAGACAAATTATAAACATTTAATTACAAAAATTACACCATCTAATGATCACAAATATCAAATTCGATGCAACATCAAACAAATGCATACAGGATACACCTGTTTCCATACATGTCATTTCTGGTTATTTACACACTTTATTAAATCTATCTAGGCACAAGTAATGTTGCAAAAACTATGCCCAATCCCATTTCAATCGATTTATGAAATAAAAGGTGTTGAGCAAAACAAGTACAAATTGTATAAAGGTATTGAAAGTTTAATTCACACTACCGACACATGTACAGAGACATATTTGTTTAATATACAACATCTTATCGCCCCTATACCCTCATTTGATACCTTTACGTTGGTTGAATTCTATCTATCTGCCTATCTACCTATTGCCACCCAGATGCTTTTTCGTTGGGACTCTAGGGTAACAAAGGGGCTATGTCTAGATAACGGATATTATATCCCCCCTTCAAACCAGTGAAAACGTGTAATCCGCTGCATGTACTTTGATGATCTAAAAACAACCAAAAAAATGGCTTAAAACTCACTGAGTTAGTTAGTTCTTGTTTTGCGCGACTGTCAACAATGGTATTTCAGTTAACTCACTGAATAAACATTCAAGCCAAACAAACAAACAAACACACAATGAAAACAGTTACCGTAGTCTAGCTTTGATAATATTATGATATATTTTGTTTAATTGGAATAATTTTATAATTCAGTCTTTTAAAGTATTGTACGTACCAGTTATGGTAAACACATTATAGATTCGGACTAGAAGCCTTGGGCATCTTTGTACATCAAATGTAACTCTTTGGATACCCAATCAGTTTCATTTTTCGAAAAAAATGTTTCTCTATGAAAGAAGTCTGTAAATAAAATAGCATGTACGTATTGCTTTTGTGTCTTGATTCACATAATTATCTGTTGTGTGATAAATCATCATTATGGGTTTGAAATAAGTCTTCATGGCTCGTTTCTGTGAAAACAGGAAAACACGGACGAGTAAGGGGCGAGTGGCATCAGATAGGTCCTTACAGAATTTTAATCTCAGACCATCTAGGTATTGTTTTTGGTATCTCCCAAAACTTGTTTATAAGAAAGCATTTACATGCATACGGTTTGAAAATGAGCCGTGATTTTTATAATAATTTTTATTTGTAAATTGGGGCCTCCTTGGTTGAGTGGCTAGAGCATAGCGCTTTGGATAATTAAGTTTCTCATTTCTGGTCAGCGCAGCATCGATCTCCACTGTTTTTGTGAGAATGTTCGCCAGTTTTATAGCGAAAGGCCGGTGGTACCTTTGTTCCTCTACTGGCTGCCACCATATAACTGAAAAATTGTTGAGTGTGGCGTAAAAATCTATTCAAATTTAAATTATTTGAAATTCTTTTAATGTGAAAACATAGCTCGGTGTATAAGTTAGTAAAATAAAACGCTTCCTGCACAGTCCATGAAAACATAGCTCGGTGTATATGATAAAAAAATAAAACGCTTCATGTAGGCCTACAGTCCATGAAAACATAGCTCCGGTGTATATGATAAAAAATAAAACGCTTCATGTAGGCCTACAGTCTATGAAAACATAACTCGGTGTATAAGTTAGAAAAATAAAACGCTTCCTGCACAGTCCATGAAAACATAGCTCGGTGTATATGATAAAAAAATAAAACGCTTCATGTAGGCCTACAGTCCATGAAAACATAGCTCCGGTGTATACAGGCTTTCTACTCTATCATGATAAAAATTACAAACACTGTATACTAATTTTTTATACAGTGAGCAGAAGATGTGGTATTGTAAGAAATGGTACATGTTAGCATCTAGCAGACTATATGCCTGGCAAATATCATAAGCAAGCTGTCTTATACATGCAGTAAAACTACTACAGCATACCAAAGTATGAAATATCCTGAACATTCATAATCTATGACATAAATGTACACAACAATACAGCATTTCTATACATGTAAGTTTGCAAGTGTAGACAAAACAGTTGAAAGGTAACAAGATACAAGAAAAGTCTGCACTCTTAATTTTTGTTATAAACACACTGCAGCACATTTCACATGCAAGTTATGTGACAGATACACAGTAAGCTCACTGAACACAAAAAAGCTTATTTATTCTTTGGTTTTTCACTCCCTGCAGCCAAATAACTATCCATAAGTCTCTTCCTTTTTACTTCTATGTCAGATTTTTGTCCCCTTGATTTTTCCAGGGCTGCTGATGCCTTTTCTAAGTCGTTCTTAGCAATTTCTAGTAGACCTTGAGCTATATTAAGCTCTGCAAAATCTTTGTTTTTAATTGCTTGTGTTAATCTATTATTGGCTTCTTCAAAAATATTTGTGGCCTTTGAAAGTACTTCCTTCAGTTCCTCTTCAGTCTACTTCATTTTTTTCCCCTCTCATGTATATTTCTCTTTCTTTCCTCATTGATCTTCTTAAACTTTTCTTCCTTTTCTTTTTGTTCCATCATCTCTCTTTGTCTTCTTTCCTTTATTGTTGTCTCTGCCTTCTCTTCATCTAATCTCCTCAGGTCTGAGCCACAATAAAAGTTTACAGCATCTTTAGTAATTCTCAAATCATTCAGAGTCTCTTCTGACATAAGATTCCTATCTGCTGTCAGAACCTTTTTGTTAACAGAAAGGCTTCTCTCTACATCAGCATTCCAGTGACTTAGACATAGGCATGTGCTGTTATAGCCTTTTTTGAGAAATGAATATTTCAAGTTTCCACTTGCATTCTTTTTGCCAAACACATAATTCCAAAATTTGTCAATCCTTCTTGGTTGATTCTTCTCATCACAGATTTCACTTTCTGGAATCTTTTCAGACATGTACATTTTCCACTCATCACAAACTAAAGACAGTTCTTCTGTTTTAATGTGTGGGAGACTTTGCACTAGCTTCTTGAAATACTTATAGGGAGTCCTCGTGTTTTCTAATATCAGGGTGAAGACACTGAGAATATTTCACAACAGGTACATTGATTGGTAAATTCTTTGACAAGTAAGTAACCACTTCTTGATAAAACTTTCTAATGCTGTAAAGAATTATCTCCCTTTGTTTTGCAGACTCCAATTTAGACACTGTTGAGTGTGTTACTCCACCAATTTCCATATCACTTAAGTTCAAACAGTTCTTTACATCTTTGATATCAACTTTGGATAAATTTGATCCACCTGCACTTTTAACTGTTTCTTGTTTCATGAATCTGAGCATAAATTTCTGTACAAGTTGAGTTGACTCCTCATACAATAGGTGAATAAGTGGTTCCTGTTTCTGGAACAATGTTAAGAAGCTGGTAAAGAATGGGGCAGTACTGACCAGAAATTGCACCTCAGCTAAAATAGATGGAGATCTCAACTGTTCGCAAATGCGTTGGTATCTAGTGTTTTTGGAAAGAATTTTATCTGTTCTGTTCTCCCTACTTGCTCTGGGTAAATCTTTTAGGAAGTACTGTTTTGCAGCCTCCTAGTGATACTCTACTCTCTCAAGTGCTGGAAGCAGCGTCAGCCAACTGCATTCAACGTGCCTTATAAACATCTCATCATCCATGCCTAGGTCTTCTAGAGTTGAACTATAATCTTCCCTTTGGCATTCATGTGTTTTAAACCAAAGGAACAAGTCTATTGCCAATTCCTCTGCATCTTCACCAAATACATTCAATCCTTAACTGAAGGAGTTGTGTACTACATGTATTGTGCATGGTATGAATTCAACCAGTTTACTGTATCCAAGAATCTGTTTTTGATCATTGATATGTGTCCAAATTGTTTTATTTACATTAGGTCCATCGCTTCCTAAAAATAATAGTTTCTCCAAAGAAATGTTCTCGGCTGAAAGTGTATCCAGAAGAGCTTGTCCCACATCTTTTCCCGTGGCATGTCCAAAAAGCAGACTCTTAACGAACATTGTTGACACCTCTCCCCTCTCTTCATTCCAAAATTTCACCAATAAATCACAGTTTTTATTCTTAGCATTCCCTGTTTCATCATACTGCACTGTGTACATACTGCCTGAGTTCTGTATCTTCTCAGATATTTCCTTCCTGAAATATGGTCCAAGGCCATCTGATATCAGATATGAAATTTTTGACTTACTCAGGGAGAAATCATTTGTGATCTGTCCTGGAAACATGAACTGTGCTGCAGTGTACAGATTTAGTAGAGATATACAATATGAATAAGACTTTTTTCCCAAATTAAGGCTCATCTTACCTTCCAAGAAATATGGACAGTGAGGAAAACTCTTTACAGGTTCACACTAGCTCAGTCAACAGACTCATCAGGATGACTTCAGTCTTCTATTTGCAAAATAACTGCTGTTTTGTATCTGTTAATGAACTAACTGATAGTCTTAGATTAACATTATTATAAATCATTCAGTCTGATTTATTATGTATTTCTAGTTTATTTCATGTTTTTAACATTCTCTTTGACTTAATCAACTGTATTGCTTTATTATTTTTCATTATTATTTTTTCATTTGTGATTAAAAAGTAGGAATAGTAGGAGGATTTTCTGAATAAGTAGGAAAAAGGGGATCAAAATAAAAAAAGTAGGAAAAGTAGGAAAAAGTAGGGGGAAATAGGAACAGTAGAAAGCCCGTGTGTATATGATAGAAAAATAAAACGCTTCCTGCACTGTCCATGAAAACATAGCTCGGTGTATAAGTTAGAAAAATAAAAAGCTTCATGTAGGCCATGAAAACATAGCTCCGGTGTATATGATAGAAAAATAAAACGCTTCCTGCACAGTCCATGAAAACATAGCTCGGTGTATATGATAGAAAAATAAAACGCTTCCTGTACAGTCCATGAAAACATAGTTCGGTGTATAAACGCTTCCTGCACTTTCCATGAAAACATAGCTCGGTGTATATGATAGAAAAATAAAAAGCTTCATGTAGGCCTACAGTCCATGAAAACATAACTCGGTGTATAAGTTAGAAAAATAAAACGCTTCCTGCACAGTCCATGAAAACATAGCTCGGTGTGTAAGTTAGGAAAATAAAAAGCTTCATGTAAATCCATGGACTGTACATGTGTTCTATACGTTTGTTTATTGTTGTTTAACGTCCCATTCAAGAATATTTCACTCATATGGAGACGTCACCAAATGCCGGTGAAGGGGTTCAAAATTTGGCCTATGGTCGGCACTTACGGCCATTGAGTAGTGAGGGTTCTTTAACTTGCCGACACCTACTGTGACACGGGACCTTTTGTCATCCGACAGACAGGAAACCAACCTGCCATCGGTTGGACTCGAACTCACGACCATGAGTCGAGCGCTACCGACTGAGCCAGGCAGGCTCTGTTATATATGCATAATTATGTGTAAATCAATATCATGCACGTGAAACCCTAATGAATGATACCCACTTACGCAAACTAATGATCAAAGAAATATATAGATAAAGCAGTCGTTTCATGTGTCCATCATGAGGTCGAAGTTAACCCATATATAATGATCCCCCCCCACACACTTACACAAACAAATCAATGAAACAAAATCGCGGCACAATTAACTGTCAAAACTTGATAATTTACACAATAAAATTTGCATGCTATCTCCCCCACTTTTTCGTACACAAATTAAAAAAAAAATTATTATATGTCTCTGATTCAAATTATCAAATTATTATGTACATATACACCGATACAGTGTTAAAATACACTAGTAAATTCGATTTTAAAGCGGATACTAGATGTAAGTTAACAAGTGGCATCGTGTTATCTAAATCAAGTTGGTAATCTATGTGTGCTGATCAACATGTTGTATGGACATCCTGACTGCGATAAGCAACACTGCTACTGGATTAAAGGCACGCGATCACCCGAACTGAATATTAAGTAGATATAGTTCTATAACGGGTGTCATGTCCACGTAACACTATTTTTTTAAGACAATGGAGAAAGACAGATGGCAGTATGTCGAGATAGAATAACGGCGATAAAAGAAACTCTCGTATTAACATCATTTTAACATTGGCACAGGTAAATCCTTACGCCCAGGTGTAAATTTCCCATCAATTTAGGTCTATAAAACGGCCTCACCCGCGCTACCGAAGTACACAGGACAAGGACACTCGGACGAAGTGAAACATACAAACTAAGTAAGTATATGATTTCTTATAATAATTCATGAGGTTTTTTCTTGATATCGCATCTTGGTTTACTTTAACCTGTGTCACTTTTTTCTATTTCTTCCTACATTTTGGATCATTTTGGCTGTCCTACATATTTTTTTCCAATTGACCGACAGCTGATTATAAAATCGCATCACTCAATGCATAGTCAGCTCAGGTCGAATTGTAATGTCAGTCAAATTTCTCATACATATAACCTATTTTTTAAAATTTCGTACAAAGCTGGTTTCGTAATCAATTTCAAGGTTTTGGTTACAAAACTGAACATCACGATTTCGGCACCATTATAGGGATTCTTAACCACATTGTAAAGTAAATTAGTGGATCGCTCTTTTCAAACGTGTATGCTATTTCAATGTAATACGCGTTATCCGTCGGATTAATCTAAGCGGAGATGCCACGGGAAATTCAAACATGTGATTTCTGTGTAATGGTTTTTTTTTCGATTATTGCGTTCCCACAAGTTTTATATTTGCATTTACGCTGTGGCCTTACTTCAACGTATTTGGGATTCTAACTCTTTTAGTTAAACCATAAATTTAAAACAATATTTATAAACTTGGTAATAATAAATTCGTTGATAGGCCTACATCACAATATAATGGAAATATGTGAACAAAAAAAAAAAGTAAATGAACATTTAATCTAGATCCAATTAATTTCTGAAAATGTAAATACATAAATGAAATTTAGAAATGGAACTGCGAACGTGGGTAATGGGTAAGTCATAATAGGACCTTCTCGAAAAATTTTAGTAGCCTATGATTTTACACAAGGAAAGAATGATATAAAATTATTTTTTGTCCCTCTTTAGCTTTTTTTCGCACATCCTTTAATTTATATTTGTTTGAAAAACGGAATTTATCTTCGTGTTCTAAATTTGGGTTTCCCGTGATAACATAATTATTATAAATACAAAGTTAAGGATAGGCCTAATATATTGTGATAAAAAGTATCCACATTCTAACCTTTGTTTTAAAAAATCACCGCCTTAATTCAAAATGTATAATATACCAGTTCGCCATCTATAATGTCCATACAAGAACATTTTGTTTGTGCGTGCTTTCGTATATATCTCATTTCAAACCTGAATTGAAAATCAAGATTTTAACATATCGATAACAAAAGAAACCATGTCAGTTTATCTTTTTTCTCTTTTATCAGTGAGATAAGACCTCTTGAAAATACAAGGGTATTAATTATATCGGATGAGACAATGTTCTTAACAATATACTTGAAGTTCTTTGTTTTACAGGCACGGTTACATGTCATTCAATGGGGAACCCTCCATAACGACATAATCAAAATTTTACGACGAGGTCAAACATATAAATTTGTTGTATTTTCGGTATTGACGGGATTTTTTAGACTCATTTCTGGGGTTATATTGACACATTTTTGCTTAATTACTGTTATCATTTCAATTATCACGCGTCTTATCAGAGAGACGTACCGAGCCCCAAACAGAAGAGACCTGAGTCAAGACTTAGCATATCTATGGTGATACTTTATATTAACGAAACTGCGCTTTAAACATGCCGATACATTTTAATACAGAGCTGACGGAAATGTACGCTTCGCTACAATAAGTAATCGAATAAAAGTCAACGCCATTTCATTGTTTTAGGTGAGCCTCTGGTTAAACTTTTATATTCGTTTTGGTTAAAGTTTTATTTATTCAGTTTATTTCAGCTTTATATTTTTGTAATATTTTATTTATTTGCATATTTTGGTTCGGATTACTATTTTTATGTATGTTTGTTGCCTGTTTCCATGGTTTTTATATCGTTATTTTTCACAATATTATGCGCAGTAAGAGTGGAATTCTTATGATGTAAAAATATTTTGAATTTAATCATTATAAATAAAGCTTCGGTTAAACTTATCCTATCCAAGGTGGATCGTGGTACCGCGGAGAATTGCTGTCTAAGTATAGAATTATTATCATCTGTTCACTTTAAGAGTCGCACCATCGGTTATCTTTATCTTTTGGCGGAGGCAAGAAGCCACTTAATTCGAGTATTTTGTTGTCTCTTGTTTTAGATGTTACCGGACACCAATGTAAATAGTCGTGTTGGATATAAGGGGGCTTTGTAGCTGTGCTAGATAACAAACTCATTACTTTAAAATTACCCTTACGACCATCCCTTAAAAATGGCGACACATATTAATTTGATACAATTTTGACCATGTCTTCAGTATTCATCAAGATTGCAGTAATGTTACATACATGTATATTAAATTCCAGGTTTAGTTGTGGTCACCGATAATTTTACCAAGGACGTGTAAGTCATGCAAGGTATTTCTTTTAATAAGAGGATATATCGTTGGGTCAATGAAAGACCACCGTATTTCAACAAATATGGGGCTAATTTCAAGGTCACAAATTTGCCCGTAACTGTAGACGTAATTCAACGTTCCAAAGTTACGTTTATGTAGTTTCAGTTTCACTGCAGGCCGTAAACGTATGTTTACATGTTTTAAAACCTACATGTAGTCATAGTACCTGTATTTTGGCGTAGACGTTGACTCAGACGTGAAAGATACGATTCACGTTGCTTCTTCCTTTACGTCTACACGTAAAGTTATGTCCTTTAGTGAAACTGGCCCCGGTCTGTGTATGGATGCGTTTTGATTTATGAATAACTTCATTTTTCAAATATCTTTTTAAAACAGCTTATCAAATTTTATATTCTAACATCATATATGTTATTTACTGATGTCCTCGGTATTTCTTTGATGTGCTCTAACCAATTATTTTAGAAGTAGGATCAGCTGCTAGGCATATGCGATTTAAAATTTCATCTTAACGTTGATGTGTAAACCAGACAAAACTCCAAAATTTGCATGAGAAAAAAAAAGGTAGACAGAAAATCTGCTTATTTGGATCGGCGCTATATAGTTGGATCAGTCGAGTCTTATCTAAAAAAAAAATGTCATTTTTCAGTTTCTGTCTTTCCAACCTGTTTCTATTCTTAAAGTATAACATATTCTTCGTCTATTGATTTATTTATTCTATCAAAACTTCCTAATCACTTGTTTACTGTAGTTAGTATCAATTTAAATTTAAGCTTTGCTGCAACTTTTCTTAGCTGCCGATTGACACGGGCCGTTCGTTGCAAGGCGTTACAAACACATGTTTTGTTCGTTCGGCTCGCGTTACCACGGCGGTACTTCCATCTTCGTCAACGCCTCCATGATTTACGTCACATATACCCTAAGGAATGCCGTTGCTTTCCATAGAGATGTGGACAGTAATTTATCAAGTTTCCCAGAAGAACCTTGGCGTTTTACAAGACATGTGAACTGTAAGTTCCTCTTCCTAAATAGGTACGATGATGGATGTGAACTAAAATTTTGCCATCCAATGACACGAGCCATTGAAACAATGCACAATTCCAGTGTTTTGTTCAGTCGGCTCGCGTTACCATGGTGGCACCTGACACACGAGGATTTTCCTATAGCCTAGTACTGGACGAAATGAGATACGCCACTTTATATGCAGGTAATTAGTGATGATAGGCACAAAAATGGCAACCTTTAAACAGCAACAGAAAACAATTATCATTTTTGTAATGTATTGCTTCTTTATTGAGTTTAAGAAATTAAAGGATGAATAAAAAGCTATAGATTGTCATTAAGCTGTATTGTCCCTAGATCAGGACGTTAATGCCGGTTCATTTTTCTGTCACTTTAGAGGTACGTTGTATTGTTCATGTCATAAGAACTACATGTAACGATTTAGCAAATGGACATCCGATAAATTTTGTATTTTGATAAAATTACAAAACAAGCCGACATTATAATGCAGTGATAAGGCAGAAGTGCTGGATAAAATTTTCGTAATATTATTGAATACAATAGAATTTCTCATCCAATGTATATAAAATTTTGAAAAGCTTGACTTTTTGTTTTCAAAGTAGCATATTGTGTTAATTGTGTAGGATTTCTACAACAAAGAGATTTTAGACATCTGAGGATGTAAGTGTACTACGGAAGCCCATATCTGTCACATCAGCATTATGTGACATATGGTAACCGTTTGATATTTATGATGACCACCAGACTGGCAGGTATTTATATATGGATCTATTGTAAATCTCTGGTGTAAGCGTACTACGGAAGCCCATATCTGTCACATTAGAATTATGTTTTATCTGGTAACCGTTTGATATTTCTTATGACCGCCAGATATTTATGTATGGATCTATTGTAAATCTCTGGTGGTCGCCAAACAGAATCAAAGTACTGAAACAATCGTAATAATATCACACACACACACACACACACACACACACACACACACACACACACACACACACAAATATATATAACAAGAGCTGTTTGTACAACAGTTATGTCCCTTCCCTATAAACGGAAATTGAATTCAGAATTCGAAGTTAACTAATCTCAAGGGGAGTAACTTTGTCAAAAATTGTTTGGTAACGAAATAAGAACTTGACCTGGATATTCTCATGATTTATCAGTATGCTAAATTTCATTTCAGTATGTGCGCTCACTGCAGAGATAATGAACGGAAACTGTTGGTGTACGGACCGACCAACCTATCGATCGACAGCGACACAGCAATATGCCCCTCCTTCTACGAAGGGGGCATAATAAATGTATGTTCTTCCACTCAGTAGCAATTTTTCGTCTATTCAAAAAGCAAATATTTACGAATAAAAGTATGGTTTCTACATTTGAATCTTGAAGTTGAGTTTATGTTGTTGAAATGCACATGTGTAATCTCGTCAATATAGTGTGTTATGAATCCCACACTGCAAAATGTGCTTGATCCCAAGAAATCCACTTACGACAATATAATTACTGAGTTGATGAAACACCAACTCGTAAACAGATAAATCATACAATGGCAGTCGCCAAATAATTGTCTGACGGTCGGTAGATGAAATATAATGTTAATATGCATCTACGGCTGCCCATACCATACACAAGTACATCATATTATAATATTGCTTAGTATAAAGGACGCAAATGTAACGAAAATTGCACTTAATTTCTTTATAAGTAAACAAAACATATTTTGGAAATTTATTACGTTTTTTTTGGGGGGGGTTTTAATCAGTTTAAGAGCTATCCTTTAGAAAAAAAAACTGGTAAACCTGTTTTGGAAAACTGAAGTTGTAAATTCCGTTTTGGCAGTGTCAGGGAGGTTAACAGAGATTGTTGAGGAGTGCAAGGACCGACAACTCTGTGTAGGAGATTGCTTTCACCGATTCCGTTTTCTGATGTATCGTGCAGGGGAGCTAACGCAATCCGATATGGGGGTCATGTGCAGTGGACCCCTAGTAGGTGTGTAATGTTCCACGAATGAAAATGGGACATACAATTTTGAAAAGTTTATCGAATGGCAAAGAGTTCTATTCTATTTTAAAAAAAAAAGAAATCGTCAGACCTCAAAATCCTATCCAGGTATCTTTTGTAATTCAAACCTATCCAGTGTTATGAAAATAATTCTTTTGCTTGGTTTTGTTTAGAATGTTAAAAATGTTGACACCTCTTTGCCATTTGATCGCGTAAGTAGCATTTTCATTGGTCGAAAATGACACACCTATGAGGTCATCCGCACGTGTTCCCATAAGGTATTACATTAGATCCCATAAGCGACATATCCGAAAACGGTTTTTGTGTTTTTAAGACATCATCTTCACTTTGCATGTTGTAAACTCGGTCATATAGTAAAATTATATCCCCACTTAAAACAATGGAAGTTACTTTGGAGGCCGCTTTTCACAATTCACATTCACATTCTACAACATTTGGCTGTTGTCAAACTAGAGCTGTCCAGATGAAATCGACACATGGTTGTTGTAGTACGTTATGGGTCTCCTCTTTCTCTGCAGTAGTTGAGAGCCCCGCAATATGTCCAGGTATTTCAGCATCTTTCACCTGTTGACACTGTCAGGTGAAGTGCTAGTTAATTCGATACACCAATGATATTTATGTTTGTTTTTATTTCATTTGTGATAAATTATATCAAGAAGGAGATATAAACAGTTCACCCACGAAATATCTATCGATTTCTATATAAATGTCACTGGATTTTAACAGAATTTAAACCAGCAGTCCAGATAATACTTCAGTGTAAACTGAAATAGCGATAAGAGTCACATACAGTAGTAGTTCAAGATTGTGATGTTTTAAAATACTAACGCATCAACCCCTGAAGTCATATTTGGACTTGTCCCAATGGTTCATTTCAGAATTCTGAGATGTACTATTTAGAATACAATGTGATCATTTTAAGATAATTTCACATGCAATATAAACCTGTCCACTTCTGATTTCGACCAGCTTCCCAAGTCAAGGTTTTCTGTTCCACGTCGTTCTCAAACGTGTGAATAACGGAATTGATCGGGAAACTTTGACTCGGGGGAAAAAGGATTTTGACGTTAGACCATGCAATTTTTAAATGATTTAGGCTAGTGCAAATGTGACCACAGCGGGCGATGGGTTAAGAAATCATTTTGAAACTGCGGATACTTTGCAAAATCAACTTCGTTATCACACAGGTTTTTTTTATTTGAAGATATTATATCAGTTCCATCTGTTTTCATATTTATACATTACATGTACTTTGCAGACGCGAGTTTTAAAGAGGCACGTTTACCTGTGTTATTTTTCAAAAAATTGTTTCTTTTTTTACTACATAGTAAATTGATATACAATAACAAAAAGAGATATATACTGGCATAACAATTCTTAAATCCCTATATATTTTGTGAACATTTGTTGAGAAACCTAGGTTTGACACTTTTTCAATTGCAATTGATTAACTTAACCTTGCTATTTGTATATAAATACCATACTGGACCTGCTTTTATTTTCAAGAAATATATAGGCATTTAAGACTTTTTATACCTATGTATAGCTCTTATTTGTTATTGTACATCAAGTACAAGTAGTGAAAACAGAAAAATCGAACGAAAATAAATTTTGGTAAACACATTTAATGCCCCTAAGTGTTTACTTTTCACCTATTTTTTTCACTTTGTTATATGGAGATGTAAACGACTACAGTTGAACTCCCACAACTTTGACCAATGCTATGGGTGTTTTCAATGTTATGGAATGACGCCAAGGCTGTGGGTTTTTTCATTGTTACGGACTGACGCCAAGGCTCTGGGTGTTTTCAATGCTATGGTCTGACGTCAAGACTCTGGGTGTTTTCAATGCTATGGACTGACGTTAAGTCTCTGGGCGTTTCTGATGTTATGGACTGACGCCAAGGCTGTGGGTGTTCTCAATGCTATGGACTGACACCAAAGCTGTGGACATTTTCGATGCTTTTCAATGCTATGGACTGAAGCCAAGGCCGTGGGTCTTTTCAGTGCTATGGACTGACGCCAAGACTGTGGGTGTTTTAATGCCATGGACTGACGCCAAGAATGTTGGTGTTTTTAATGCTATGGACTTACGTCAAGGCTGAGAACGTTTCCGATGCTATGAACTGATGCCAAGACTGTGGGTGTTCTCAATGCTGTGGACTGACACCAAGGCTGTGGGTGTTTTCAATGCTGTGGACTGACGCCAAGACTGTAGGTGTTTTCAATGCTATGCACTGATGTAAA
Organism: Atrina japonica; assembly: GCA_030159075.1. NCBI lineage: Eukaryota > Metazoa > Mollusca > Bivalvia > Pterioida > Pinnidae > Atrina > Atrina japonica. The sequence goes on along the minus strand of BROG01000257.1, from coordinate 312,769 downwards.
GGCTGTGGGCGGTTTTCAGTGCTATGGACTGACTTCATGGCTGTGGGCGTTTCCGATGTTATGGACTGACACCAAGGCTGTGGGTATTCTCAGTGCTATGGACTGGCATCAAGGCTGTGGGTGTTTTAAATGCTATAACGCCAAGGCTGTGGGTGTTTTCAATGCTATGGACTGACGCCAAGGTTGTTGGTGTTTTAAATACCATGGACTGATGCCAAGGTCGTGGGTGTTTTTCAGTGCTATAGACTGACGCCTAGGTTGTGGGTGTTTTAATGCTATGGTCTGACACCAAGGTTGTGGGTGTTTTCTAAGCTATGGACTAACGCCAAGGCTGTAGGTGGTTTTAGTGCTATAGACCGACGACAAGGTTGTTGGTGTTTTAATGCTATGGACTGACGCCAAGGCTGTTGGTGTTTTCAATGCTATAACGCCAAGGCTGTGGGTGTTTTTAATGCTATGGACCGACGTCAAAGCTGTGGGTGTTTAATGCTATGGACTAACGCCAAGGCTGTAGTTGGTTTTAGTGCTATGGACCGACGACAAGGTTGTTGGTGTTTTTAATGCTATGGACTGGCGCCAAGGCTGTTGGTGTTTTCAATGTTATGGACCGACGACAAAGTCGTTGGTGTTTTTAATGCTTTGAACTAACGCCAAGGCTGTAGGTGGTTTTAGTGGTATGGACCGACGACAAGGTTGTTGGTGTTTTTAATGCTATGGACTGACGCCAAGGCTGTTGGTGTTTTTCAGTGCTATGGATTGACGCCAAGATTGTGGGTATTTTTCAGTGTAATTGACTGACGCCAAGGCTGTGGGTGTTTTTAATGTACTAGTATATTGTCTGTCGTCACAACAGGCAGAGATTCTGATCCGATTTTAAGTTACCTTTTGTAAAAAAATGAATACACTTATTTAAAACTAAAGTTTGCATTTAAAAGTCCGGCCAAATTCGGCCATGACGTAAATACAACGAACTTCTGAAAAACGCAAAATTATTCAAACTTTTACACATTTTATTTGAGTTGAAAGCTTGAGCGTACAGTAGACTCCAATTGTTGATATTGATAAATTTCAACGTTTGAAACAGCTTCTGGCACAGACAGCTCTTCTCATAACTTCTAGTTCTAAACAGGGGCCTCCGTGGCCAATTGGTTAGAGCATCTTTTTTTCCCAATAATTGACGATTTAATTATTTTCATCCATTCATTCAAAAGTTTATATGTTTAGAAGAAAGCCTTTTTATTTATTTCTTTGAAGCTTTATTTCTGAGAAGTAAAATTTTTCTTTGCAATAAATATTTTGATGCCACTAACTAAGAACAAAGAAGGAAATGGTGCTAATGTCGCTTGTCTCTTAAAATTCCTTGATTACGAGTCAGACTAAATATATTTAATATGGAAAGCAATGGTAAAATGAATTAAAACGTTGACATACTTTTGGCATGTGAGTATAGGACCTAAAATAAAGATTACCATCTCGTTTATAAATTGCTAACTTCGTGAACTGACAATCTAAACGTTGACTTCTAAAAAATACTTACCCAATGTCGTGAACGAAAAATGGCATACAATCACACGCTACAAATGGCGACGTTGATAGTGGCCATGGTTTCGTTAACGTTAACGACGTTACGATGTGCACAGTAGAAGCTTTCGAGTAAAAATGAAATGATATACCAGTTACTCCACGCTTTATATAGGTTTTTACCGTTGCCCATAGAGATAACCGACGTACGTCAACGTAATTCCGCCATTGTCCAACACGTCGAAGGCCTCAAGTTCCTTTTGATTCGCTAATTTATTATAAAATAAGAGATAGTTGGAAAGCTTTCTTGGTACTTTCAAGGTGAGTTATTGCATGTGTATACATTATTAATACTACTTTGAAAAATAAATTATTTAATTTAGAAATTAAAGTTGATTTAGGCCTACAACCAATTGGAACTAGTTTCGAGAAAGCTGCAATAACCTAGGGCCGAAGTCACCAAATTTACTCGGTACTCGAGCTCAAAAACATTTCATGATTTTAAGGTAAAACAAATTTATTTTGTAACTGGTCATCAAAATTATTGCTCATTTGAAAAAAAAAAACTTAAAATATTAAAAGATTGTTTGGGTACGTACTCAAATTTTGAGTACCGTACTCAACATATTTATTCATTTTTACTGGAAAGTCATAAGTGTGAGGTAAAACTTTGTATACAGTTGATGAAAAATAATATAAGTAGCGATATTTAAATCCTAACTGGCTTTGTATTTCGCTGCAATAACTATATGGTCTTTATTATTACATCATTCAGTATCTATTTTATAGCATAATAATGATTGATCATTACCGCCTCTTCTCTAGATCGAAATTCTGCCCCGATTTTAATGACATCCTGATTTTACAAAAAGTCAGTTAAAATCGTGGCAAATATTAGGCTTACCCACTCTTCGTCGCCAAAAATCCAGTGCGCACTACAAAAATCATGATACGGATTCGTGAAATTGAAGTTTTTGTTATAATTACTAGAGACATGTGTTTTCATTGTCTCTGTCATTTCCTGGAAATGTTACATGCCAGATTCTACGAGAAATTCAGGCTCATGGGCCTTAACAGTCACCTGAGTATAAGTGATATCACTTAAGAATTTATAAAAGTGATATCATCTATTCGCATAAGTGATATCACCTATTCGAATGAGTTATATCACCTAAACGAATAAGTGATATCATCTATTCAAATGATTTATATCACTAACTGGTATTAAAAGGTAAAACGGCGCCCCATATTATTTAACCATGCATTCAGTTTTAGTTGGCAGTTTTAGCTCAAGTGAGTGACGTTGGCAAAGCAATCGACATTCAATGTCTAGCTAGACAATCAACATTCATCTCTACATTCGATGCAAGGACTATATGGCAGGCATAATAATGAAAAATTATAATGTCTAGCTAGACAATCAACATTCATCTCGATATTCGATTCAAAGAATATATGGCAATCATAATAATGAAAAATTCTAATGTCTAGCTAGACAATCAACATTCACTCTACATTCGATGCAAGGACTCTCAACAAAACCCTTTCGCACATGCTTATAAAGAATCAATGATATATTAGTTTTCAGTATGATGAAAATAAATGTTCATTTTCTATAGTTTCAGTCTTCAAAAAAAAAAACTAGGCTTGGCCATTTCATTTATCATTATAATTATTTTGTGTGTTTAAATTCACAAGGCGATCGAGTAGTTGGTTTTATCGCCAATGTTCGACTATATATTTATCAATGTAAATGTAACGTCGCCTAATTCTTGAAAGGATTTCCTGGTCGTGACTGTTAATCTCTGGGCACTAATTATAACACTGATGTAACCTACTTCCTATGTGTACTGTGTACTGGAGTCGGATAAAGGAAACACAACACCCCCGAGGAGAGAGAGACAACAGAGAGAGAGAGAGAGAGGAGAGAGAGAGAGAGAGAGAGAGGTGCCAAAAGTATTCGGTCGGATAAAAAACCCCGGAAACACAACACCACGAGAGAGAGAGAGAGAGAGAGAGAGAGAGAGACGTGCCAAAAGTATTCGGTCGGAAAAAGAACCCCGAAAACACAACACCACGAGAGAGAGAGAGAGAGAGTCGTGCGAGAGAGAGAGAGAGAGTCGTGCCAAAAGTTTTCGGTCATTTTTCTTTTTTTCTCTCACTATTTCATATACAAGAGATCCAAGAGGGATCTTGGCGCCGACGATGGAATGTTCTATGTCTGATCTAGGACAGACTGTTCTCTTATTTTGTGTCTCAACATTGAATTTGAACTTAAATCCATATTTTTGTGATATACTTTTTTTCACAAGAATAGAGCGAAACTGAACCTCAACATATTACATTTTCTGACAGAATGGAATTCAACATGGCCGACAAATGTCTGTCTTGGATTTTTATCTCTCTGAAAATGTAAAATGTACATCTAGACCTCAAGGGGAACATCCATAATCAATTTCGAAATTATTTCTTCAGTATATTCTGGGAAATACATACTTCCATTATCAAAATCCAAGATGGCCGTCTGTCATCTATGTTGGAATCCAATCTATCTGAAAATGTCATATGCACAACTAGACCTCACGGAGAACCTTCATGTCCAATTTCAAGGAATTCCCTTTAGTCCTTTTTGAGAAATAGCAATAACAAACTTCCTATGGTCAAATCCATGATGGCTGCGTGTCGGTAATATTGGATACCAATCTCTCTGAAAATGCAATATGCACAGCTAGATCTTAAGGGGACCTTCATGTAAAATTTCAATGAGATCCCATTAGTCCTTTCTGAGAAATAACGGTAACAAACATCCGTTGGTCAAAATCCAAATCCACCTGTTGGATTCCGATCTATTTGAAAATGTAATATGCACAACTAGACATCAAGGGGAACCTTTATGTCAAATTTCAAGGAGATCCCTTCAGTCCTTTCTGAGAAGCAGTAACAAACTTCCTTTGGTAAAAATCCCAAATGGCCGCCTGTCGGCCATGTTCGATTCCAATTTCTCTGTAAATGTAATATGCACAACTGGACCTCAAGGGGAACCTTAATGTCAAATTTCAAGGAGATCCCTCCAGTCCTTTCTGAAAACTAGCGGTAACAAGAATTGTTCAGCACAGACCGACGACGGATGCAGGGCCATATGGGCTAAAAACTAATTTTTTCACATTTCAATAGAATTTAATTTATTGTTCGAGTAAAAATATTTTCCTAAAATAAGTGCATTGTTTTAAAAATTGCATCCACAATAAATATGCATTGGGTGAAAACATGTACATCAAAGGCGGATCTAGAATTCCAAATTACAGTGGGGCGGAAGTGTAATGAACCTAGTGATGACTGAATGGATATCTTTAAGCAAAAACTTATCTTGAGTCAAGTTGGGACAAACATTGTAGAAAATATATACATATTCTGTAAATTTTGGCCCTTTTATGAAAGAAAACTTAATGACTTTGTCTTATATCTGACCTCAATGAGCAGTCTCATGAATGGCTATATGTCCATGAGTCAATATTTAGCTTGAAAACTTTGCTTTTATTTTTCAATTGCCCAAAAATTGCAGAAAATTAAACGCAGCGAAAATTTACAGGTATACAGTATCACTTACTGCAAATCAATTCTACTGTAAATCTTAAAATTTTCACGAAACACTGAATTTTATTTTATTTGTGAGACAATATTTTTGTGTTTTTGAAATATTCTTATACCTACATCTGTTGGCTAAAGTCAAGCCTAAAACATTGCATTGTGCCACTCAGTTTCAATTAAGCAAGATTTATATCTTGCGAAATTATGAGCAAATAAAATTCTCAGGAATAAAACCAGATTTACAGCATACCATACAAGACATCAATATAAATCCAGAATATTTTCAAAAATTTTAATATTTCAATATCTACATCAATAGCACAACATATTTGAAACAAATTTAATTTGAATCAGGTTTTGGATCCTGAATACCTTTATAAATATAATTCATTCATAGAACCATTACACAATTAAATATCACCTTGACTTTCATACTTTCAACTAAATTACTGACACTAGTTCTCCTTTTCATTCATGTCTCATTGCCTTACCCCTGAAAATGACCATGTGTACATATTTAACCCACAAACTGTATGCCAGTTGGGCAAGATATCATCCACATTGATATTCTAAAGATATTATTTTTCTTTCCTCCTTTATCACACCCTGAAAAACGATGAACTCTTCTGTAAATCAAAGACATGGACTAGTCCAAATATGTCTCCTGAGATGAATGGGTTAAGAACCCAATGATTATTCACTTCTATATTTTGGAACACTATTTCAATATATAAATGCAACAAAAATTAAACTAGAGGCACCCAGGAGCCTGTATAGCTCACTGACCAAGTTTAGTTTCAATTTGCAAAGCAGTTTCAGATGTGTTTCCCATAGAATCCAATGTTAAACTATGTTATCCATTGGGAGCCTTCTTGGATTGGATGTGGACCTGATGAACACCATTTTTATAGGGGACCAACCAAAGACTATCGTGATTAAGTTTGGTTCCAACTGGCGTGATAGTTTCAGAGGTCGAGAAAATCTTTGAATTTGTTTCTTTATTAGCTTCACTGTTTGCGCTGGTGGCCATGTTTTTTGGTGGATCAGAAAAATTTCAGCAATCTTACTAACGGACCATAAATGCATCATTCCTGTAAAGTTTCATTCAACTTGGTTCACCAGTTTTAGAGGAAACGATCAAATTATATTTTTCCCATATGGTCCAATGTTAAACTATGGTATGCCCTGCATTGGCAGACATGTTTTTGGCGATCGAAAATATTTGAGCAATCTTAGTAAAGGGCCTTCTATATATCATTCCTGCAAAGTTTGGTTCAACTTGCTTAAATAGTTTCAGAGAAGATGATAAAAATACTTTTCTCCATAGGGTCCAATTTTGACATATGTCCTGCACTGACAGTCATGCCTTTTAGCAGATTGGTAAGATTTGGGCAATCGCAGTAAAGGACTTTCCATACATCATTCCTGTCAAGTTTGTTTCAGTTTGCTCCAGTAGTTTCAGAGTTCATCAAAATATGTCCTGCTATTGAACTTGGTTTTTGGTGGAATGGAAAAATTAGAGCAATCTTAGTAAAGGACCATTGATACATCATTCCTGTAAAGTTTGGTTTTACTGATCATATATGCAATTTATACAGTTTTGGAGATAATAGCCAAAAGCTATGAAAATTGCTATAAATCAGTAAATTCAATTCTTTTGAAATTTTCAACACAGGTAGCTCTTGTTCTGCTTAACATTTTTCACCAGTTAGCTTTGACGCATTCTGTATCATTTTAGAAAAAAAATAGCTAAAACAATTTCCGAAAATCATTAAAAATCAACATTTCAGGGGCAAACACTCAAAATCAGGGTATCAGACTCATCCACAATTTTCAGGGATGATAGATCTTGTCTTGCTAATAATTTCTGGCTACCAGCAATTAGTTTTGACACATTTTGTTTCATTTTTGAGCTATTTGCCAAAAACTGTAGTTTTACCCCTATGTTCTATTTATAGCTATGGTGGCCATGTTGGATGGTCAACCGGATACAACTTTGTATCTAGACACCCCAAGGATGTGTGTGGCCAAGTTTAGTTCCATATGGCCCGGTGGTTTCAGAGGAGAAGATTTTTTAAAAAGTTTACGTCTGATGGATGCCAAGTGACAGCAATAGCTCAGGTGAGCTAAAAATCTTCATTTTTCTTAAACTTTCTTTTTTGTAATAAAGGTAAATGTTTTCATTAAAGGGAAAAAATTTCTTCAAAAATCTGTTGATAAAAACAAAATCCATACATCTTAGTTCAAAATGCTGATAAATGTCACTTTGTCTCACCAAAAACTTTTTTCAAAAATATTGACCAAAATGCAGAAAGGAATATACATGTAAACACTGTTTATATATATATATGTATCATGTATGTTTCATATATTATTGATCTTATAATGACTTTTACTGCTAATATTTCAACACTTTTTGAACAGATCAAAACAAGTAGCACATTACCTTCTGCATCAAAAGCTACAGACTGAGTATGCAGCTTTTAAGGTACCTATATCCTTGAGACGACCAGATTACAGACATTTCACTGTATCTAAAAGACTTGGAAACCGACTCGTTTTCCACCCAATGTGACCTGGGTTGATGTGGGAAGTGAGATGGTATGGCAGTTGCCAAGTTAAACACATGGGTTTTCTCTGAGAGCTCCAGTTTCCCCCCACATTATGGACTCCCATATGCCAAAATCAAAGCCAATGATAGACATTTATATAACATGACATAACTTTTTTGTCAATGTTGTAATGTCAAACCTAGATTTGTATTCCCATAATGGTAACAACTATGTACTTTACGAGTGTACCTACATTCAGATTATAAATAATAGTCCTTACAGCCTACTTATCAAACCTATGAAGGCAATTATGATATATTCCACAAAAATTTAAACTTCCTCATAATCTTACAGCTAGTTAGACCCCAGTACATTGCACTTAGGTTCAGGACATAGTTCTCAAAACCTATATATTGCAGGTCAAACCTAGAAAGCATATCTCTATTACTTTAACATCCCAGTTAGAATTACACCTCTATTACATACCATTACATTACATTTACACTAACTTGCACGCACTATTTTTATTTACATGTCTCTGCAGTTTACATATCAGGTCAAACCTAGATCATATGTTCCTATAATGCTTCAGTACATAAAGGCCATGCCTACACCCAATTTGTAGTCCCTAGAATTTATATATGTATCAGATCAAACCCAGACCATCTATTTCTATAATGCCTCAGTACACTACGATCATGCCTACACCCAGTTTGTTGTCCTTGGAGTCTATATATATTAGGTCAAACCTAGACTATCTATTCCTATAATGACTCAGTACATTACGATCATGCCTACACAGTTTGTTGTCCTTGGAGTCTATATATCCGGTCAAACCTAGACTATCTATTTCTATAATGCCTCAGTACACTACGATCATGCCTACACAGTTTGTTGTCCTTGGAGTCTATATATATTAGGTCAAACCTAGACTATCTATTCCTATAATGACTCAGTACATTACGATCATGCCTACACAGTTTGTTGTCCTTGGAGTCTATATATCCGGTCAAACCTAGACTATCTATTTCTATAATGCCTCAGTACATTACGATCATGCCTACACAGTTTGTAGTCCCTGGAGTCTATATATCAGGTCAAACCTAGCCTAAAGTAGATTTGGTCAGATACATGTAGTTTGCCAGTTTTCTTACGGAAGCCCTGTAGTATCTCCCTAGGTACCTCTTTCTCCTCTGCCATTAAAAACTGACTGCCACCATTTAAATGAAAAAACTCTTGGGCGTGGCATAAAATATTATTTTAACAAACAAAGTGCTTTAAACCATGAAGTCTCTAAACTTTTATTAGCACAGGTTAAAAAACATTCAAACCTAAAACAGATTTTGCCTGAAAGAATATAGACAGCAAGTTTTCTTGTGGAAGCCTGGTAGCTTCTTACTGGGTACACTGCAAGCAGGTTTTCTCCTCCAACACTCAAACTGACTCCCACCATATTTAACTGAAAATCTGTGTGGCATAAAACACTGACAGAATTAAACAATCTTGAATGTAATAATACATCATTGCCTAAGTTTTCATGAAATAACTGGAACAAGGTTGTAATTATTCATGCTATTTATGTGAATTGAAGGGGCACTTCTGTAATATTATGGGAAGAATTTTGTGAATAAAGGGGCACTTCTGTAATGGTATGGGAAGAATTTTGTGAATTAAAGGGGCACTTCTGTAATAGTATGGGAAGAGTTTTGTAAATTCAAGGGGCACTTCTGTAATGGTATGGGAAGAATTTTGTTAAGTATATTCCATACTCCAACAGAAAAAGCTTCGTCTCACTACAGAAATTACAGACCAATGATGCCTGTGAAAATATCCATTTATGTCCTAGTGATATAATTTGACCTAAAATAAATACCTCTTATATTTTTTTTAACTTTGTTGCTTTGCGAGACTCTATCATTAAATAATAAATAAATAAATAAATGAATAAATAAAAATAAATATTTAAATCAAAATATAAATAAATTCCTTCAATTAAACCTCTCAAATGATGTTTAAAAATATTCACCATAATAATGACCAAGCTTTGATAAATATAAAGGATAGCTCATGTTATATGATATTGTTGTTTTACACAATTTTCTTATCTGTTTAAACACCCCAAGGTAAAAGTGAGACAACAATTCACTCAACCATGTCAAATACTTCAAAATTGTGGTCCAGTTTCATTTCCTCTACACATGCTCTCAGTAATCTAACACATTCATCCCCACTTTTTACAGTTTCCAAGACATCAATTAGCATTTCATTTTTTAAAACGAAATGAAACCTTGTTTGACACCAGTGTAAACATTGAACTTAACAGTTACCATGTAAACCATCTATGTGTGGACTTGTAATTGTATCTGTTTTATCTTATAACAATTATTGGCACATTTCACAATACTTAAGTTTCAAATACAGAATCATATATATATATATATATATATATATATAGATAATCCTACACAATCATACCCCAGATATACTGGCATCAGCTGGGGGGTTGCTGACAGATTTTTGAACTAAATATTGTCAGCTCTTCTAGATGTTTTGTAGGTATATCATTCATAATGTGTGCAGTGTCCTGATGAAATAATGGCCAGATTGTCACACTTAGGGCGGGTCTTGTACTCTCAAATCTGAAATAAGACATTGGTCATATACACATGTATGATGGCTTTATAGAGATTTATAAAAAGAAGACAAACATATACAATTACACTAGAAAATTTATAACTGGGGAGAGAAAATTTGACATTTTTGTTACACCTACCCTTAAGATGCTTTATACCAAACTTGAGAAGGATCCACTGGTGGAATATTTAAAGATTAAAAAATTAGTAAAATGATTTCTTTATGCCCAACACACTAAATGTTAAAACATGTACAACAATGATTGATGCAAATCCCCTCCCCCTCACTTGACAACAAAAAATGACAATAGTCATCACAGTGATTTAAAATTTAATTGAATGTTTAACATTAGAGTTAGAGATGATAATGTTATTTTTCAGTGTAAGATACATTATAAGTATGTGATAGCTATCCTACTGGATAATTTGATTCCCCGAAAACAAGTGCATACAATACTGAAGTGGTCTTACCTTTCCTTCAGTGACTTTTGTAGCTTCTTACACAGTGAATGTGTGGCATCTGTGAACAGCTGTAGCACAGTCAACTGGGACAACTGAAATTTATCATATTTGATTTTAAATCGATGACAAAACAAAAATTCTGAGAGTATTACCGAATTAATACATGTTCCTTCCCTACCTCTAAATTCATGGTTACAATTAGTGAGCAATAACAAGACTGACCCATTCACCCCTACAGACACATTAAGACTGGCCTAAATCATTAGTTTACTGAAGAGTCCAGTGTTTTTCAGGGTTGATGAGTTAACCTTTTAACCAAAATGTTAACCTAGGAGATGGTCTGTTAGACGAGGACACAACCTACAGACACCCCACCCACCCGTCATATTGCAGTTGTCAGTTTTCCAAAGTGTTAATATGGTTTTCAGTTTTCCTCATTGGGGAGCCTTTTGACAGTGTACTTAAGGGACAGTCATTTATCTTTTATTACACCATTTTCTCAACAGATGCATCACAAACCAAACACTTACTAGGTTTAACATACAAGTGTTATCATTATATACTAAAAGCTTCAGATAACTTGAGTCAGTCCTCAACACCTATCATATTTTACATCTAATCAATGTTTTGATGTATTTTATGACAAATATCACTCTTCCACAATAACATTACAGGGGATATCCTACCTCCTAAATTCTGGGTCCAGAGTCTGATTAATTGGGAAAATATAAAACATCTTAACAGAAAAGCACAATTTGACACATTTGTTGGAAAATACTTTTTATTTTTTATTTTGAAATTCCAAATTGGGAATATATATATATATATATATATGTATATTTTGGGGGAAAATACAAGCCATTTTTTCTTTGGGATAGGTCCTGTAACTGGACCCCAAAATAGCTCAGGAAAATCTCTGCATTGTATAGATTAAATGTTTTTGATGGCCAAAGCTATAGTACTTAATAACATCTCTAATAAGAAGGACAAAAAGCATATGTACTGCACGTTAGGATCACCCATATAACTTGGTACAATACAAGAAATGTGATAATTACATAACCAATTTAACTAAACAGAAATCCGTAACTTTTTAAAATGTAATTGATCAAAATTCACATTCTGATCAGTCTAATAAAAAATTGCATTAATTGTTTGTTTCGTGTTCAGAAACAATTCATTCTTTGAATATGAACATGAAGGTAGAATTGGTAGAAGAATTACACCTATTTTCAAATATTTCCACTTGATGACCAATGGGAGCCTACCGCTATCGCCATTTAAAGTGCTTTTAACACCACAAATCTGAGTCGGGAATATGTTACACGCAAGGACAGTACTTCAGGTTATCTATTAGTGGGAAATGTGTATGGCTGGGTGATATGGATTACTAACAGAACAGCCAATCGGTTTAACTAATTTATAATTTTCAAATATGAGTAAATAAATATGTTCAAAAGTTGTAGTATTTTAAATTTTAAATTTTTGAGAATTCATTTCATTGTGAATCTGTACAAGATGAAAAAAGTGAAAAAATAAGACAATTTAAGAGTTAGTACTAGTACATATATTGATAGATTTCCAAAGTCTTTCTCCGAGATTGGTGTGTAATACCAATAGGACACTTAAGTAGCATAGATCAATCGTCTTTATCAAGACCGGATGTATCAAGCTGAGAGTCATCATACATGTGTGCTTCACCTGTCAGCAGGATGCTGTCACAATAAACAATACCCAGGTGATTCATGAAACGATTATTTGAATAATGGTATATATAGTCCTAAGTTTATCCAATGCAAAAACTACAAGTCTGTTATACAATACAGTTATATCTAGATTTCTTGACAATTAATTGACAATTGAAAATCAAAATTAAAAACAACAAAGTAAATTAAAAATTAAAAGTAACATAATATCAGAGTCAATTTATGATAAAGGAAGGAGATATTTTAAAATTTCATACATCACTGGTTCCTTGTATATCAACAGAGATATATGTCTCTGGTATCAGTAATAAAATTAAAATATGTATAAAATAATAATAAATAAGGGTTAGTTATCTAATTCTATGTAATTCAAGGAAATCTGTGAAGTCAAATAGAAATGAAATAATAATTTGCTAGAAATATTTAAGTTCATATGGCAACGATATATAAAGCTTTATGTCGTTTTTTTTTATATTGTTGCCTATAGTAATTTAAAAAAGACAATCCGAGAAATCTTTGATTACAATAAATTTACAAGTGTAATAATATTTGAGCCTGTATCAGAATTTTTAGATTAGATAAAATGGAAATTTTTCAGGAGCGTAAGCCAGATTGATCAGATCCGTTTATCACCAAACATTATCGTAGAGGTTTATGATGCCTAAGTACATTTCCCTATCTGTCCGGATATTTGGTTTTGAACTATAATTATATATACAATGGACATGTAAGCCAACTTTATAGTTTGATGAAATGTTTTGACAATTAAATTTGCCACTGAGAGAGAGAGAGAGAGAGAGAGAGAGAGAGAGAGAGAGAGAGAGAGAGAGAGAGAGAGAGAGAGAGAGAGAGAGAGAGAGAGAGAGAGAGAGAGAGAGAGAGATTTTCTTGGAAAATATTTAGATTGCTGAATTAATTTTAATTTTAATTTCATGGGAAATGATAAGGTTATTTCTAAATAGATTTTGCAGTATTTATTAAATAAAGCATAGTTCATCTCCACCCTACAGACATTGTGATTTGCAAGGTATTGCTTACACGGAAGTACTGGTGTTAAGAAAATACTCTGACAGTACAGTGTCAAAGGTTTTTGTAAATACTGACAATTGCTCTGACCGCACACGGAGGAATATGATATCAGCAATTCATCACCTCTGAGTGGTATTATGACTGGATTTGATTTGCACGAATTCTGATACACATCAAGAAAATGGAATATCTATTAAAACTAGAACAAATCTTGCAAAATAACCATGAAGTTGGAATTGTGCAATCAGCCATGTAATAGATCAATGAATTTAATTTGGTTTATATATATTTTTATTTTTATTAATTGGTTAGCATTAAACGCCATGGGCATCTGTGGAGTTCAATGTAGTCTAATATTTCAGTGTAGGCCATGTGTGCAAGAAAAAGAGAAAACAAAATTTTTGTTTTGTTTATTTATATTACTTGTTTATTTCACATTTACTGATTAACATGCAAAATTTCAATTTGTATTTTGTTTTTACGTTATCCAGATCTATATGGATGATTATCACTGACATTTGTACCACACAGGAATTAGAGCCTTTCAGTCGTACTGAGACCTGCAGTAACCTACTCTTTTGAAATAACTAGATGATTAAAAATCACAAAATATGCTTGCAAAAATAAGATAATACCAAAGTTAATATTCGGAATAAATAATATCACAAGTTGGTAGTTGTAGTAATGTAGAATAGCATGATTGACATAGCACACTCCATATATTAGGTCACGATAGAGTTAAACTGGAACTACTGAATATGGTGGCACCAGTTGTTTGCAGCAGTCAGAAATTAAAGGGACGTAATCCGGTAAACTCCCATTAGTCAAAATGAACAATTTTTGCTGTACACAATAAACCAGTTGTATTTTCTATTTTGGGGATATTTCATGTTCATTCATTAAGAATAAATTGAGCTTGATGTATCTATGAAATTTGATAATTCAATGCTCAAAATGTGAAATAAAAATAGATCTTTATATGGTAGCTGAGCTTTGGGGCTGGTTTCTTTTCTTTTCACCATCTACATTATACAGATTAAATTAACAAGAAGCACAAACCTTTGACATAAACTCTATAACTGCTGCAGAATCTATACTCCCATTCTTGGAGACAACACAGAGTCGCTGAAGACTTGAACACTTTTGTGCTGCTTTACAGAATGTGGCATCTATAGATAGGTAAGCATGTTCTAACCTGAAAATAAAATCATAATATGAAACAAATATATTTGTTTTAGATATTTATAACTTAGAAATAGCATACATAAGTCAAAATATAAGTATGACAGACAATCGTAATATAGAAAGGATTTATTTCATATCAATAGTCCTGTATTAGTGTATAGAAGATACTACTAGCTTTCGAAACTGAATTTTCAATTAGATGTCTAGGGGCACTTTTGTGAACAATGAATGATCAATATGTATTCTTGTGAATTATTTTAAAATAATCAAGGTGTGCTTACATGCAGGTGAATCATTATTCGAGTTGTTCTTGTGGATCATCAATGATCAAGATGTACTCTGGAGCATCATAAATAAAATTGTACAGGTGAATTATATCTGACTAATGACTGCTCAGGTGAAATATGTCTGACTAATGACTGCTCAGGTGAAACATGTCTGACTAATGACTGCTCAGGTGAAACATGTCTGACTAAGGATTGTTCAAGTGAATAATATCTGACTAAGGATTGCTGAGGTGAATTACATTTGACCAATGATAGCTGAGGTGACTTATGTCCAACTAAAGATTGCCTGGGTGAGTTGTCTAGCTAATGATAGTCAGGTGAATTACGTCTGACTTAGGGTTGTTCCAGTGAATAATGTCTGGCTATAGATTGCTTAGGTGAATGATGATTAAGGAGTGCTCTGAGGGCTGTGCTATTAATTTTTTAAAGTATTTGTTAGCAGTAGACAAAAATGGCAATAGCCAAAGTGGCCTATATCATTTTTTCCTAGCCACATTTGCATTTGATTAGGCACATGCAAATGAAACAAGATTCAAATTAGGCACAAAGAACTTTTTAATGGTCCTGTTACAGGTGACTTTATTCAACTATGTAAATAAATAGGTAAATAAGAAATGTTTGGTCAATCTTAAAAGTATCAGATGTTGTATCTGAAAATGTTGTACTTCTGAAAATGTTGTACTTTTAACATAATAGCTAGATTTTATTGAAATGATTTAATACACCCAGGGATTTTTCTTACCTTTATGGGAACATGGCCCATGGCTCTGGAATTTGGAAATTCACAGGATTTTGGCTCAAAATTTAGAATTATTTGCATAAGGCATTTCATTTACTTTGCTATTTTTTTTTATCTTTTTATTGTCAAGCTGCCATAATTCAACTTTTAAGAGAAACAATAATTGAAAATATCAGCCTAAAAATGAAAAATAATGAAAAGATATTATGTTCAAGATTGGGAATTACTGGAAAAAAGACAGGGACTGTGATTGGGATATAACACAATATCAGCTATAAATTTGGAAAAAAAAATCCCCGAAACCTGGCTTTCTATAAGAAATTTGACTATTACTTTTACTGACATCTCTGTAAATTATTTTGGTAGTGGAACATGTTTCATATCCATTGTCAATGACAGGTTTGAAATTTAACAAAGATCTTTCAAGATGCTAAGGCCAAAAAAATGTTTGTTTTGGGTAACATCTTACCCCATAATAGGGAAGGTAGGTTGGATTAAACATTTTATTCTATTTTTAGATGTTGATTAGATCTGTATTGTCACTTATTGCATACATGATATACATTACCAAGTTTGCTGGATGTACTAACTTCTAGAATCAGCATTTACATGTACATTTCATTATTTAAATGAGAATAATGACAGAACTTCTTTGGAGTCAAGCATTCTCAGTGGATTTTAATGATTATACTGTAAATATCTTGCTCTATTTACACTGATATTTATTCCGGAAATTAATGTATTGTGCCCGGACAGCTCCTTCATCATGGTGTGTTCCATGTGGAAATACATAACATGAATCTAAATCTTACAGCAGACTGTTGTTTCCTGAAACATGTTCATCGGAAAGGGTCAATTTCACCGGACACTTGATCTTTCTACTTACGTTTTTTTTCATGTAATCATTGAGAATGCAAATGAATCCTACAACAAACATGTTTTTATTATGTCTAACTGAAAATATTACAATCGCCAAAGTGGCGATCGCAACTAATTTTTTCCAGACACATTTGAAAATTATTCGCTCATGGCAAATGTGGCTACCTTTAGCACTAACACTGAAAGTCTACTCTCAATTTTGTTTTTGCAAGTATTAAACACAATACACGATGGCAATTTCAAGAGTTACAAACGAAGAATAATCTTAAAAATTATATTTTCTGAAGTGTGCTACAAAAAGTGTAGTAAAACAGCTGTAACTGATGGTATACATACAATTGTGGATGAACTTGAAAATTATACATATTTAGTAAATCAACCCCCAGCTGAAAAATGAATGATCTACAAGGTATTCTCGGGTGTTATAATGAATAAGGCAAAGATCTAGGTTTACTCAGGTGTTATGATGAACATGGCAAAGATCTAGGTTTGTCAAGGCGTTATGATGAACATGGCAAAGATCTATGTTTGTCCAGATGTAATCTTGAACATGATGAGTGATCTAATGATATCATGATCATGTCAAAGATATAGGTTTACTCAGCTGTTATCATGAACATGGCAAATGGCCTAAGTTTGTCAAGGTGTTATCACGAACATGGCAAAGAGTAGGTTTGCCTTGGTGTTCTCATGAACATGAGTGATCTAGGTTTGCTTAGGTCTTATTATGAACATGGTAAAGATCTATATTTGTCTAGGTGTTATCATGAACATGGTAAAGATCTAAATTTGTCTAGGTGTTATCATGAACATGGCAAAGATCTATATTTGTCTAGGTGTTATCATGAACATGGTAAAGATCTATATTTGTCTAGGTGTTATAATGAAAAATCGATAATGGTCTAGGTTTGCTTAGGTCTTATTATGAACATGGTAAAGATCTATATTTGTCTAGGTGTGTTATCATGAACATGGTAAAGAATTTGTCTAGGTGTTATCATGAACATGGCAAAGATCTATATTTGTCTAGGTGTTATCATGAACATGGTAAAGATCTATATTTGTCTAGGTGTTATCATGAACATGGTAAAGATCTATATTTGTCTAGGTGTTATCATGAACATGGTAAAGATCTATATTTGTCTAGGTGTTATCATGAACATGGTAAAGATCTATATTTGTCTAAGTGTTATCATGAACATGGCAAAAATCTATATTTGTCTAGTGTTATCATGAACATGGTAAAGATCTATATTTGTCTAACATGAACATGGCAAAGATCTATATTTGTCTAGGTGTTATCATGAACATGGCAAAGATCTATATTTGTCCAGGTGTTATCATGAACATGGCAAAGATCTATATTTGTCTAGGTGTTATCATGAACATGGCAAAGATCTATATTTGTCTAGGTGTTATCATGAACATGGCAAAGATCTATATTTGTCCAGGTGTTATAATGAACATCGAAAATGGTCTAGGTTTGCTTAGGTCTTATTATGAACATGGTAAAGATCTATATTTGTCTAGGTGTTATCATGAACATGGTAAAGATCTATATTTGTCTAGGTGTTATCATGAACATGGCAAAGATCTATATTTGTCTAGGTGTTATCATGAACATGGCAAAGTGTCTAGGTGTTATCATGAACATGGTAAAGATCTATATTTGTCTAGGTGTTATCATGAACATGGTAAAGATCTATATTTGTCTAGGTGTTATCATGAACATGGCAAAGATCTATATTTGTCTAGGTGTTATCATGAACATGGCAAAGATCTATATTTGTCTAGGTGTTATCATGAACATGGTAAAGATCTATATTTGTCTAGGTGTTATCATGAACATGGTTTGTCTAGGTATCTATATTTGTCTAGGTGTTATCATGAACATGGCAAAGATCTATATTTGTCTAGGTATCTATATTTGTCTAGGTGTTATCATGAACATGGCAAAGATCTATATTTGTCTAGGTGTTATCATGAACATGGTAAAGATCTATATTTGTCTAGGTGTTATAATGAAAAATCGATAATGGTCTAGGTTTGCTTAGGTCTTATTATGAACATGGTAAAGATCTATATTTGTCTAGGTGTTATCATGAACATGGTAAAGATCTGTATTTGTCTAGGTGTTATCATGAACATGGCAAAGATCTATATTTGTCTAGGTGTTATCATGAACATGGTAAAGATCTATATTTGTCTAGGTGTTATCATGAACATCGAAAATGGTCTAGGTTTGCTTAGGTCTTATTATGAACATGGCAAAGATCTATATTTGTCTAGGTGTTATCATGAACATGGTAAAGATCTATATTTGTCTAGGTGTTATCATGAACATGGTAAAGATCTATATAAGTGTTATCATAAAGCAAAAATCTATATTTGTCTAGGTGTTATCATGAACATGGTAAAGATTTATATTTGTCTAGTGTTATCATGAACATGGCAAAGATCTATATTTGTCTAGGTGTTATCATGAACATGGCAAAGATCTATATTTGTCCAGGTGTTATCATGAACATGGCAAAGATCTATATTTGTCTAGGTGTTATAATGAAAAATCGATAATGGTCTAGGTTTGCTTAGGTCTTATTATGAACATGGTAAAGATCTATATTTGTCTAGGTGTTATCATGAACATGGTGTCTGTATTTCTAGGTGTTATCATGAACATGGCAAAGCTATATTTGTCTAGTTATCATCATGGTAAAGATCTATATTTGTCTAGGTGTTATCATGAACATGGCAAAGATCTATATTTGTCTAGGTGTTATCATGAACATGGTAAAGATCTATATTTGTCTAGGTGGAACAAAGATCTATATTTGTCTAGGTGTTATCATGAACATGGTAAAGATCTATATTTGTCTAGGTGTTATCATGAACATCGAAAATGGTCTAGGTTTGCTTAGGTCTTATTATGAACATGGCAAAGATCTATATTTGTCTAGGTGTTATCATGAACATGGTAAAGATCTATATTTGTCTAGGTGTTATATGAACATAAAGATCTATATTTGTCTAAGTGTTATCATGAACATGGCAAAAATCTATATTTGTCTAGGTGTTATCTTGAACATGGTAAAGATCTATATTTGTCTAGGTGTTATCATGAACATGGTAAAGATCTATATTTGTCTAGGTGTTATCATGAACATGGTAAAGATCTATATTTGTCTAGGTGTCATGAACATGGTAAAGATCTATATTTGTAGGTGTTATCATGAACATCGAAAATGGTCATCGAACATGGCAAAGATCTATATTTGTCTAGGGTTATCATGAACATGGTAAAGATCTATATTTGTCTAGGTGTTATCATGAACATGGTAAAGATCTATATTTGTCTAAGTGTTATCATGAACATGCAAAAATCTATATTTGTCTAGGTGTTATCATGAACATGGTCTATATTTGTCTAGGTGTTATCATGAACATGGCAAAGATCTATATTTCTAGGTGTTATCATGAACATGGCAAAGATCTATATTTGTCCAGGTGATCATGAACATGGCAAAGATCTATATTTGTCTAGGTGTTATCATGAAAAATCGATAATGGTCTAGGTTTGCTTAGGTCTTATTATGAACATGGTAAAGATCTATATTTGTCTAGGTGTTATCATGAACATGGTAAAGATCTGTATTTGTCTAGGTGTTATCATGAACATGGCAAAGATCATTTGTCTAGATGAACATGGTAAAGATCTATATTTGTCTAGGTGTTATCATGAACATGGTAAAGATCTATATTTGTCTAGGTGTTATCATGAACATGGTAAAGATCTATATTTGTCTAGGTGTTATCATGAACATGGTAAAGATCTATATTTGTCTAGGTGTTATCATGAACATGGTAAAGATCTATATTTGTCTAGGTGTTATCATGAACATGGTAAAGATCTATATTTGTCTAGGTGTTATCATGAACATGGCAAAGATCTATATTTGTCTAGGTGTTATCATGAACATGGTGATTATTTGTCTAGGTGTTATAATGAAAAATCGAACTAGGTTTGCTTGGTCTTATTATGAACATGGTAAAGATCTATATTTGTCTAGGTGTTATCATGAACATGGTAAAGATCTGTATTTGTCTAGGTGTTATCATGAACATGGCAAAGATCTATATTTGTCTAGGTGTTATCATGAACATGGTAAAGATCTATATTTGTCTAGGTGTTATCATGAACATCGAAAATGGTCTAGGTTTGCTTAGGTCTTATTATGAACATGGCAAAGATCTATATTTGTCTAGGTGTTATCATGAACATGGTAAAGATCTATATTTGTCTAGGTGTTATCATGAACATGGTAAAGATCTATATTTGTCTAAGTGTTATCATGAACATGGCAAAAATCTATATTTGTCTAGGTGTTATCATGAACATGGTAAAGATCTATATTTGTCTAGGTGTTATCATGAACATGGCAAAGATCTATATTTGTCTAGGTGTTATCATGAACATGGCAAAGATCTATATTTGTCCAGGTGTTATCATGAACATGGCAAAGATCTATATTTGTCTAGGTGTTATCATGAACATGGCAAAGATCTATATTTGTCTAGGTGTTATCATGAACATGGCAAAGATCTATATTTGTCCAGGTGTTATAATGAACACTTGGTCTAGGTTTGCTTAGGTCTTATTATGAACATGGTAAAGATCTATATTTGGTGTTATCATGAACAAGATCTATATTTGTCTAGGTGTTATCATGAACATGGCAAAGATCTATATTTGTCTAGGTGTTATCATGAACATGGTAAAGATCATATTTGTCTAGATCATGGTAAAGATCTATATTTGTCTAGGTGTTATCATGAAACAGGTAAAGATCTATATTTGTCTAGGTGTTATCATGAACATGGCAAAGATCTATATTTGTCTGGTTATCATGAACATGGCAAAGATCTATATTTGTCTAGGTGTTTATCATGAACATGGCAAAGATCTATATTTGTCTAGGTGTTATCATGAACATGGTAAAGATCTATAAAGTATTATCATGAACATGGCAAAGATCTATATTTGTCTAGGTGTTATCATGAACTATGGCAAAGATCTATACTTGTCTAGGTGTTATCATGAACAAGATCTATATTTGTCTAGGTGGTTAAATGAACATGGCAAAGATCTATATCGTGTTATCATGAACATGGTAAAGATCTATATTTGTCTAGGTGTTATCATGAACATGGCAAAGATCTATATTTGTCTAGGTGTTATCATGAACATGGTAAAGATCTATATTTGTCTAGGTGTTATCATGAACATGGTAAAGATCTATATTTGTCTAGGTGTTATCATGAACATGATGAGTGATCTGGATAAACTCAGGTGTAATTATGAATATAGTGAATTATCTAGATTTTCTTAAGTATTATCATGAACACGGTGAATGATCTTAGTTTGCTCAAGTGTTGTGATGAGTATCAAGGTGTGCTCAGGTGAATCGTAAATAATAGAGCCATACAGTTGAAGGAGTTTGACAGGCAGTACATCCAAGCAAGTAACCATGTCACATACCTGAGATCAGATAATTTTGTAAAGAACTGGAAAGCCTGACAAAGTTGATTGATATAAATACAATGAGCTGTCAATCCAAGGTATGCAAGATGTAATTCTTTGAGTTGTGGACATTCCTTTGCAATCACGGACAAAAAAGATCCCGTAATGATTCCTGGGGAAATGAAAACAGAAAAAAAAGTTGTTAACGACTTCTTCATGAGACTTATAATTTAGTATGAGAGAAAGACACTGAAGTGCTTTTCATATTTTCATGTACATGTTATACTATACTGTGGAACATGTCGTGAGAGACCACCCATTCTGCCACTAAAATGTGGTCTCTAAAGACAGGTGGTCTCTCAAAAAAAGTTTCATCTAAGGGATTACTCAGCAAAGTGGTTTTCAGTATGTGGTCTCAAATGACACTTTCACGAGAGTGGTCTCTCAAGACAGGTTTCACTGCACTATATACTGAGGGATAAAGGGCACACGGAGTATGATATCTGGCCTGAAAACATTCTGCAACAATAAACATACAAGTACCTCATTATAACCAATGGAAACTATTATCGTAAGATACATGCACTACTGTAAAATGAAGGTATGACATGGTCCATTATATACTATATGTATATCAAAATGTTTGAAAGTTTGCCAGTTTACTTGCAGAAGCCCAATTAGTTTTCCTTAGGTACATTAAAGCCAGACTTTTCTGTAACACCAATAAAAATTGGCTGCCAACATAAACTTGAAAAATACTTTATCATGGCATAAAAACATCAGTACAAAAATACAAAAACCCAAATGATTTGTTTTTGCAAGCATTAAAACCAAATAGTTTTTGTAATTGTAGGATATATATCTAAAAGAAATACTTTGATGACTTAAGCTTAAATAATCATATAAAATCTATTTCATATTGAAATTGAATTGCCTATTTTGCAGCCCCTCCCCTGTAGAATTATACAAATCCACCAACTTTGAACTCGAAAGGGGGGGGGGGCACTAGCCCCTCCCCCCCCACTACTAGCCACCCCTCCTCATTTTACAAATTTCAGGAATAAACACTTGGACTTACCTGGTAACCCTGCCAACTGAAGATACTTTAAATTTTTTAGATGACCAAGACACATAAGTTCTTTATCCGTCACGCAGTATGATTCAGCACTGTAAAACACACAAAATGACTTTTATTTTATTTCAGGTATTTTCTACGCACTTTTCTTTTGTGAAAAGGGGCCTTTGAATTGAGAATCTTTGAAACATTTCAATGACATTGGGATTGGGAAATCTAGAAATACACAAAACTATGTGAAAATACAAGAATCTCTTCAAATTCATTGTCATTTTTCTTCAGTTGGGAAATTTCAACTGCAGATTGGGAAAAATTCCATTGTTTTTGCATTGGGAATATGGCCTTATTATTGGCCCCATATGATAGGGCGGAAAATCTTTTTCATTCATAATCAAAAACATTGGATTTAATTTATGACTTTATCATAAAAAATGAAGAAATATGAGTATGGTATTTTATATTTCATTTTTATTCAACAGACCCTGTTCTGTGTGTGTGTGTGTATGTGTGTGTGTGTGTGTGAGACTCTATTTTGTTCTCTGTGCACACATGTGGGTAATGACACTCTCTTCATATCAATTACTATTTACATTAAACATTTTTCTTTACTGTGCAAATTGAAAATTTAATAACAAAGATTACTTACCAAGTTATATAAAGGCAAGGCTTTGGCATTAGACCATTAGAACCCCTGTGTATTATTGGTCTTACTAATCCAGCATTGATCAGTTCAAGGTGAGTGATATTTTTACACACTTCTGTGAGGACTTTTAAACCTGTCCGACATCCTGGAACCCTTACATTCCTCTGACTGTATTCTGCTTGTCCTGTTCCGGAATCAAATTCACTTTCTTCACATGCTGATGATGTTGATGGTACAGGCTAGGTAATAATTGAACATGGAAAGGGTCATTATTGTATGTAACATTTATAGAATATAATCAAGACAGATACAACAATACAACAACTAGCAGTATAGATGAATCAAATCATGTCAGGAGCCAGGTGATTGGTGCCGTAAGTCGAGAGTTCACAAGGTTCGAAAAATTTGTATAAAAGCACTTGCCCTTTGGGCAAGTGATAACATAACTTCCACTCGCCCAAACTCATTTTGCACTCACCCAAGTATGAAAACGTAGTATTTCAAAGAAAATGTGTTAAGAGCGTATAAAATCTTTTTTCAATTTTAAGTGTTTAGAATTCAAATTCTTGACTGAAATTTTGGTTGCCTACCATAAAAATCTGGTTACCCACAATGAAAATAAAATTCTTATTTAATTTTGTTTTTTTAAGTCATTGTTATTTTAATAGATAAATTTATATTCAATATATATTGTTTCTGAATGATGCATTTGCATATAAATTAACTGTAAATGCATCATTATTATTACTATAATCAACTATTATTATTACTGTTTTATGATGTTACTTCTATGTGTTTAACTAAATAAATATAAATTACAAAAGTAAGTTTTCACTATTGTTAGATGAAAACAAGAGCTATCCATTTCTATATTTTCATTAAAACTTTTATTTATAGTATTGAGTAACTATTTTTACTTTTATCATTCACTAACATTCAGATTTAACAACTTCTATACAAATTATAGTGTTATGATTATTTTACCAAATCCTGAAATTCAGGTCCCTTCGGAATTGGTTCTTTTATTTACACACATCCAACTTCCACTTCCTCAACAAACTACAACTATAAGCTGTCAACACACGATGTGTTCTGTGACATTGTTGGCCATGAGGTAAAGACTAACATGTTTAATTGTCAATAAAATAATTATTTAAGTTTCTAATTGTTTATTGTAATGTATTTTGAACTGAAAATAGAAGGAAATGGACCTGTTTCGAAATTTAAAAGGGAAAACAGATTTTCAGTAGGGAGTCAGCACTTGCCACCAGGCGAGTTCATTATGGATATTTACTCGCCCGAAACGATTTTTTACTCGCCAATGCGAGCGGGTGAGTGGATTTTTCGAAGCCTGGTTCAAACCCCAGCCGGGACATGGTGAGTTTGTAGGTGCTTTGTTACTTCTGTATTTGTGCTTTATGTATGATTTATTTACGCAGATAGTATCTTTTCTGATCCATGGTAAAACTTCCATGTTGTAGTGATATTTGTGCTTTATGTAATCTTGTACATGTATTTAGACACTACATGCATCCTAATTGATCCATTGTTTTCTACATTAAGATTGAACATTTTTCACCTTTATCTCTATGACCGAGTTCTCATGTTCCGAATTCTATAACAACATTCATTTTTGTGAATGCGTAAATGGCCAAATGGTTAGGGCGTCGAGCATGGGAGCCAGGCGATTGGTGCCATAGGTCAAGAGTTTGAACCCAAGCCAGGGCATGGTGATTTTGTAGATGCCTTGTTATTTCTGTATTTGTGTATTTGTGATAAATATATATATATATATACACCGTATTTGACCTAAAATTGTAGTACAGGGTGCTTTTATTTTGACATTTTTTCTTTCACAATACACATTTTAATTACGTTACCCAAAATGGTAAAATACTCCGCTATGCAAAGTTATCTACAATGTATATAGCTGTATGTACTGAATTAATTACTTTGTAATCCTGTCTGATGTATTAATAGTGGAAAAGAAACAATGTAGCAAAATTACTCACTCTCAAATCAGTTTGAACTGCGAGATCAGGAAACAGGCATTATGACTGTGTGATACATGCCTTACACAGATGATTCGATAGCGAATACATTTTAATTGACAAGTATTTAACACAAAAAAAAAACGTAAGTATGACTTGTCTCATTTTGTTTGCTGATGAACATCAATGGCGACTTCCCTGCATCAAAGAAATCACCGACAGAATCCAAAGTATTGCTTACAACATAGATAAATGGTGTTCTTTTACAATTTTGAGGGTGTAATTGATATCTATCACCAGAAAGAAAAAAGATGATGTCGGGAGGTAATCTAAACTAATTAAAAATAAAAAGGTAAACATTTTTCAAACAGTCAGTATATCTACATGAAAAAAATATCTAAGGGCACCCTTATTAGAGCAAGCGCCCTTTCAAGGACAAATACAGTATATGTATATATATATATATATATATATATATATATATATATATATGTGTATATATAGGGGCGCCAGTGATTTTCCGCAATCGCAGAAAGAATCCCGGAATTGGCAACATGAAACGAAAATTTGCGTTTCTGAGAAATCTTTATAAACATGAGGTATATGAGGTATAATTTAATAAATTGTGAACTAGTTTGCTATTTCCGTGTGTTATAAACTTCATTTCTTTGTTTATTTACAATATTCAATATTTATCACATAATTTTACATCAATTATTTGTTTATCTCGTAGATTTATTAGCCTACATTTACACATTGAAAGATAAGGGCAATCATTTCCATTGTCGTAACATCAGTACTCAATGACATCTGGATTCTTCTATAACAAAAATAGCTTTAATTTGATATATAGAATTAGGTTTTCATAAATAATATTTAGTTCAATTTCTGAATATATATACAAAGTTTTATATTGACAGTAAAATTTCACAATGTACAAGCCATCCTAACTTTTTATGACATACCGCTTAATTGACAGCCAGTTTTTGTTACCAACACAAACATGTGTTCACACCTTGACATATGTGTCATATGTAAAAGGAAGAGACTTCCTCCCATTTAAAAAACAAATACATCGGCACAGGTTGATCAGTTTCCATGGAATCTTTATGAAGATGGTGACGTTTAATTTTGCAAATTCTGTCAGCATAGTATAGATTATGCTAGTGTTGATACAATAAATCAAATATAAAAAATAAACTACATGTAGATGTATGATGTAGATCTACTTTATAAGTTTATTTAAAGCAAAAACACACCAAATAAAACATCATAGACTTGTTCTAAGTCAGGTGATAAATTCAAGCAAAAATTTGTAATTAGAAATTACAGTACAATTCCAACAAAACTTGTTACCTACATGTATATAAGTATAGGCCTAAAGACTTACAAATTACTTATCAAGATATTTTAAAATTATAAAAACATACAGTGTTGCATATACATGGATATTTTTTATTTACTTCCCTATTTAAATCTATCAATAAATTTGTGTGGCAGACTATTGAAACTATGATTATGAGTCTGTATTGTTAAATATTTTTCATCTAAAGTATGTTTTTAGTTCTTACTCTTATGAAAAAAAAAAAACCAAAAATGGAATTCACCAAAACTGAAAACAAAATTGAAGCAAATCTGAAATGGAAAATCACTGGCCCTATATATATATATATACATACAGTGGTCCCCCTATTTACAACCACCCCCACAAATGACCACCTCCCCTTAAGCGACCAAATTTTCCAAATATAAGCATTTTTTAATGATAAAATACCTCTTATAAGAGACTACTCCCATAACGTGACCAGCGAGCATTTTTTATCGGCCAAATCACGTTAATTTCACAGAAAAAAAACACTCATGAGCGACCGAATGTTTTTGAAAAAGTACTATAGCATGAAATAAAAAATAACTAAAACTCGCTGATGTTGGTAGGCCGTCTAGGCTACTACTAATCCGGCTATTACGAGATCGGGCTGTCATATCTAGGTTGTAAATGATATGGCTATTACAGAATTGAGCTGTCCACAAACCCATTGTTCTTAACCACATGCATAATTCAACTAATCAGATTAGACATTTATGGCAGCCATTTTTCTAGGAACCTGTGTACAGATGTACCAGTTGAAACTTTTTGAAGCCCATAGTACAAACCGGAAAACTCAGAACATAAGAGGGTGCTGTAATTATTGGACTGGACTCGAATTGCAGTATTTCTACTATAAAAAGCACGCGCTCGCATATAAACTGAAAACAGTAAAATGTGGCTCCAAGTTTGATTCAGTTAAAGCCATGAAATAGTAAAAATTTTTGGATGTTCTTGTATTTTATAGGTCACATGTTAATTCATGTATTTAGACAATTATTGAATTAATTTTATTGAATTAAATTTTTTGTTTGTTTTTAATGTGAACATTTTACCAAACAAGAACAAAATTAACATATATAGATGTAATATTAATGAATAAAAATTGTCTGCAAATTGTATACTGTATTACTAGAAGTCATTTATCATTTACACGTTATCTGTAGATATCCCCCAGGAAAGACCACCTTTATTATGAGACCACATGCCTTTCTCACTTAGGGTGGTCTTATAAAGGGGGGCCCACTGTATATATATATATATATATATATATATATATATATATATATATATACATATATATATATATAGAGAGAGAGAGAGAGAGAGAGAGAGAGAGAGAGAGAGAGAGAGAGAGAGAGAGAGAGAGAGAGAGAGAGAGAGAGAGTGAAAGGTGTTTAATCCTAATGTAAATGACAATGGATCGATTACAATGCATGTAGTGTAGAGAAATACAAGTATATATAAAGCACAAATATCACTACAATATTGTACATTTACTTATGGACCTTGGATCAGAAATGATACTATCTGCATAAATAAATCATACATAAAGCACAAATACAGAAATAACACGCCACCTACAAACTTACCATTCTCCAGCTGGGTTTAAACTCTTATGTGCGGGAATTTTACATGTACAAGTAAAAGTACAAAACGTTCAAGACTTAGATCTACTTTGCTTTTTTCAAGCTTGATGCCGAATTAAAAATATTGATAGTGTACCCTTTAAACAGTAAGTAATATTTGTTTCAGAACTTTTTATGCGATCAGGGATCACCTGTTATCAGTCGCTTCAAATAACTGTATAACCCAATAGCTTTCAATGCACACCCTGACATCGTAACAATCACTTGTGTAGGCCCTACTTAAGATGGACAAGGCTAGCCTAATCTGATATAACCAAGTAGTCATTTTAATCAGTGTCAGTGGTTAATTAAAGCCATGTCACACCACTCAGTATCCTCTATTGTTTGAAGTGCTATAAAAACATCGGCACACATAAGCAAGTTTATCTTTAATGTTTTACAGGTCAGGATCTTTCTCTACTGAAGAGTTCTTAAAATGCAGAAATTATAAGTGTTCACAACTTTTTTCACGAAATCATAAATTTATTCAGCAAAAAAATATTTGCAAAATGCTGAAATATGAACGCCAGCTGAAACCCTGCTATGTGACTTAATATGAAGTGTTGCTTTTCTTTCAAGTATCTGTTTAAATAAAGGTGAGAATAACTAATCAATCTACCCTCATCCCACACCCTCCCCACTTACTAGTGATGTAAATACCTCAGCAGTACTAGTATCTGACTGTAAACCCACTCTTCGTCTTTTCCTGCACTGGACTAGAATTGTAGATGCAGCATGTTTCATTCCTGCATGCTGAACTCCTCTGACTTTCTCCTCTCTTACATGATCCAGACTTGATCTTGCAAGGCAACAAGGAGACACAGCTATGGATTTTAAACCTTAGAAGACATAAAAGCCATCATTTTGTGGAAATATGAAAGAATGAGATTCTTTAAACAATTTTTTACTATAATTACTTTCTTCTGAATAAACACTGAGACACAGTTCTGTAGACAGTTTTACAAAAGGCTTTAAGCCTTAGACTGGGTCTAACAATTACACTTTTGACATGTGACCAGTGTACAAAGATTTAAGACTTGCAACTACAAAACAGATTCTAATTTTACAGTTTTCTATATCTGTAAATATAGCAAGTATCTAAGTATTCATACATTGTAACATATCAAGATACAGTTAAAACTCGTTATGTCAAAATCAGTAATCTTGATTTACCCGGTTATCTCGAGATCAAGTGCCGATCCCGGTAATTTTTTTCTATATCTACTAATAAAAGATTGTCGATGTTAAAACTTGGTCCCGAATATTTAGATTCAATGACAAAGTGACAAGTTATTGCGAAGTTAATTTTTTGTACATCGTCATTAAATTATTGTAATTATATGACTAGTGTTGAACAAATATGCTTTCTGTATCGTTTTAAGTATATACAATAAAAAAAAATCTTCACAAAAAATTCATTATTTTGCTGTCCATTCTTAAATTTATATGGCTAATGTAACTTTCTATAATTTGTTTTTAGACTTTCTGTTCTTAAATGTATAATGATAGTGTTACTTCTGTGATCTAGAAAGACGCATTTGTTGTTCCTGTTAAAATGTGAGTGATGTTTACTTGCCAATACAATTTTGTTTTATGAAATAAACACTCAAACATAATTAATTCCTTTTTATTTGCCTTAAATATTATTTGACAAAACATGTGCATGTTTACCGAGGATAAGAGACAAATGATTCACAGTAGTCCCCCTCTTGAGAGACCACCCCATTTGCTGCCAAAAAGTGGCCTTTCAAATGGGGTGGCCTCTCAAAAGAAACTAATCAAAATGGCCAAATTCGAAATAACTCATCGTCTGACATCTAACCGAGTTGTGTACAGTTGTACATGTATAGGTTCTACATAATGTAATTTTAAGATGTGATAAAAATCAGTTCAACTGCTATGCCACAACTGGAGATTTTTAATATTTTAGCTGATTTTTTCTCAAAACTTTAGTTTAATAATAGATGTTTTTATTGATGTTTTGTTGTCATTTATCTTTTTCTTTTTTTTTTATTTTGGCATGTTATAACATCTGATTGATTTCCTTGTTTTGTTAAATTATTTAGACAACTAAATGCCTTTTTAATATTACTGCATGAATTTTGCAAGTTTATACATGTATCAATTGAATAAGAAGATAACTACTTTGTTTATAATTTAAAAAGAATTAAGTTTCCAGAATTTAAATACCAGTCTGGTCCGTTTCTGTTTCTTATATTACTTCCAGAAGTACATCTACCATTACATGTCTTTATGACAATTTCGACCTTGAGGTAAATGCTTTGCATGCTTGATTATAGATAAAATGATAAACTTTTTTGTCATTTTTTTTGTTTAAGTATATCACAAATATCTTTTGAGACCGTAAGATGTTGTAATAACTATTTTTTAGGCTGGTATCATGCTTCTAATCATCGATGATCCATCGTGTGTCACATGACCTACACACACTCACTTAGACCAAGTCTTAATTAAGACCAAGTAACTGCTAATCAGTGGATGGGACAGTGTTACATAATCATTAACACCCTCAATAATTAACATGACCACAAGCTATTTACCTGTAAAAGTGTCAACCGATTGATAACTGGACGTTTTCTGATTAGTGATTATGAGGAGTTTACTTCTTGGTCACATTTTTTGGGGGGTTATTGAAATTTTGGATGATGGAAGAATTTGATTTTATGGAAATTTTTATGGCCGTTCAGGTTACCTTTGGCCGTTTCACTTATTTTGGCTAACCCGTTATGAACTTCTGTGTCAAATTTGACTACTTCCGGTTTATCAGACCATAACATTTTAGCTGTTTTAGAGGGTGAAAGCTAAACTTTTAACAATGAAACCATGGCCGCAGGACGCGTTGAAGGGGTGGTCTTCTAAAAGGGGTTATTTGTTAACAAATAAGATAATGCACGCAATAATTGGCTATGAGAAAGGGGTGGCCTCTCAAGAGAGTGGCCGTTTCACAGGGGGACTACTTTTTGGCCTGCAAGTATTCTGGCAACTACCAAGCTTTGTCCCCAAAAATTCAGGATAATGAGGTTTCACTGTATTCATTTTTGGATTTGTGAAAAACAACTAAACTTGAGTTCATATATGCCACGATTAATAAAATCCTAAAACTTATTTTAAATGAAAACTAAACTTTGAAGTTAAATAAGTGAAGTATGGACATACATACCATCCATGAGTCTATGGTGATTTAGGGCAAATTTGAGACAGGGTGTATATACAACATGTATGTATTAATATATGTTTTCTCTCATAATATGACAAATATAACCAGGGACAAAAATTTTGGGATATACCGTTACAGTATTTTGATCAATTGTTAATATTTAACTTACCTGTGAGAGTTGACAGAGCAGAACAAAACCTGTCTGATACAGACAACTGATGTATGTGTACATTGCTAATATTTACATGAACCAACTTTTGGCACAAATTGATGAATGTAGTAAACCCATCTATATCAAAATTGTGGTACTGAAAAAAACAAAAATATACATTGTAGAGTAGTAAAGTTCACTTTACACCTATATATTTGACATCTCCCAAACAAATAACATGACCTCAACCAATCTTATTCTGATTTTGTTTATTTTGAATAGTGTTGAGGCCACACTCAGCAATTTTTCATTTATATGCATATACATGTATGGTGGTGACCAGTTTTTTAATGGTGGAGGAGAGAACCTGGTTACCTGGGAGAGGGAAGAGACCACCAGCCTTCTGCAAGTAATCTGGGAAACTTTCTCACAAAAATCACCATACCTGTAGGTTCCAGTGGGGATCATGAACAGAAGTGCTAGAGTGCATGGTTCACTACAGCATTGAAAATAGACTATATGTAAGTTCAAAACAGGATTGATTTTGCAAAAATACCACAGTATCTTACATGACTTAGGACAGGAAGTCACTGAATTTATTCAAAAGGTAAAGAACTTGCAGGACATACAAAATGTCTTGATACCAATGAATATTAATAAGTTCAGACCCTCAGTAAAGAAACCACCCTTCCAGTCACTTTAATCAGTCACTTACATGTAAGTGGTCTTATCGGCAATGTTTCACTGTCCTTATTTATATTGTATATACATTGTACAATCTTGATATACATCTATAAGACTACAAACCTTAATTCCACTTGGCTGATTGAGTTCTGCTCTTCGTTCAAGTTGACGGTTAGAGGCTGGATAGAGCAAATGACTGTTCCTTAGATTAATACTTTGTAGATTAGGACAAACCTGGCCCAGAGTAGCTAAACTCATACCCGCTTCTCTGTTATCAGTGTCAGATATGTTTAAGTATTTCAGTTTCACTTTAATCAGCGCTATGTCAAAAACAGCTGGAAATACATTCTTTAGAGATATGTTAGACAAGTCCAAGTTTTCCAAGTCTTGCTGTGAACTCCAAAATGTTTTCCAGAAGTCAGTTTGTATCTGACTATCAAAGTTTGCCGATGGATTTAGCATAGTCTTTAGTTTAAGTTGCAGTTTGGCAACTGACAGCAATGTTCCATAATAGAAGATGCGGGCTGCTGGATCTATGGCGTAGTTTAGAGAGAGTTCTTTCAGATTTTTCAAATTTTCAAGTTTTACAACGTTGGGTTGGACTAGAAGTTTGGGAAGACCACAGCCCAAGTTTGGGTGACCTATCACATGTAGAGCTGTTAGATCTCGACAGTGTTCAAAGAAAGATGTCTTTTTCTGTATAAACTGTACCGATATTGCTTGTTCTGTTCTTGGTGTAATTCCAACTTTAAAATGAATTGTAAGATTCTTTAAATTGCACATACACTTTTGTGCCTGCTCACTGGCATTCAGTTGATTATCAAAGTCATCCACATTTGCAACAGTAAATGCTAATGACTCCAACTGTGGCAGGGATCCTAAAATTTTACAAATGCGTTTTGTTGTGAGACTTATGTCTAGCAGCGACAACTGACGCAGATTTTTACACTTCGGAATTAGAGTCTCTAAAGTTCTTCCTGTCAACCAGTAACAGTGATTTAAACTGAGTTTTTCTATCTGATGGCTGTTTGATTTTATATATTCTGTGATCATGGATTCTGTGGTGAAGTAACATTGCTCAAAATCTGAGGATCTGAAAAGGATAAACATTTTCTATGAAATTTATAATGTGTGCAAAATAACAAAGAAAGAATATTTTTAGAAAATCAATTTCATTCTTTTCTGCTTCACGGTGAAATGACCACCTGCAGTGGTTAAGTGGTAAAGCTTTTGACTCCTATGAGAAAGGTCCCAGGTTGGATTTCTGATACGGGGTTATACCAAAGACTTTAAAAAGTGGTAGTGAATGATCGTTAAGTGCTTAGAATTCAAAGTGAAAGTTATGAATCATTCGAATGAGGCTTAAAACCAAGGTCATGTGTCATGGTAGGCATAGCACATGAAGGAAGAATCACTACATTGGCATCAGTCTATAGTACAGGTCAAAATTTGTGGCACTTACCTAAAGCTACTGACATTAAACAAAAGAAATTTTTTTTTGGTGGATGTATATGTAAAATGTATATGAATTTACACCAAGGAATACATGTATTTAGATCTAAGGGTAAAGGAGGTTCTATAAACTGTAGGTCACCCTAACCCCTGTATTATTAACAGAAACATGATTTAGGTCTTCAGAAGAATTCTATCTTTCACCTGATAACTTGGATTTTTTTTTAACATAACCCTTTGTACCATTAACAAAAAACTTAATAAAAACAAAATGGTCACTTGTTCCATACTTCCTGTGCCTATACAGTAAATACATGTAATTGTGTACACAATAAAACCTGTCATAAAAGACACCTTGATTCAGTGGATACCTTCTGATAACAGACAATTTGTCTAGGTTTCAATGTACATGTACATAAGACTACTAACGACTGTTTTAAATAAATAAACACCTCCCTTAACAGCGGACACAGTTGTTGGACTCAATATGCATTAATAATTTCTGTATTTTAGCCACGAATCAGTGGACAGTCTTCCTATGATTGACTTACATTGCCAGGGAGTAAAAATTGGCTGCAGGATCCAGGGGCCAGCCATGCCCTTAGAAAAAAAATATCTAGGGGCCCAGTTATTTCTTCAGATGCTTTCATACAGAAAAATAGAAAAAACACATATTTTCTCAATTTTATTCAAATTTGATTTCTCTTTCTATATCACTATTATAAAACGTGTTGTATGCAATATGTCTCTTAAATCTACATGTACCACCCAATAACAAAATCCCATCCATGTTGTTGAGAAGGAGTGGTTCTTGTTAATTTTATTTTTCATAGGCTTACTAGTACTCTTTGGAGTATTCTAGGGCTGGTGTTTTGCTGGGGTTTTCAGCAATGTAACACCACATGACGAGACTTGAGAGTCCAAGGAATGGTTACAAGTCAAATCACCCATCCCAAATGATTTTGGCACTTTGGAACTTGTAAATCAGCACTTAGTATAGTAAAATAGACATCTGCAAATATTCTTTCAACACTTGGAAATATTTATCAATGTAACAAAATGGTATTAACAATTTTTTATCTCAGAAGAAAAGTGTCATTTTAAGAAATAAAAGTATTACATGCTCTCTTGATAATTATAAATGACAGTGAAAAAAAAACATAGTTTGCATACATCTCCAAATTATCAGTTTTAATTTGAACATGTCATTTGATATCAAAACATTGTTTTGACCAAGCAATCGTTCGAAAAGAACAAAGGATTCAGAGTGGAGCTAATTGTAGTGTAATTAAGGCGATAAATTAAGAGATCCTGTTGTTGAACAATTAACGTAATCTGCTGAAAATAGGCCTACCTCTCGATAGGCCCAAGTGTCGATATTGAAATAATTTGCAAGCAACTGTTGAAAATACAGTTAAAAAGAAACAAGTTATGAAATCACTAGGTGTGCATGAACTAAGTACTGATTTCACCATGTGCCAATCTAACTAGGATTAAAAAAATCACGAAACTTTCTCGAAAGTAGACAACCTTATCAACATGTACACATCGGTGTGTATCAGTAATTAGCTTCAGCACAACTTTGTGACACATAAAGCATTTAAACATCTCACAAACCTTGATTTACATGACAAAATTGTCGCGGACGAGACAAAAAGAGAAGAGAAAAATGGACACATGGACAATTACGGATACGGTTGTACTTGCCATCTGGGCGATCGGTGGTGCAAATGTTGATTGCCCAGTCATAAAAATGGTCATGAAATGTGACTGGGTGAGTGTTAATTTTACTACCTGATTGCCATAGCCAATATCTCGCTAAGCTGACTCCATAAGTATGTCCCAACTACCGATTATATGAATATTTTAGCAGTGAATGGTCATCCTTCATTCAGTAGACACCTCTCTATAATGGACAGTTTGATTAGTCCAGCAGCTGTCCATTAAAGACAGGTTTTACTGTATTTTGAACAGCATTGGGACATGTCACTGCAGAGTTTAGCTACGTATACCTCAGTTTGTTCCACAGTGGACAATATCACATTGATCAACATTGCAAATGACCACATCGACATTGTACTCTATTTCAATAATTTTCGCTCCTTTTAATTACTTACTAGATAACTTACTTCAGCCATTGAAGTCTTTATAACATGCTATAATTTTGTTAAATTCCAAACTTCAAAGATTTCCTCATTTCTGAAGTGAGCCACACAGACTGATAGCACGATTTACCCAAACTACCCAAAATATCAAATAATTATGTCTAATACTGTGGATAAATGTTTTTATTTCTGATGACAGATATGGAAATAATCATTTTGAATTATATTTTGGCATAAAAATGACAGTTTAATGGATTTGTGTAAAAAGCCAATCCAGTACGAATTTGTGAACGTAGGCCTCCAGGATGTGTGCAAACTTTGGAAACATAAATGTAAAATTACCAAAATATTCCCTGTAAATGATATCCAACAATATAATAAAGATTTTAGTTAAATATTATGTCACTGGAAAAGAACTGAGGAGGAAATCTCATATCTAATATTTACGTTGGAATCTGCCATTTCTTGACTCCGACTACATGTACTATATATGTGTACATCGAGTACATATTGGCCTAATTTGAGAACCATGTAGCAAGGCTAATCATTTTATATTAAAACACTTTATACATGCTTATTTCATTTATATTTCTTATTTTATTCTTATTCATTTTTAAAAAAAAAAAAGTTGTTTGAAGATGTTTGTTTTAGTTTTGGGTTGTTTTGGGTAAATCATACTGCTGCACACAGACAGTAGGGAGTCACAAAATACCTGGTCATTAAAAGTTTTGGTCATATAATGTCTTGCATTCATTTCGATTTTCGAACAGAAAGTTTTCACTTTCATATTATCGTGGACAGAGGGTATACATCAATTACTCAATGACCAGATGATATCCTAATGTCTGAGCCATATTTGGTCATGAATTTGTAAATTTATATTTCTTTTTTTTAAATTTTTTTTATTAATTATTATTTTTTTAAAAATTTTTTTTTTTTATTTTTATTTATTTTTATAATTTTTTTTTATAATTTAAATTTTTTATTTTTTTTTTAATATATTTATTAATTAAATTATTATATTTTTTTTAATTTTATTTTTTTTATTTTTTTTTTTTATATTTTTTAAGCAACCAATCGTCAAAATAAAAATATTTTAACCGATATAATTAAAAAAGAAAAAAGTTTATCCTATATCTATTCTATATACTTTTTTCTTTGTTTGGTCGCTTCAAATTTTGAAAATACTATTCCTACTAGTCTCTGGTGTTATCCATGCGATGTCAATAAATTGGGTCATGTGAGTAATCATTTTTATATACTCACACCTCTCTTCACAAAAAAGTTATATGAAGGAGAATAACTCCCAATATATTATTGTTGTTAGGAATCAGTGAGTGTATATTAACCTTTCTTTTCACAGTACAATACGGTTGTACTTGGAAAGTTCTGAAACCACGTCTTTCGTACAATAATACTCGAAAAGTTCTGAAAACACATCTGACTGATGATTTCATATAATATTAGCCTGGGATCTTGGCCCAAACATACTTCATAGATCAGTGAGCCAGCTAAATCAGTATGACCAATAAACTATCTGTTTCTTTCACTTCCACTCTGAAACTTTGACAGATTGATGCCATTATTAATGTAACAACTAACATTACCGTAGTGGTAATTTGAGTGCGGATATCTAGTACAAAACAGATTAATTTGTCGTGAGCATGGATAAATTATAGAGTATGCATTGGATATCGCTACGTTAAACTTGCGTGGTAGGTATCAACCTTTTTTTTAATCAACAAAAACCAGCAGACCTAGAAAGTTTAGCTTAGACTATATTCAATACTTTCTATCATAATACTGTGAGTATATGTTTTCATGAAAGTGATGATTAACCTGACAAGACTTCTGTCGGATACAAGACGTCTGAACTGTGTGTTGACCTTGTGTAATTTACACAAATCCTCTTTGGTGACGTATGATAGGATTCTCAACATAAGATCGTCCGACAGACAGTGAAAGCCAATGTCTGCCATTCTTCCTCTGTACATCAACCTGTAACAAAACCCTGGGGTCTATTCCCCATATCGTCTGTCAGAGACAGTTCCATTATTCATATTGGACTCAATGCACAATAATCTGGTTTCGAATCCTTGTGGTATGACTTAGCTATTTGTCCAGATGAACTCAATAGTCGCCAAAACAGCATCTGGCTGTCCCGGAAATAGTTCCGAGGAGTTAGAAAGCTAAAGCACTAAGCCGGATATGTTTTGTTCATAATGCGACAAATTCCGGAATGTACATTGACGCAAAAATTATGCATATAAAAGTACATTAAAAATCGATCACAAAGTCTTTTGACATTTTTCACTTTTAACTACCTCGTTCATTTTCGATGCATCAGATTGAATTTCGTGTTGTGACTTTGTACATCAAATTCATTTTGCAGTTACTTGTTATTTTCACTTAGATCTAGTTCGATTTACATTTCGTTGGTAGTTTGAGCATAGTTTAGTATTTTTTTAGTTATCCTTTTGTCTGATTTCCATGTTCATTTATTTATTGCTTTATCACAGTGCACTTGTAAAATGTAGCATTTATATATATAATATATATAATATATATTGGATATCGCTACGTTAAACTTGCGTTGTAGGTATCAACCTTTATATATATATATATATATATATATATATATATATATATATATATATATATATATATATATATATATATATATATATATAAATACAGAGTGCCACACCACAAAACAGTTTTAAGTTTTATTAACTTACATTGCGACACGTGTTTCGCGTTACAAACGCTCATCAGGCAATGGTCATCAACAAAAATGTATTGAATATATATATATATATATCATGAATCTCATATTGGTAAAGTAAATACATATATAAAAGAAGTTGATGAAGTAGATAAGATAACACTAATGTAGGAAGCGTAATGCAAAGAATAAACAAATTAGTTAATCTGATAAGATTAAGAAAGGGGAATGTGGAATATTAGAATAAAGACTTGATACATTGATGTATCTAGTCTTTATTCTATTCATCTAGAAATCAGAATTTTTTTCGTCAGGAAACAAGAGTCAAGAAGCCACCATAAAAGAGGTAAAACCCAAAATTATTAACCTGTCCTCAGTTAATCTGAGTAATAATCAAATTTCAGTTTTAAAATTAGGTCTAAAATTTACGCCTACACCTAGGCCCAATATCATAGAATTGAAAAAAGACCTTCAGGAATTTGAAAGAAAATTTCGTTTAACTGAAATGTTTTATGGAACAGAAGAAAATGAACCTTCTTTAGTAAAGAATAAATCACAATTTATGCCTAATAAAGGACGAAATATATGCATATTTTGAAAATCTATGGAATACAAATTTTTCTGCAAACAATAATATTCCGAAAAATTTATCTTTTAAACAAAGGAATGCATTAAAAGAACTTCAAAATAACAATAATATAATTATTAAAGAAGCCGATAAAGGTAGTGCAGTGGTAATTATGGATAAAGAATATTACAGAGAAAGCATTCAAAATATGTTAAACGATACTAATATTTATAAAAGAATAGAAACCAACAAAGATAAAATCATTCAGTCTAAAATAAAACAATTGTGCAATAAATACGATAACATTCTTACTAAGAAGAAAGGGAATATCTAGTAGAATTTGATTCAAAAACTAGTAATTTTTATGGACTACCTAAAATTCATAAGTCAGGCATTATAAACAATGCGATTAAAATACAACAGTCTGAATATATAGAAATTCATAATCCAACAGACTTAAAATTCAGACCCATTGTCGCTGGACCATCTTGTCCAACACATCGACTGAGTAATTTAGTTGATATCTTATTACAACCCTTTCTTAAAGAAATCATAAGTTTTGTGCGAGATGATATAGATTTTCTAAATAAAATCCCTAATAATATTAATTTAAATACTATTTTAGTAACCTTTGATGTATCAAGTCTTTATTCTAATATTCCACATTATTTAGGTAAAGAAGCAATTTCCTTTTGGGTTCGCGATTTTCCTAACAATTTACATCATCGCTTTAACGAAGAATTTTTAATCGATGCAATTGAATTAATTTTGAACAACAATACATTCCAATTTGATAATAAACAATATGTACAAATCCTAGGAACTGCCATGGGAACCAAAATGGCACCAACTTACGCAACTTTAACATTGGGGTATCTAGAAAACAAGCTTTATGAAAGGATGGAACAATATTTTGATTCCAATGTAATTGAAACATTTAAAACACTATGGAAAAGATATTTGGATGATTGTTTTATTATCTGGAATCTTAACTGGGGCAATATTGATAATCTTTATGACATTTTGCAAAACTTACATACTAATATAACTTTTACTA
Organism: Atrina japonica; assembly: GCA_030159075.1. NCBI lineage: Eukaryota > Metazoa > Mollusca > Bivalvia > Pterioida > Pinnidae > Atrina > Atrina japonica. The sequence continues at coordinate 272,047 of BROG01000257.1, read as the reverse complement.
TAGAAAAAGATCCTTATAAAATAGCATTTTTAGACATCATGCTTATAAAAGAAGGCAACAAATTAATCACAGATATTTACAGAAAGCCTACAGATACACAACAATACCTCCATTTCAAAAGTCAATACACAAAAAGTTGCAGAAACTCTATTCCATACACATTAGCACGACGCTTATGTACTATCATTGTACCATCAGCCCTAAGGAAAAAACGCTTAGATGAATTAAGATACGCCTTAAAAGAACGAGGGTATCCTTTGACTCTTATAAACAAAGGGATAGACCTAGCTGAATCTATTCCTTTATCAGTGCTGAGACAAACAAAATCAAAGATTAAACACCAACCATTAGCATTTGTAACAACTTTTAATAAATGCAATCCGGAAATATTTAACAAAGTATATGAAGACTTAGATAATTTACGAGTAGATGAAAAACTAAATATAATTTTAAATGAAACAAAAATTATAAAAAGTAAACGACAGCCTAAAAATCTCAAACAGTTACTAACTCGTGCCCACTTCACAAATAATGAGGATTCAAAGATCAGGGGTGTAATTAAATGCAAAAATAAAAGATGTAAAGTATGTGACATCATTATTGAAGGTCAAACATTTTATATCAAACGAATATTAAATTGCAATTCTAAAAACGTAATATATGTCATTTTATGTGAAAATTGCAAGAAAGAATATATTGGATGTACTCAGTCACTAAAACAAAGAGTAGCTCTACACAAAAGCAATATAAAGTTATCACATAATCGTAATTTATTCGTTTCTAAACATATATTTCAGTATAGTAAAGGGAATTTCAAAATCATGCCAATATATCAAACAGATGACTATTCGAATATTACACTCAAAGAGCAATATTTTATTGATAAATTCAAACCATTACTTAACAGAACCTAACCCACACATTTCATATAATCTTATGCAAAGGAGTGGCCTTCTTATTAGTGTTATCTTATCTACTTCATCAACTTCTTTTATATATGTATTTACTTTACCAATATGAGATTCATGATATATATATATATATTCAATACATTTTTGTTGATGACCATTGCCTGATGAGCGTTTGTAACGCGAAACACGTGTCGCAATGTAAGTTAATAAAACTTAAAACTGTTTTGTGGTGTGGCATTCTGTATTTTTATATTTAATTTCTTTACGTTTGGACTTTCAATAACTTTTATATATATATATATATATATATATATATATATATATATATATATATATATATATATATATATATATATATATATATATATATATATATACATACACACACACACACAGTATGTATATAGAAAAATAAAATGTTTCATAGATTTTGGCGTGTTAGTCTTTGAGAAACAACTCAGATTACTTGCAATAATATACAAAATATGAATTTCACTATATATCTCTGCATTTGTTTGGTTTAGACATCTAAAATAAACGAAAAATGGCACGTTTAACCAGAGCAATCTGGGCCTAATTTTGATAATATTTTTCTTTGTTGACATCCATAAATTACTTTTTAAGTATCGATGGTTTTATTGAACGAATGAAATATATTGACCATCAGCATTAGTCATGAACAAAAAAACATCGACTCAGCATGATATGTAATTACTCAGAGGTGCTCGTCATTCTAGCAAATATAGCTGTGGGTACGTTAAGCTTAATTTTGATAAACATATTAGTTCTATTTATAGAAAGGCAACTGTTCAGCTAAATAGACCAAAGAGAATTGGACATTTTTTACCACGTCTACACAAACTTACTATTTTTCATTCTTTTATTCTGTCTAATTTTAATTTCTGCCCAGCGTCCTGGCATTTATGTAATAAAACAAACACTGATAAATGGAAAAGATCCAGGAAAGAGCTCTTCGTTTTATCAGCGATATATAAAGCTAATATTAGATTTATATATCGCTGAATTTATTTATTCAGATTGCACCAGTAATTACCAAAAACTATTACAAACTGCCAACCAACGTTTGTACTACCCATTTTTAGCCATTCAATAACTACTTATATGTGTTGTGCATCTTATTTGTAAGCTCTGTTTAGTGTTTTTATGGTGAAATTGTAACGGTTGTGTATGTTTAATATTGTTAGTTACAAATAAGTGCATTTTATGTCATTTTGTCTCGTAAATCTTAACTAAATGTTGCTTTATATGTTATTTATGTCGGTTGAAAGCTCTCTATAGCTTGTGTTGCTTTGTTGTAATATATATGCACCGACTTTAAATAAATATTTGTCTTTGTCTGATAATCATCGTCATCCTCATAATCATTTTTAAAAATACAAAAAATGTTCGGTTGCAGCATGAATTATGCGTATTTTCATTTAAAAATAAACAATAATTGAGCTTACACAGTTAGTAAATTTAGTAACTTCGGGCACGGTTGAGCTAAAAAGGAGATCCGGATTCTGTTATTCGTGGATGGTTTGTTTATTATCTTTATGATCCAAGGTGGGGTACCCTATCAACTGTTAAAATTTGTTTCAGGTAGGCAGTCTATTTTTAACCTTGAACTTTTCGGATTTCCTCTCGTATAAACATGAAGTTTGTCGTCTACTGAAAGTCATTTTATACAGAAATGTGGAAGCTGGCAGTTGTCACACGTTCCGCGACAGCGAAACACAGTAGCAGGGTATCTAAGTTTATGGTGGCAAGACCACAGATCTAAATCAAATTACACTCACATGCACTTGCTCCTGTCAAATTCAATTCCAAGGCCGGGGTAGCGCATCATCATCATTCATGAGATACCCCGGCAACATGGGTTTTCGACGATCTAAGGATCCTTCCGAATGATCCGATGTCAAAGGAGATGTATTGATATCGTCGAATATAACATATGGTCGAAAACATAAATCGGCGCAGTATTATTTGATTTATATTTTTCAGTATTAGCTGTAGATATTATTACCTCTTCATGTGCTGAAAAATACCTGATGCCGAAAAGTTAAGTGCCGACAATATTGTTACAAGTGCTGAAATGACTCGGTGCAGATATTACTTGATGCTGAAATTACTAGAATTTTGTAGGCTGGCAAATCGGCCCCAAGTCACTGCAAGTGATTTCAGCACTTCGGTAATATGCAAATCGGCACTTAGTATGGTTAAATCGGCACATGAAAATATTTTTTATCTTACCTGGGCCCGAAGTCACCAAATTTACTCAGTACTCAAGCTCAACTAACTTTTCATGATTTTAAGATAAAAACGTGCAAACTTCATTCTGTAACTTGACATGTTTGTATATTGATGGCATACAATTGTAAATGATGATAAAAATCATTGCACATTTGAAGAAAACTTCAGAAATATTAAAAAAATGTTTGAGTACGTACTCAAATCTTGAGTACCGTACTCAACGTATTCATTCGTTTTTTACAGAAAAATCATAAGTGTGACGCAAAAATATATGTACGGTAAATGATTAAAAATCATAATGTTTCCTAATCACTAAAATCCAAAAGTTTTATAAACAATTTTATAGTCAAAATACTGAAATAAAAGTTGAGCTTGAGTATTGAGTAAATTTGGTGACTTCCGGCCCTGTGGTTTGGTAAATAAATGCTTTCCTGAAAGAATTTTGCTGAAATTTTAATTTTTTGAATTTTTTATGAATTTTTTAAGACGGGGTGGAGGTAATTTTACTCATTTTAGACTTCTTCTCCACAACCGCTGAAGGGATTTTGATGAAACAGGAAGTAAGTACTCAAGATCCCCAACCGACTCTGTTCAGTTCAGATCAGGAGTGGATCCAGAGTAGGGGCAAAAGAGGCTTCGGGGATACCAGTCTTTAAAAATAGAACTGCTGCATGGATTGAAAAATTAATTGCATCTGAGTGATTTTATGGATGCATGATTTAATTTCTTGTTTTTGGAATAAATTGGAAATTTTTTTCTTTCATTTTTAAGTCTCCTCCACTGCTAAGGAGTGTTAAAATAATTTGTAAATTTGATATTTCCATATTTGTAAGATACCAACACAGTTCAGGTGAGTGACATGGACCATGGGACTCTTGTTGCAGTAAATTTTCCATTGATCGGGTGTCAGACTCTCGATTTTAACTTACAGATAAAATTTTCAGCTCCTCTGATAAATGAACCAAAATTATTAGTGACAATTCATATTATAGAAAAAAAAACTAACTCGAATAATTCAAACTCGCTCCAGTTCTGATTCTCTCCATACTACGAGGGGTTGAATTCTCTATACTATAAAAACATGTCAGTTGTTCCCTGTGAAAGGGAACCAATCACAGTGTCATATTCCTATGAGTATGTACAAAAGGTACAATGTATATCCGGTAAAAATTAAAACTTTGGAAGCCTTTCTTATATGCTGTCTTCAAGTTGTTTACATCAAATAGATGCTGACAATGCTTACAATTGGATTAATATTTTTTATCACATTATTTCAAAAGTAGGACAGCATGATTTACATTTACATTGAATTCCTCTTATTTTTCCTGCCAGCTGTAATACTATATACAAAGCCACCTGTAATACTATATACAAATCCCATAATGCAACATGAAGAAATTTCTGGTCTGATGCATTTCGAGCATAAATGCATTCAAGTGTTAATGCAGTGAACATAGTGAATGGAATGTAATGACTGAATTATTCGGGTTTGAAAAACACACTCCCATATTATCCTTTTTGTTTGGTATTAAAACATTTTATTTTAGGAGCAGTGGTTCGTCAGAGCAAAGGATTTAAATAGTATCGGTAATTGTTGCGTAATTATGTTGATAATGATGAGATCCTACCAGAAAATGCAAGCAATCCTTGAAAATAGCTGCAAAAGAAAAAAGTGCTGTGTCGATATGCATAATCTAGGTGATGAAATCACTAGGTGCTTATTTCACCCGGTGCCAATCTGACTAGAATTTGGCCTGCAAAGCCAAAGATACAGCGGGTTGGCTTGCCTTGGAAATGAGAAAAAAATGCATTTATTAGATTAGTCCATTTTTTTGTGTGTAAAGATGGTATTAGTGCAGAACTTTCAGTTTGCCATTAGAAATTTACAGTGCCAACAAAAAAAGTAATTTACTATTTTGTTTTGAAGAATGGGAAAAATCAAAATTGTAAAATACATTCTTTATTGACAATGTAACTAGCATAGAATATAGTAGACCAAATTTTTGCCCAGATTTTAAGTTTTGATTTTAAGGGGATAAAATCAGATGGGAACAGAAATCCGGCTAAAGACTTCAGTAGTTTATATAGGCCTACATGTAGCATGGGGTTTTATGGTGCCACAGTACTTAACATTTTACCTCCAAAAAATTAAAGCACAAACTTATCTGAATAAAGATATTGTTTCATTTTCACTTCTAACCTTTTATCCAACTTGAATATAAAATGTTTACTAGTTTACCTAAAGCTGGTGACATCTCCATATTTACCTTAAGCTGGTGACATCTCCATATTTACCTTAAGCTGGTGACATCTCCATATAAATGAAAACGCCTTTACAGAATATAAAACAATAATGTAACAATACAAACAAATATGCTAGAGCTTAGTATACATGTAGAGCTTAGTATACATGTATAGCTTAGTGTACATGTAGAGCTTAGTGTACATGTAGAGCTTAGTGTACATGTAGAGCTTAGTGTACACATAGAGCTTAGTGTACATGTAGAGCTTAGTGTACATGTAGAGCTTAGTGTACACGTAGAGCTTAGTGTAAATCATTACATGTAGAGTTTAGTGCACATCTAGAGTTTAGTGCACATCTAGAGCTTAGTGTACATGTAGAGCTTAGTGTACATGTAGAGCTTAGTGTAGAGCTTAGTGTACATCATTACATGTAGAGTTTAGTGCACATCTAGAGCTTAGTGTACATGTAGAGCTTAGTGTACATGTAGAGCTTAGTGTACACGTAGAGCTTAGTGTACATCATTACATGTAGAGTTTAGTGCACATCTAGAGCTTAGTGTACATGTAGAGCTTAGTGTACATGTAGAGCTTAGTGTACATGTAGAGCTTAGTGTACATGTAGTATAGATGAAGAGCTCAGTATACATGTACATTTCTATATTGTCATTTACATACTGGTTTCTAATATATGAATACTTTGTATGTTTTTAGTTCTTGGTTCCTGTATGTAGTAGATGTTTACACCGAGAGCCACTAGATGCAGAGTGGAAAGCAAGTGCTCAGAAAGAACTGAAAGGAAAAGATCCGGAGGAAATTTTAACATGGAAAACTCCTGAAGTATGGTTATCTATTATGTTTTGTCTTTGAACTATTGTTTGGCACACAAGTAATAAACCATTGGAAAATGTTGTACAAATTACCTATTGTACGTCACTGGAAAAGTTCAAATACAAAGTAAATACCAAATAGTAATTACCATATAGTAATTACGGAACAGAATCTAGTATTATAAAACTCAGTAAATCCTTTCACTTGACTGCAGTCTGTATGACACATGTTATCCTGATACATTTTATACAGTTGACATAACTGACAGTGACCCGTGGTTCCTTGACACCATCTTGCAGAAATGTATTATTTTACTGTCCAATGTTGTAGGACCCATGGCTATAGGACCATAGATATAACATTTTAGTTAAAGGTCCATATTTGTAGGGTCATAGTTTTAGGGCCATAGTTTTAGGACGATAGTTATGAGACCATAGTAACAGGACCATTGTTGTAGAACCATAGTTATAGGACTGTACCACAGTTATAGGGTCATAGTTATAGGACCATAGTTTTAGGACTGTAGTTATAGGACTTTAGTTATAGGACCATATTTGTAGGACCATTGTTTTAGGATCATACATGTAGTTATAGGACTATAATTATAGGGTCATAGTTATAGGACTATAGTTATAGGACTGTAGTTATAGGAATATAGTTATAGGACTGTAGTTATAGGACTATAGTTTTAATACCATAGTTATACTGTTATAGGACTTTATTTATAGGACTTTATTTATAGGACTTTAGTTATAGGACCACATTTGTAGGACCATTGTTTTAGGATCATGCATATAGTTATAGGACTATAGTTATAGGACTATAGTTATAGGACTATAGTTATAGGACTGTAGTTATAGGACTGTAGTTTTAATACCATAGTTATATTGTTATAGGACTGTAGTTAATGGACTTTAATTATAAGACCATAGTTGTAGCACCATTGTTTTAGGATCATGCATATAGTTATAGGACTATAGTTATAGGACTATAGTTATAGGACTGTAGTTTTAATACCATAGTTATACTGTTATAGGACTGTAATTATACAAAATGGTTCATTATTTAGTGATGTAAACTTGACTTAGATTAGTAAATTACTATTCACACAAGGATTAAAGTCAAATGTTGTGGACTATTACCATGGTTACCTACATGTTTCTTCATACAAGTGAAGATTATTTTTTTAACATCAGGAACATGTTGACGGGTAAATAACGATAAAAGAAGCAAATAATGTCAAATCTTTTAGAAGAAATGAAAAGTTTGATTTTATACATAATTTTTGCCAATTTTATGATTCCTAGCAACAAACTAAACAAGGGGTGAATTGTTAGCAAAATTTTTTATTTTAGCGACCTCAACACTCTCGCTAATAATTCCAAAATTGAATCCTTGCTAAAAATTGTGCTTATGTATTACATTTATTCATTTAAGATATGACTTATTAGTTGTAGCTCTGTTTTAAAGTTACCTCTGTTTTCAGGGAATTGATATCAAGCCAGTTTACACAACAGAAGACACAAAAAAAGTTCCTCATGAAATCCCAGGAAAGTTTCCATACACACGTGGGCCCTACAGTACGATGTATACACATCGTCCCTGGACTATCAGACAGGTAAAACTTGATCTTTATTTACTATTTAGGCAATTCACCCCCACAGTACCATGTAAATATATTGTCCATGGATTATCAGACTGGTAACATCATCATACAGGCTAATTATGTTCATGTAATATGCCCCTACAGTATGGTATAGACATGGTCCTTGACTATCAGACTGGTAACACCATCATATAATTATGTAATATGCCCCTACAGTATGATGTATACATGGTCCCTGGACTATCAGATAGGTAACACCATCATATAATACGCCCCTACAGTATGATGTTTACATGGTCCCTAGACTACCTGACAGGTAATACCACCATATAATTATGTAATACGCCCCTACAGTATGATGTATACATGGTTCCTGCACTATCAGATAGGTAACACCACCATATAATTATGTAATACGCCCTACAGTATGATGTATACATGGTTCCTGCACTATCAGATAGGTAACACCACCATATAATTATGTAATACGCCCCTACAGTATGATGTTTACATGGTCCCTGCACTATCAGACAGGTAACGGACCATTGGTATGTAATACGCCCCTACAGTATGATGTTTACATGGTCACTATCAGATAGGTAACACCATCATACAGTACAGTATGATGTTTACATGGTCCCTGGACTACCTGACAGGTAATACCACCATATAATTATGTAATACGCCCCTACAGTATGGTGTATACATTGTCCCTGGACTATCTGACAGGTAACACCATCATATAATACGCCCCTACAGTATGATGTTTACATGGTCCCTGGACTATCTGATAGGTAATACCACCATATAATTATGTAATACGCCCCTACAGTATGATGTATACATGTTCTCTGGACTATCGGATAGGTAACACCATCATATAATACGCCCCTACAGTATGGTGTAAACATGGTCCCTGGACTATCTGATAGGTAATACTACCATATCATTATGTAATACGCCCCTACGGTGTGATGTACTTGTTTCATTTACTATCAGACTGGTAACAACATCAATGCAATTACACAGATTTTCTAGTATATGACATATGGTTTACAACTATAGGAATGGTTTCTCTCTCATTGCAGTATGCTGGATTCAGTACGGTTGAAGAAAGCAACAAATTTTACAGAGATAACATAGCTGCCGGTCAGCAAGGTCTTAGTGTGGCTTTTGACCTTCCTACACACAGAGGGTAATTACCTAGTTAATGAGAAATATACACGACAATGCAGTTACAAAAGAGGGGTATTTCTGTCATAAATAGTTTTTAAATCAATAACAGTTTCAACTCTCCATGAATTCTTTATTTGAATTAATCAAATTTCCATGGGGTTCCAGTTGTTGGAATGCATGAGCATTTTTAGATATTGGAGGATTTGAATCAAACGTCAAGTATAAAAACATTTGATGAATTTTATATATATTCATTACAAAATCATTATCACTTGGCAGGAAGTGTACAGGTTCTGTCGCAATATAATTAAAAACAGATCTCTAATCGCTCCAGTTTTCTGAAAATGCAGTTTCCACAATCTTTTTATAACTTTGGATAGGTTTAATTCACCAAATATATTATGATGGAATTTTGCGGAATGACAGTTTCCTGTTATATAATAAATTACATCTTTTTGCGATTTAATAAACTTTCATTGGTCGACCAAAGCAATACTTCCTTTTTCAAAAATTAGGGGTATACAGATAAAACATTTCACCCTGCACAAATTCCGCTCATTACTGTAGCTCTGATATCACTCATTACTGTAGCTCTGATATCACTCATTACTGTAGCTCTGATATCACTTAACTGTAGCTCTGATATCACTCGTCATTGTATTTCTGATATCACTCATTACTGTAGCTCTGATATCACTCATTACTGGAGCTCTGGTATCACTCATTACTGTAGCTCTGATATCACTCATTACTGTAGCTCTGATATCACTCATTACTGTAGCTCTGATATCACTCATTACTGTAGCTCTGATCTCACTCATTACTGTAGCACTGATATCACTTAACTGTAGCTCTGATATCACTCGTCATTGTATTTCTGATATCACTCATTACTGTAGCTCTGATATCACTCATTACTGGAGCTCTGGTATCACTCATTACTGTAGCTCTGATATCACTCATTACTGTAGCTCTGATATCACTCATTACTGTAGGTCTGATATCACACATTACTGTAGCTCTGGTATCACTCATTACTATAGCTCTGGTGTCACTCATTACTGTAGCTCTGATATCACTCATTACTGTAGCTCTGATATCACTCATTATGTAGCTCTGGTATCAGTCATTACTGTAGCTCTAATATCACTGTAGCTCTAATATCACTCATTACTGTAGCTCTGATATCACACATTACTGTAGTTCTGATATCACTCATTACTGTAGCACTGATATCACTTAACTGTAGCTCTGATATCACTCGTCATTGTATTTCTGATATCACACATTACTGTAGCTCTGATATCACTCATTACTGTAGCACTGATATCACTCATTACTGTAGCTCTGATATCACACATTACTGTAGTTCTGATATCACTCATTACTGTAGCACTGATATCACTTAACTGTAGCTCTGATATCACTCGTCATTGTATTTCTGATATCACTCATTACTGTAGCTCTGATATCACTCATTACTGTAGCTCTAATATCACTCATTACTGTAGCTCTAATATCACACATTACTGTAGCTCTGATATCACTCGTCATTGTATTTCTGATATCACTCATTACTGTAGCTCTGATATCACTCATTACTGTAGCTCTGATATCACTCATTACTGTAGCTCTGATATCACTCATTACTGTAGCACTGATATCACTTAACTGTAGCTCTGGTATCACTCGTTATTGCATTTCTGATATCACTCATTACTGTAGCTCTGATATCACTCATTACTGTAGCTCTGGTATCACTCATTACTGTAGCTCTGATATCACTCATTACTGTAGCTCTGATATCACTCATTACTGTAGGTCTGATATCACTCAAAACTGTAGCTCTAATATCACTCATTACTGTAGCTCTAATATCACTCATTACTGTAGCTCTAATATCACTCATTACTGTAGCTCTATCACTTATTACTGTAGCTCTGATATCACTCATTACTGTAGCTCTGGTATCAGTCATTACTGTAGCTCTAATATCACTCATTACTGTAGCTCTAATTTCACTCATTACTGTAGCTCTAATATCACTCATTACTGTAGCTCTAATATCACTCATTACTGTAGCTCTAATATCACTCATTACTGTAGCTCTAATATCACTCATTACTGTAGCTCTATCACTCATTACTGTAGCTCTAATATCACTCATTACTGTAGCTCTAATATCACTCATTACTGTAGCTCTAATATCACTCATTACTGTAGCTCTATCACTCATTACTGTAGCTCTAATATCACTCATTACTGTAGCTCTAATATCACTCATTACTGTAGCTCTGGTATCACTCATTACTGTAGCTCTGATATCACTCATTACTGTAGCACAGATATCAGATATTACTGTAGCTCTGATATCACTTAAAACTGTAGCTCTAATATCACTCATTACTGTAGCTCTAATTTCACTCATTACTGTAGCTCTAATATCACTCATTACTGTAGCTCTAATATCACTCATTACTGTAGCTCTTATATCACTCATTACTGTAGCTCTGGTATCAGTCATTACTGTAGCTCTGATATCACTCATTACTGTAACACAGATATCAGATATTACTGTAGTTCTGATATCACACACAATGGCGTAGCTGGGTCTAGAAAAGTGGTGAGGGCACAACCGTTCAAAATATTGAGAATGGATTACTGGGGCTGATCTGGGAATCTTCAAAGAGGCGATGTAACTTTTTTATTGGGTGGGGGAATGACAGGACACCATCCCCGTGCATTCTTTAAGCAGTGGTGTAAGAAGCAAATCTAAAGGGGGTCAGGTTTGAGGCTGGTGACATTAATTAAACTTGTTTATACTTTAAAAATTAAGATTTAAACTTAAATTAAAACTTTATGCAATGCACTCCTCATCAATAGTAGAGTGATCACACAAAGTTGCTGAGCAGAGCGAGTCGTGAAAACTTTTTGAAATTTGACTCTAATTTTTAAACTTTTTATAGAAAAATGAAAGACTTTACACCTATTTTATCAACTTTAGGCGGCACTCTCTCCCTTATCACTGCACATATTTTTAAGTATTATATTAATTGTGATATTTCATTAGGGGTAGGGCTTTATGCATCTGTCATATAGCAATCCACTAATAAACCACTTTGATTATCCTTCTCAAAAGAAGATTGGATCAGCAAAAACAGTTACTAAAATTAGGACAGAATTTTGGCCAAATATCCTCCGTACATTGAATTATGACCTCTTTATCGTTAAAGATGTGAGCATGATGAGGGAGTCCAGAAAAACTTTTGATCTTTAAAACAGTTCTGGGAAGCCTTTTTCTGGATTCCAAATGTGTTGATAATGTGTAAAAAAAATTAGTATGTGACAAAGTGTGGGGAGGGGGCACCCCTGACCGCCGCGTTACCTATGCCTACATACATGTAATGTGTAAATAATTGGTAAGATATAACTTATATTTTGATACAGTGCAACTTTGCCAAGATTACAAATAAATTTTTATGTTCATACAAGTTGAGGAAAAGAAAACGAAAATTTCTTTACCGAAATGATGGGCAACAGGGAAGGAAGAGTATATGTAATGTAATTGCTGTGGCCGAGATAGCAAGGCATGAAACTTTTGGTAATAATAAGTAACAGATTCCAGAAAACCATTTATTCAAGAATTATAACTACTGCTTTGAAAAAATCAAGTATTTAAAAAAATTATGTCAAAAAGTTGTTGGGGGGGGCACAAACATACATACGGTTTCAAAAGGGGGGGTATCTGGTATCACAGATTACTGTAACTCTGGTATCACTCATTACTGTAGCTCTGATATCACTCATTACTGTAGCTCTGATATCACACATTATCACATATTTGGCAGTGATAACTGAGATTTTGCATGTGTGATAATACTGGAAATCTGGGTCAGGTATTGGCCGTATTTAACTATATGGAAGCAGAAATTCCATATCACTCATTACTGTAGCTCTGATATTTTGTGATGACAAGTAGCCTGTTACCCCTGTTTATGATATAATTAGACTCGTTGTATTTGTAATCATGTGTCAATCTACATAGACCTATATACCTATCACTGTAAACCTAATGTTTTGATGTGCGCATTACCTGACTGTAACATTGTGATAGGGAGTTAGCCTGGATTACCATTATAATCCTGTATTAAGTCACATGAATTGTTGTTCCTCAATGTTATTTCCAGTTTCATTTATACAGTGTATACAGATAGCCCAGATAGCGCAGTTGGTAAGAGCATCTTGCTAGTGTTTGGAAGCTCCAGGAGTTTTGGTCTGTCTGCAAAATTTTCTGCACAATCTACATTTTGTACATTTGGCATTGGATTGAATAGTCCACTGTGGTATGTTTTAAGAGTCTCTGGGATTTCTTTACACAAAATAACGTTAATGCACTAAAACATGAGGATATTACATGTACGTTGCATACGCTGTGAAGGTAAATATGAAAACCAGAAGTATAAATGTGGAACAAAAATATAAAAAGCGTGACTAAATGCAGGATCATAACAGTAATCAGGGCAAACTTGAAAGATCATTTTGTTTTCTAGTTACGACTCCGACAATGAGAGAGTGCCTGGCGATGTTGGAATGGCTGGTGTTGCAATAGATTCTGTTGAAGACACTAAGCTGTTATTTGATGGTATTCCGCTAAATAAAATATCTACATCAATGACTATGAATGGAGCAGTACTTCCTGTCATGGCTATGTATGTAGTGGCTGCGGAAGAGCAGGTACATTGTACATTATACAGGTGTTTGGTGATAAAGTGATTAGGGTGTTGCTTAATTTAAACCGAGGTTAATTAAAATCTTTTTTCACTTGCATGTTTAGTTACTCCAATGATAAATAGGGCTAAACAAAATGCATCTGTTCTCAGGCAATACCTTGCCTCCAGGCCTGGCACCATCAAACTTAAGAATTACTTAAGTCTAAAAATTTTACTCAGGCCAAGTTTAGAATATTCTCAGACTTAAGTAAGTTTTCTGATGCCAGGCCTATTAGATGTTTTATTGTTATATGATAAAAAAAACACCAACCTATAACAGTTTAGAAAAAAAAAATTTCCTGCTCATGATACAAATGACTTTTACATATTGGTGAGTAAATCATTAGCTGAGAACATATGCATTGTCAGTCACATGTGTATTGTCAGTCCTAATGTTGATTAAAGACCAAAAAAGTTCCATGGAGACTTTGACTCTGTTTTTCTCTGAGCACATTTAAACGATGATGTATGCATAATTAATTTTAATGAAGTTTTATATAAATATGGAGTAGTGTAGGATTGAAATCCATAAAAAGGAAAAAAATGATATCCCTAACCATATGGGAATTGAATAAAGACCCTACCATCCTTGCCACATTTTCAAAAATATTTATCTGAGTAACAGAAAATTTTGTTTACATAACTTTTATGAAATTTAGAATTCTACCATAATCTAATTTCTTACAAAAAAGCTATCAAATAAAGAATATCACCATTTGCAGGGAGCCAAGCAGGAGGAGTTAGCAGGAACGATACAAAATGATATTCTGAAAGAGTTTATGGTCAGAAATACTTACATTTTCCCACCAGAACCCTCTATGAAGATTATTGGTGACATCTTTGAATACACATCCAAGGTATTTATTTGATAAATTTACATAATGTTACATTATTCATTATAGCAGGATATTTTAAGAACTATGCCAATGTATATACTTCAATCAAATAGAAATGAAAAGAAACAGGAAACTTTTTAATGACATGTAGTGGCAGTTTTAGTCAGGATGTTCAACTGAGTGATTGCTCATACAAACTTTCCCACATTAGTATTACTGTAAATCTGGAAATTTTCGCGACACACAAGTTCTAAATTTATTCGTGATATGATATTTTCACAATTTCGAATGTCTATTTTGTCATACAATTTTCATACTTCATTACCCGATAATTTTATTTTGGCGAGCAAGAACTCTCATGAAATTATACGTAAATAAAATTCTTGCGAATAAAACCGAATTTAAAGTATTTCTTTACTGTATTATAAAAGATACTCTTTAGCTTGTCAGCTATGAATAAATCCAAATACTGTTTGTGAAATAATGTGATATGCTGTGAATCATAAATGTGTAATGTAAAGATAGCTTATGGGATGACATGCCGAAAAAGAAATCAATAGAAATCTATGTCCTATAGCATATGCAAATCTAGCAAGAATTCCACTTTTCTGGATGGATTTGATTTGATCAGTACGCCTGCATGATAGCTTTTAGTTCTGTCAAAATTTCATTTAAAAATATTACATTCATGAGATGATAGTGCTTTTATAATATTGAAAAGATATTGAATAAAATTTTTTGAATTTTGAATAGTGTTCAACGTCACACCCAGTAATTTTCAGTAACTTGGTGATGGCCAGTTTTAAATGATGGTTAAGATAACTGTGATCCAATATACCCGGGAAGAGACCACCAGCCTTTCACATGCAGTCAGATGCTTCATGGTCACCTAGCAACATTATAAATGATATGGTTATCCATTGATATTTACATGTTCTCCTAATCGCTCTATGTTAAGACGTATTTCCATCATACATACATATCGGAAAATTATTCCCCTAGTGATCTGTGTATATGTAGGCCTATACATACATGAAAAGGAACTACTTGTGAAACTTGTGTTGAAAGTCTTTAACGATTAACAACAAAATATGAAATATGTTGAAATGAAATTCGAAAATGTATTTTTAATTCATAAAGTAGAAAATTTAAAATTAACACGGACTATTTTGTTATCCGTCATGTAGATAGCGTAAGCCATTGCTATTCACCTTAGCAACTATTTTGTTATCAGTCATGTAGATACAGTAAGTCATTGCTATTCACCTTAGCAACTATTTTGTTATCCGTCATGTAGATACAGTAAGTCATTGCTATTCACCTTAGCAACATGGACTATTTTGTTATCTGTCATGTAGATACAGTAAGTCATTGCTGTTCACCTTAGCAACATGGACTATTTTGTTATCCGTCATGTAGATACCGTAAGTCATTGTTATTCACCTTAGCAACATGGACTATTTTGTTATCCGTCATGTAGATACAGTAAGTCATTGCTATTCACCTTAGCAACATGGACCATTTTTTTATCCGTCATATAGATACAGTAAGTCATTGCTATTCACCTTAGCAACATGGACTATTTTGTTATCCGTTGGGTAGATACAGTAAGTCATTGCTATTCACCTCAGCAACATGGACTATTTTGTTATCCATCCTGTAGATACAGTAAGCCATTGCTATTCACCTTAGCAACATGGACCATTTTGTTATCCGTCATATAGATACAGTAAGCCATTGCTATTCACCTCAGCAACATGGACTATTTTGTTATCCATCCTGTAGATACAGTAAGCCATTGCTATTCACCTTAGCAACATGGACTATTTTGTTATCCGTCATATAGATACAGTAAGTCATTGCTGTTCACCTTAGCAACATTGACTATTTTGTTATCCATCATGTAGATACAGTAAGTCATTGCTATTCACCTTAGCAACATGGACTATTTTGTTATCCGTCATATAGATACAGTAAGCCATTGCTATTCACCTTAGCAACATGGACTATTTTGTTATCCGTCATATAGATACAGTAAGCCATTGCTATTCACCTTAGCAACATGGACTATTTTGTTATCCTTCATGTAGATACCGTAAGCCGTTGCTATTCACCTTAGCAACATGGACTATTTTGTTATCCTTCATGTAGATACGATAAGTCATTGCTATTCACCTTAGCAACATGGACTAAATGTCCCTGTAATAGAAAAATAAGTCAAATGCATGTAAATATAAGGTTTAAATTGCATTTTTGTTGCATTTATGGTTTTATATAGAAAATTGCTACAGCACTTCATTAAAAATGCCCCTATACCAATTTCCAATATGAAACCATAAACGCAATAAAAATGCAGTTCATACCTTATGTAAGTGAAGTGTACTATCTTAACTGACCAATGATGTGATAGATACTGAGTAGTGAAATACCAAATTCAGAAAATTTCCCAGTCATATCATGCCTTAAGTTAGATATCTAGGTAGAATACCCTATCCTTGAAGAACCACACTTTATAATTAGTCGTACTAGTATGTTTTATAGTAAACCCCTCACAGGTACCTCAAGTATGTGCATGTTAACTTCATCTATTTTTTTATTTCTTGTTTTAGTTCATGCCAAAGTTTAACTCAATTTCTATCTCTGGATATCATATGCAAGAGGCGGGAGCTGATGCTGTGATAGAGTTGGCATTTACCTTAGCAGATGGTTTACAGTACATCCGAACAGGTACATATAAGCTGATTGCCTTCCAATGTACTGGTACCAGACTAGCTGACTACTAATCCTAAAGAACTACTGGTCCCAGTCATCTACTGGTCCTAGCCGACTACTGGTCCCAGCCAACTACTGGCCTTAGCTGGCTACTGGTCACAGTCGACTACTGGTCTTAGCTGGCTACTGGTCACAGTCGACTACTGGTCCCAGCCAACTACTGGTCCCAGCCGACTACTGGTCTTAGCTGGCTACAGGTCCTAGTCAACTACTGGTCCTATACCAGTATTGGTTTCCAGTACTACACAATAAACAGTGGAATCTTTTTATGTCTGAATCAAAGTAAATGATGCAGTCTGGTGAATTTCAATATCATAAGATTACACTGTATAATGATTAACATGAAATAAGTCACACTTCCTAGGAACAACATAGCAGTAGTATTGATATTTACTTGATGGTTATGTTGTTTTGGGGTTAAAACTGACAGGTTAAGGATGCAGAATTTTAGTTTAGATGATAAATATCCATGATTTAATAAGTAAAAGAAATAATTTTGTTTCTAGCTAACAAATGTTATCCTATTTCTTCAGGTATAGATCGTGGCTTAGATGTGGACAAATTTGCTCCAAGATTGTCTTTCTTTTGGGGCATCGGAATGAACTTTTATGTGGTAAGTGTGTCCTTTCTCACAAGTTCAAATTGGATCGGCAAATCAAAGATTATGTATGACCCATGTTTATGAACACATGCATCAAGTATTTCCTCTAAGCAATAAAAAAGAAGCACATTCAAAATGAAACAATACTATTTATGAAATGAAAAAGATATTATGAGGAAATGCAAATTACAGATTTATTCATTAATTTTTTTCTACGTTACAATCCTTTCATAAAATGATATAATGGAAAATCTGATTCAAAGAATATAGATAATTTTATTGGCTATCGATGTGATGAAATGAAATTGATTTTGCTGAGATACATAAAAGATGTATAATGTGTAAATTGAGTTAGATATAAGATGTGTAGTGTGTAAATTGAGTTAGATATAAGATGTGTAGTGTGTAAATTGAGTTAGATATAAGATGTGTAGTGTGTAAATTGAGTTAGATATAAGATGTGTAGTGTGTAAATTGAGTTAGATATAAGATGTGGTGTGTGTAAATTGAGTTAGATATAAGATGTGTAGTGTGTAAATTGAGTTAGATATAAGATGTGGTGTGTGTAAATTGAGTTAGATATAAAGATGTGTAGTGTGTAAATTGAGTTAGATATAAGATGTGTAGTGTGTAAATTGAGTTCGATATAAGATGTGTAGTGTGTAAATTGAGTTAGATATAAGATGTGGTGTGTGTAAATTGAGTTAGATATAAGATGTGTAGTGTGTAAATTGAGTTAGATATAAGATGTGGTGTGTGTAAATTGAGTTAGATATAAGATGTGTAGTGTGTAAATTGAGTTAGATATAAGATGTGTAGTGTGTAAATTGAGTTCGATATAAGATGTGTAGTGTGTAAATTGAGTTAGATATAAGATGTGGTGTGTGTAAATTGAGTTAGATATAAGATGTGTAGTGTGTAAATTGAGTTAGATATAAGATGTGGTGTGTGTAAATTCAGTTAGATATAAGATGTGTAGTGTGTAAATTGAGTTAGATATAAGATGTGTAGTGTGTAAATTGAGTTAGATATAAGATGTGGTGTGTAAAGTGAGTTAGATATAAGATGTGTGTGTAAATTGAGTTAGATATAAGATGTATAATGTGTAAATTGAGTTAGATATAAGATGTGTAGTGTGTAAATTGAGTTAGATATAAGATGTGGTGTGTAAAGTGAGTTAGATATAAGATGTGTAGTGTGTAAATTGAGTTAGATGTAAGATGTGGTGTGTAAATTGAGTTAGATATAAGATGTGTAGTGTGTAAACAGTAATTTCTTTGATTTGTTTGTTTGTTGTCTTACATCTCGTCAAGAATTTTTCACTTGTATTCAGATGTCACCAGCTTTTGGTGAAGCACTGTAAAATTTGACCTGTGCTATGGACTGACACCAATGCATTGATGACTCTTCTACGTTTCACATGGGACCTTGGTTTTAAGTCACATTCATAAGACCTATGACTTTCTCCTTGTATGCCGAGCGTTTGGTGAAGGAACATTCACTACTATTTTTAAAAAGCTTTTGGTATGAAACTGGGTACCTTGAGTTGCGAGTTAATTTCCTTACCACTAGAAAATTACAGATTTCTTTTAGTATAATCTTTGTTTATTAGATTTGTCAGAACAGATGTCATTCTGCATATATCTT
The DNA here is from genome assembly GCA_030159075.1 of Atrina japonica. Classification (NCBI taxonomy): domain Eukaryota; kingdom Metazoa; phylum Mollusca; class Bivalvia; order Pterioida; family Pinnidae; genus Atrina; species Atrina japonica. Next base: position 252,404 of record BROG01000257.1, on the reverse strand, counting down.
TTTCAACCAATAAGTCCTAAATTTTTTAAAATATTGTCAACATGAAATATTTGAGAATTTGATCTTGTATCTTAATCTGAATTCCAACAGGAAGTGGCCAAATTGAGAGCTGGAAGAAGACTGTGGGCAACGTTGGTGAAAGAGAAATTCCATCCAAAGAAACCCAAGTCCACCATGTTGAGAGCTCATTGCCAGACATCAGGATGGTCCCTTACAGAACAGGTTCTAAATTTTAGTTTTGACATCACCTTAGTCAGTGAGATGACTTTACCATGCAATTATATACTGTTCATTGTATGTAAAATTTTGAACATTTTCAACTTTACCTCAAAGTCCACTGGGTCAGTTCTCTCTAAATTTGTGATGTAGCATTTCTAGCGAAAGGCTTATCTTTTATCAATACTGTAAGACCCAAAAACAAGAATTTCAAAAATAATTTTGAACTCTTTGTCATCATTTTTGGGAAATATTGCCATTTAGCTTGCCTGGATGAAAGTCTGAAGAGCTAATGCCATAATCCCAGCGTCATCATCATTGTCCTCTGCATTGTCATCATAGGCATCTGTAGACAAAACTTTAACCCAGCCTATACCTTTTTAACTGCAAAAGACAGGGCTTTGATATTTCACATAAATAGATTCCTTATGACCAGAACTTTCATTTCTTTACCTTGACTATATCTTTTAAACCATGAGGGATAAGGCCTTGATATTTCACATATAGATTTCTTATGACCTGAGCTTTCATTTGGCCAAGTAACCTTGACCTTGGAGTTTGACTCACTTTTCAAAAACTTCAATTTGAAGTGAAGGAATCAAAATATCTACCACAAAGTGACTGTAATAAATGAGGAGTTTGGTATAAAACACAAATAACCAATTTCAGCATGGTGAGTATGTATGTAATTAAGTGTAAATAACATGACAGGTGTAAATGATATTTTATGTGCTAATTCTCTGATTGATTGTAATTTTAACTGTCTTACAGTTGAAATTTTGACTTTTTTGTAATAAAGTGACCATTGTTTTAGGATGCTTACAATAATGTAATTAGAACTGTTGTGGAAGCGATGGCAGCTGTGTTTGGAGGAACTCAATCATTGCACACCAATTCCTTTGATGAAGCTCTGGGACTGCCGACACCATTCAGTGCCAGAATAGCTAGAAATACTCAGATCATATTACAAGAGGAATCTGGCATACCAAATGTAAGGTTTGAATTTTTTTCAAAGGTTGAAATTTAGGTCAAAGTTCATTTTGTCTGGAGATACTTGAATTGATCGTTAACATTGAATTGATCAGATGGATTTATTTTTTAGTGTTTGGATTGGATGTGGAAAATGAGCAATTTTTATGGAGTGAAGATCCTGGCTCTGCAGCATAAAGCTTAAGCATTTACTTAAGTCAGAGAATATTCTCAACTTGACCTGCTCAATCAATCAGATTTCAGGGTCCAGCACCATAATATTCTCAACTTGACCTGCTCAATCAATCAGATTTCAGGGTCCAGCACCATAAAATTCTTAACTTGACCTGCTCAATCAATCAGATTTCAAGGTCCAGCACCATAAAATTCTTAACTTGACCTGCTCAATCAATCAGATTTCAGGGTCCAGCACCATAATATTCTCAACTTGACCTGCTTAGTCAGTCAGATTTTTTTATGCTCACCAGAATGAAGATTGTTAGTGGGAGGGAGCGGGAGGTCAAACTGTCTTATGTCTGTTTGTTAGTGGGAGGGAGCGGGAGGTCATACTGTCTTATGTCTGTTTGTTTGTTATTGGGAAGGAGGGGAGGTCATACTGTCTTATGTATGTTTGTTTGTTTAATTTATCTGTTTGCAATATTCCATCAAATAATAACTTTATGCTTTCTTCCTCAAATAATAATCACATTTTGTACAATCTTTTATATCTCAAAGAAACATAGAATGTGTTTGATTTTGAGCAACATTTTCCATTATGTAACATTGTTATGGTACTCTAAAATCTCCAAGAGAAGTTTTTGTACATAGGCACTTTTTCCCCAAGCACATCATGTTAAGTATATAAAATGAATTTATAAATATTTAATTTTGTCTACTTTTTAACTTGGAAACTGAAAAATGGAAATTTTCAGTAGTGAATTTATGAAAATGGAAAATTTTGGAGAATGGTTTTGATGGATGCACTGTATGTATATATGCAACTTTCTGTACATTTCTAGAAATACTGGTTCAGTTTGTTACATGTAATAATAAGTTTAATTCCTTTTCTATTAGGTCGCTGATCCCTGGGGTGGTTCATACATGATGGAGAGCTTGACAAATGAAATATACGAGGCTGCTTTGAAACTGATTAATGAGGTAGTATTGATATCAGTTGTACTATGATAAGGCCGAAGAACAATTCTTCATCCGAGATGTCATTTGGCAACCATAGTTTTTGATTTCACCTGAGACAAAGTCACAAGTGACCTATTGCCTTTTGTCCATCGTTGTCCATTGTGCGTCCATAAACAATTTACATTTTCGACTTCTTCTCTGAAATCACTGAAGGGATTTTGACCAAATTTTACAGGTAGCAAGTACTCAAGTTCCTTTACAAGTTTTGTAGTTTTCAGCCCGATCAGCCCAGGGTCCATAATCTTTCCAAAATTTTCCTCAGAAATAATCTTTCATTCATGTCCAATATTGTTTAAAAACATGTTTTTTTTTTCATGACACTAAAAAATACTTCCCCTGATAATCCATGTATTCAGAATTGCTTACCTCAAGTGACTGTCAAGGCCCATGAGCCTCTTGATCAGTAAATGAGTTATTTTTTCAGGACTTGTTGTCTTGATCAGTAAATGAGTTATTTTTTCAGGACTTGTTGTCTTGATCAGTAAATGAGTTATTTTTTCAGGACTTGTTGTCTTGATCAGTAAATGAGTTATTTTTTCAGGACTTGTTTTTGATCATGAGATTTTTTCAGGACTTGTTGTCTTGATCAGTAAATGAGTTATTTTTTCAGGACTTGTTATCTTGTTCAGTAAGTGATTTTTTTTTTTCAGGGCTTGTTATCTTATTCAGTAAATGAGTTATTTTTTCAGGACTTGTCTTGTTCAGTAAATGAGTTATTATTTTCTCCAGTATACATCTGTTAATGTACATACACATATTCAAATAAACTTGTAAACAAATATTGATCTATTGTCCGATTTACATAACTTGGCAACCATTTGAGTAATCTTTGGATTGTTGTACACATGATTCTAATCTCTTTTCATTTATGACAGCTTCAAATGGAAAATATTTTATTCTTCACTGGATACTCAGTGACAAGTAGAAATGATGGCTCTTGCCAATGTGATTTAAATGTTGTTATGCTTTGTTACCTAAAATTTAAACTCGTCCAGGCTAAGAAAAGTGTTCACGAGACTCCACCCTGTAAGGTTATATAGACCTATATCTACCATCCATATATAAAATTTGATGTATCTGGAAGCACATATACATATATTGTTTACTTTGGCATGGTCTTTTAAAGCCACATTTCGGGGAGTAATGTTCATAAATAAACTTTTCAGTACTCACTTAATGCGTATTCACAAGAACTATTGTCATATATTTAAAGTCCTATTCAAACTAATTACACATTTTGATTAATCATTGGAAACACTTGGCATATTGATCTATTATAAACTCTTAAAATAATATGATATTGATGCAAAATCGAAAACGAAGATGCATGAAAATTAAAACAAATTCTTCACATGGCGAGTTCTTATAGCAATGTATCATCGGTAAGTAAAAAGTATCTTCACTCTCTGAATTATGCACTTATTACTTATCAGTAAGCTAAAAATGCTAAAAAAAAGAAAAACAAAATGCTATACAGGCTATCAGAATCAAGAGTTTTGATGCAACTAAGTGACTGTCATAGCAAAAATTGTATTATTTATCAAAATATGGATGACAAAGTGAAAGTATCGACAACGTTGACCAAGTTCAATGGTTGCCAATTTCTCGTTAGATTTCAAATTCAGCTCCAACCTTAGAGTTCCCTATCTGCTGTGTTCTGTCCCAAGTGTAATCATTTTATGCTGTTTTCTGCACTTTTTTCATGTCACTTAAGGTTTTTCTCACAACAATTCTAGGTGTTTTTGTTTTGTTTGCAATATTTCTTATGAATCATGGGTCACTTGTCGGCGGTCATGTGGTTGCACTCTTCATAACTTAAGCGAAATTTGCAAGTCTTGTACACCAGAGTAAATATAAGAATTTTTAAGTAATCCCTAATTAGATAATAAGTTCATTAATTTTTTTATTTTTTTTTTCATTTTAGTCGGTGTTAGGAGTGGTTTTCTGAAGAAAATGTAAAAAATTACAATAACATACCGAAAATTACATTAACATTCTCGGAATGTGTCTTTACCACAGGTATAAAACTAATTCAAAAGACTTGACCAGTCAGTGTAAACTATTCCTAAATATTTATTTAAAATAGATTTGAAAATGAGAATAAATCTATTAATTAGTGTAAGTTGTTATGACTCAAATCAAATGATTGTAAAATGCAAGCTTTCTTCATTATGTTTAAAATATTATTTAATGTATTTGTCAGATTGAAGAAATCGGTGGCATGGCCCAAGCTGTGGCATCAGGTATGCCCAAGTTAAAAATAGAAGAATGTGCTGCCCGCAGGCAGGCCCGCATTGATACAGGACAAGGTGAATTTTTTTTTTTATTATTGCTTTTCTTTATTTTTTATGCTACTTTAAGTCATATACAGAATATCAATAAAAGTATCAAATACAGTTCAACCCCGATATACTGCCACCTTTTGTTTTCCTGAATTGACGGCAGTTAATCAAGGTTGACACTTCGATGAAATGATTTTCATCATGACATGTCTTTAGTTCCTGTTGTAGAATCTATATCATACCCTGTTTACAACTCGTATCGCAATTTGGTCAGCATGTTTAAATTTGTAACTATTGGGTTATTAAAATGGCCAAAATTAAACCATCAAAAATATATAGCAGTACATGTTCAACAGTGGGAAAATCTAGATCTAATCTAATGATTCAGTGTTTCCGATGACGTTCGCAGTTTCCGCATTTTGTGAATACATCATGATATTAAATCTATGATTTGGCAAAAAAAGTTGCAAATGCTTATAACGATCCAGAACAGTAAAACATGCCTATAAACAGCATGTTTTATGACGGTGTTTAATAACTGCAAATTTATAGAGGTAATCTATTGTCGGAATTCTGACATTAATCACGACACTGATTGAAATTTTTACTCAAACCAATATCCCTAAAACAATGGCCTACAAGGTAATCGATGCAATGTCAGCGTGTGTCATTGATATCTATTTGGGTTATTAAATTATTTTATTTCAGATAACATGATTTTTTAGTGACAACTCTCAATGATTCTAGCCCCCCGACGCGAACAACGTTTAGCTACTGCATGATATTAAAGCTTTTTCAAGAGTGCCATCTACCACAAAAAACGTATGCCTATAACAGAATGTTAAATTGATAATAAATCAAATTTATAGACGTGATTTATTTTTAAATTTCACAGCACATGGCGAATAGATTTTTTAGCAAACAGGAATATAACTAAAAGTAGGATTAGATGTCTCTGTATTTAACAAATAAAACTTATGGTCTACATCATTTAATTTCAGAGAAACAATTTAGTGAAGTTTCTCCATTCTAAATGTCGACGCGAACACACAGCTACTGCTGAACTTGAAGAAAATGTAGCACAAAAAACGTAATAGTACCAGTATGTTAAATTATCATAAACTTCATAAAATGTTATTGTTTATGTCCATTATATTTTTTAACATCCAGGAATAGGTTAAAAGTATATTATCCATGTATTTAACCAAAAAAAATGGATACGATCATAATATGGAGAATCACCCCTGAGAAGTACATAATCCTTGTTACATAAATAAATACTGGGTGTATATGTATATGTATATATATGTGTATATAGTATAATATATATATATATATTATATATATATATATATATACATTCATATATATATATATATATATATATATTATATATTTTATATATTTATATACAGTAAACCCGCTTTACAACGACATTCATTATAACGTAATATTCGGTATCCGACAAAAATCGCTCGAGAGCAAATGTACATTTACATAAAAAGTACTCATTACAAAGGAATATTCGGTATCCAACTCTGACATTAGATTCCGGAAACAAATGTACAAAACTCAATGTAAATAAACTCTTTACAAAGACCTGTCATAGAAGCCACCTGCTGATTCGGCTATTGTTTTCAGTCTTGATTTTCCTCAAGGTTCAGATCACAGGTAAACATAATTATGTCAATAAAACAATTACACCATTGATTGTTCTCTGATCAGCACTGATAGGTGATAGGTGTCAACAATTAGCCTTACCTGTACTGCAGTAGGCCTAATGTTTATAAAACAGGTTTCGTTAGAACTGATCAGACATTAAAATACAAACTCTGTACCAATTGAAAAAAAAAGAAGATAATTAAATAATTAAAAATAAATACACATAGTTGACAAGTTCCGTTAGGTTACATGTCTCTGCCAATGTGGTTATAATGGCATATCTTTAAATTACTTCAATTTTTGCGACATCAGGTATTTTGTACATGATCCGTGCGTTTTACGACATCACCGATTTACTATATTTGACCGAAAAAATAATTATGCATTGATGTTTACAAGATTATCTTGCATAAATATGACAATCAAAAGGGTGAAAATAGTATGAAATAACATAATAAGAACCGTTACAACTTACTGTTTTGTTTATTTACATGTAATTATATGGGTAAATGTTACTTAAGGGAGCTAACTATAAAATGGCCACCAAATCAATTCAGTTACAGTGACAAATTTGATATAACATCAATCTTATGTAGGAACAAACATAGTCGTTGTATATATATATATATATTTATATATATATATATTGGTATTATATCTGACCATTAAATTTAAAATTTGGCCAATAAATTGAATATAATAATACAGTAAAACCTGTATATAGGGGCCACCTATTATATCAGGTGACCTTATACACAGGTTCAAAAGTTTAAGTATGCAGTCAAGGGACTTTTCAAAACTGGCCTTTATAGACAGGTGATCCTTATATAGAGGTGGTCGCTATAGCAGGTTTTATAATATAAATCCAGAAGAAATCCTGTGATTAACCTGGAAACATTTCTATTGTTAACTTTTTTCGTTTTTGTTTAAAATAACTGTTTGACAGGCCGGTAATACAAAGGCTTTATGATTATGAAGTAAACAAGCTACCGTCGGCTAACAGTTTTACTCACACCTGTTTTTTCATCTGGTCTGGCAATATGTTTGAGGGATTTAACATGTATAAATGACCATTTGTACTGGAGACTTGGCGACGCATGGCGGCATGCGTTTTTGGTGTTACAACGAGGGAATTATACAGGAGGAAATCCATTCTTCAAGAATAAGCGGTGTTATGCAGGTTTGACATTCTAATCCCTAGTAATGGAGGACATTATAATGGGGGTGATCTGCATTTTAATAATTCTGACAGCAAGTAAACCCAGGATACATAATTATATAACAACTGCCTAATGTTTGAATGTACAGTCAAACCTGTCTACAGCCTCCTGTTTTCAGCAGCCACTTGTCTTCAACAGCCAGTTTGTGTTCCCCCCCAATCAATTTCACTATGTAATCATACCTAAACCAGAAGCCACCTGTCTAACGCGACCAACGACAACTGACGGTACATCAAAGTGCTCAATGTCAAAAAGTACACTTTTATTAAATAATTGCTACAGCAGACACAAATTCTAAAAATCAATTCTTGTTCATATTTCAGAGTAGAATGATTATGTTTAAGTGAATGCATTTTACATGTTTAACATCAGTGATATGGTGAGGTGACATACAGTTTTAAACAGAGGAGAAAACATGGCCCAGGAAAAGATCACCAGGCAAACTTTTTCACAAAATCAATTTTTTTGAGCATGACAACAGACATAAGAAAGTGAAACAACAAATGTTCTATAATATTATTTTGTCAGCTGTATTAATCCTGTCAACCCTACAGACTATAATAGACTGGTCTTGAACAATAGAAAAGAACATACCACTCAGATACTCAAGGATGAAAGGTTTAAAAACCTTAATGCTTCCAAGTTTGTTTACTATTATGAATGGTTTTTTTTGGAAAAAATATTATTATTCTTTGTTTCAGAGGTCATTGTAGGGGTCAACAAATATAAACCTCAAGTGGAACAGCAGGTTGAGGTCTTGTGTATAGACAACACCAAGGTTAGAGAACAGCAAATACATAGACTTAAAGAAGTAAGGGACAGCAGAGATTCTAAAAAGGTACAGTATAAAATGAGTGGATGATGTCATACATGATAACTATTAATTGATATACGACATTTCCGGTCTTGTAGGATAATTGAATTATCTGACCATAACATACCCAAGGAAAGCTGAAGAAACTAGAATATATAACTGTAAATATATAAATTCCAAGTTTTCTCAATTTTATTCAAATTTGATTTCTCTTTCTATATCACTTTTATAAATGCAATATGTCTCTTGAATCTACATGTACCAACCTATAACAAAATCCCATCCATTTTGTTGAGAAGGAGTGGTTCTTGTTAATTTTTTTTTTTGTACTCTTTGGAGTATTCTATTCTATTGAAATAATTGGTGTTGATGTGCATGAACTAAGTACTGATTTCACAATGTGCCAATCTAACTTGTATTAAAAAAATCACGAAACTTTCTCAAAGTAGACCACCTTATCAACATGTAGACATGGGTGTATATCAGTAATTCGCTTCAGCACAACTTTGTGACACATAAAGCATTTAAACATCTGACAAACCTAGATTTACATGACAAAATTGTTGTGGACTACATGACACATGGACAATTATGGATACGGTTGTACTCGCCATCTGGGCGATTGGCGGTGCAAATTTTGATCACCCAGTCATAAAAATGGTCGCATATGCGACTGGGCGAGTGCTAATTTTACTCCCTGTAAAATCAATATCCATGAACTCGAATTTCTGTTTTGATAACGCGGTAATGTGGCTGAATTTCAAGATATTCTATGTTGAGGTTTTAATGATTCTGACAACGATATTAAGTCTGAAGACTTTGATCCTGAATATACCGACTCAAACAATTATTTGAATGATATTTCAAGTGTAAATTCATTCAGTTTAACATAAAAGTGAGTAGAAAATGACAGTGAAATCCACGCTGCTAGTGTAAAGGATCATGACTTTCTGAGCACCAAGCCGATTTGATGGATGATTACACAAGTATAAATCTGGATTTCTTTATATATGGTATACATCCAGTTATTTCAACGTCAGGTTTCAGATCTACTGATAATCTGAATCTTTACTTTTAATGAATTTCAGTGTGCAAACATTTTCTAACATGTCATTAAGTATGCTGTATGTGGAAACATCCACTGATTATTATGTTGTGATTTAAAGGAGATGACACATAATCTGATATAATATGAATTATGATTTGGAAAAATAGAATTCACCAATGAAATGATCAGATAAGTTTTAGAAAAAAATCTCTATGTCTAAAATATGTTGGATTAATAATAAATTATTAATTTAAGTTTAAAAAAAAACCACCGTCAATATTTTAGCAGATTGACAAAAATTGTGATTTTACTGATGTAAATAAAGTGTTACATTATATTGTCACTAAAGGACAGAAAGTGTAGATGTACAATGCTTGTAAGGGGTAAAGAGTTCAGGTGTCAAAACGTTGCTTATTGTCAGGTACAAAATATTAAATCTATTTATTTTTGTTTTAATGACAAATAGGTCTGCAACATAAAAACTCAATCTGATGGATTTTTCAACTTCTAAAACTTATTGAACACATGTTGACATGTTTTAACAAATCTTTAACTTCACATTAATTTACATCATGGCATATACTGAATTCAACAGACTTGGTGAAGTTTGACACCTCAGACAATTTGAATTGGCTTTGAAAGAAATAGTTTATTAGTGGAGATACTGAACATGTGATTAGCAGTTCTAATAGTGATGACAACATCTTCATTTCCATTTCAGCCAAGAAATGGCCATTGTTGACCTTATTCACATAGTTAAATAAATTCCAATTTATTCTATTTTACTGTTAACTTGCTTAAAGATGTATGTTCAAAGTACTCAATACATTTGTCTTCACTTTTATGTGTGATCATGCCAAAGATATGTAAGCTTGAAAAAAATCATGAAAATATGTATTTTGCTTTTTGCAAAGTACGGATTGTATGAAGTACTTTTGGATGTCCCTCCGACTTTGTACAATCCAAAGTTGACTGGTTGATTTGACAATGTCACAAGATCTACACTGGTCTGAGATACATGTGACACAAGATCTACACTAGTCTGAGATACATGTAACACAAGATCTACACTGGTCTGAGATACATGTAACACAAGATCTACACTAGTCTGAGATACATGTAACACAAGATCTACACTAGTCTGAGATACATGTAACACAAGATATACATTGGTCTGAGATACATGTAACACAAGATCTACTCTAGTCTGAGATACATGTAACACAAGATCTACTCTAGCCTGAGATACATGTAACACAAGATCTACTCTAGCCTGAGATACATGTAACACAAAATCTACACTGGTCTGAGATACATGTAACACAAGATCTACACTGGTCTGAGATACATGTAACACAAGATCTACACTAGTCTGAGATACATGTAACACAATGGTCAGTCTTGATTTTAGTTGATAGAAATTTGGTACATTTTTAATTATAATTCTGGTTATTTTGAATTCCTTATTTCTCAAAGTAATGGGATGGTCTCTTGAGTATTGAGGTTTTGAGATTCTACTGTATTTATCATTGTTTGAAATTAATACATTTATTAATTTATTAAACAGGCAGAGGAAGCACTAAGTGCTATCACAAAGGCCTGTGAGAGTAATGATGGGAACCTTCTGGAACTGAGTATAGCAGCAGCCAGAGCCAGATGTTCTGTAGGGGAGATAACTTATGCTATGGAGCAGGTTGGTTTGTAGTGAAGGGCTGAAAGTCTTGTTACACTAAATGAAAAAGATGAAGTATCTGATAGTTGGACAGTTCTTTGCCACTGACATTTTAGCTTGTGAGGTCGTTTCTATTGCTGTATGATAAAAAATACCCTCCCACCCACCAACCTTTATTTTGGAAGATCAATAAGCTCATGATATAAAAGAGTTTAAGATACTTGTAGGCATTTTATCAATCATAAAGGCAGATCAGCTGACAACATACTTATCGTAAGTTCTGATGTTGATCCGAAGCAAAAAAAGCAGTTCCAGACGGTCATTGCCTTTCTTTACACACAGTAGTAAAGATGTTGTATACATACAAGGTGCATTAACTTTGTCACAACCCGGAAAAAACATTATGTCGGTAATTAGGTAACTTTTTCAAAATTATTTTGATTGGACATCGAATTAAATGTACTTACATCATATTTATATATTGTCAAAAATCCAATGTTGATTTTATAATAAATAGATGCTTTATTCTAATAAAAAGATTTTTGCATTTTTGTAGGATGAGTTTCTTTATTTTCTAATTCCAGTATATGCCAGTTTATGGGATATAAATACTTTATGAAAGGCCTAACTCTCTGTTGGCATAGTTGTAAGCACGTTTCCATTTAAAATTTACTTGTAACATTTTACGTGTTACTTTTTTCTTTGTAGGTATATGGAAGACATGTTGCCAGTGACAGAATGGTCAGTGGAGCATACAAAACAGAATTTGGTGAAATGGACGAATTTACTCGCATATGTCAGCGTGTTGAGGTCTGTGTATAAAGTAGTTGTGTATGCTTCAAGTCGTGTACTTTAAACATCGAAATTTACGCATGGGGAGAATTTACACAAAATACATGATGAAGAGTTTTTCATGATAAATACGCTGTGTACCAGTCCAGCAAAGATAGACCCAACAAAATTGCAAATAATCCTAACATAAAGATGGCAAAGAGGATGCTGGATAAATTCCTCATGGGCTATAAGAATCAGTAAATAAGACTATAAAATACTACAGAGCATACTTTGTCAGATATTAAGTTAAGTTAAATTGCTGACTTCAATGCAACAAAATGAATCTACACAGAATGTTTAATTGGGTTGTATCCTATCAAGTGACGTTACAAACGTGTCATCCCCAACCTTCAGATGAATAAGCCTTTGTACGTAGTGAATAAAAGTAGTTCACTTTTCTGCACGTTAATCAATCAAAGCATCACTAGGCTTTATTATATGTGTTACATATACAATATTTATGTAATCTGTTATGAAGCTGCATAATGCATAGATCATATGATAAATATAGTTATTCTTAAAGGATAAGTGACCCCCCCCCCTCCCCCAGTTTCCAAAGGACCCCCATTTAAGATTGGGTCCATATAAAAAATTTTTAGAGAAAAACCTTGTTCATCCAACCACTTTTCATTTTTGTCTATTTTTCATCTTTAAGTGACCCCCTGAATTTCCAAGGGACCCTCATTTTTTAAGATTGGGTCCATATAAAAATTTCTAGAGAAAACCCCTGTTCATCCAACTACTTTTCTTTTCTATCTATTTTTAATTTTTAGAGGTTTGCAGAGGAGGAAGGAAGAAGACCTAGAATTCTTGTGGCTAAAGTCGGTCAAGATGGACATGATAGAGGAGGGAAAGTCATTGCTACAGGCTTTGCTGATTTAGGATTTGATGTAGATATTGGTCCATTGTTTGCTGTAAGTAACACAACATTTATCTCCCTCCATACTATATAATATACTGGTCAGTCCATTGTTTGCGGTAAGTAACACAACATTTATCTCCCTCCATACTATATAATATACTGGTCAGTCCATTGTTTGCGGTAAGTAACACAACATTTATCTCCCTCCATACTATATAATATACTGGTCAGTCCATTGTTTGCTGTAAGTAACACAACATTTATCTCCCTCCATACTATATAATATATACATCAGTCCATTTTTGCTGTAAGTAACACAACATTTATCCCCTCCATACTATATAATATACTGGTCAGTCCATTGTTTGCTGTAAGTAACACAACATTTATCTCCCTCCATACTATATAATATACTGGTCAGTCCATTGTTTGCTGTAAGTAACACAACATTTATCTCCCTCCATACTATATAATATACTGGTCAGTCCATTGTTTGCGGTAAGTAACACAACATTTATCTCCCTCCATACTATATAATATACTGGTCAGTCCATTGTTTGCTGTAAGTAACACAACATTTATCTCCCTCCATACTATATAATATACTGGTCAGTCCATTGTTTGCGGTAAGTAACACAACATTTATTCCCTCCATACTATATAATAACAGTCATTGTTTGCGGTAAAGTAACACAACATTTATCTCCCTCCATACTATATAATATACTGGTCAGTCCATTGTTTGCTGTAAGTAACACAACATTTTTCTCCCTCCATACATATAATATATACTGGTCAGTCCATTGTTTGCTGTAAGTAACACAACCTTTATCTATCCATACTATATCTGGTCAGTCCATTGTTTGCGGTAAGTAACACAACCTTTATCTCCCTCCATACTGTATAATATACTGGTCAGTCCATTGTTTTGCTGTAAGTCACAACATTTATCTCCCTCCATACTGTATAATGCTGGTCATTGTTTGCGGTAAGTAACACAACCTTTATCTCCCTCCATACTATATAATATACTGGTCAGTCCATTGTTTGCTGTAAGTAACACAACATTTATCTCCCTCCATACTATATAATATACTGGTCAGTCCATTGTTTGCGGTAAGTAACACAACCTTTATCACCCTCCATACTATATAATATACTGGTCAGTCCATTGTTTGCTGTAAGTAACACAACCTTTATCACCCTCCATACTATAATATACTGGTCAGTCCATTGTTATTGTAAGTACCACAACCTGTGTCTCCCCATAGTATTGCGACGAACCTGTCTATTCTTGCTGATATTTTTTTTCTTTGATCTATCATTTAGTTTATTATAATTTTATTCTTTCTCATTTATTTTCTAATTACCTAACTTTAACAGTCAGTCCATTGTAACAGTTTTAATATAGCAAGCTTCGAAGTTTCCGCTTGATTACACAGGTACAATTTTATTGGCTCGTTAAGTAATTCGGGTACTTCCGGAAAGTGTTACAATATAATAAACACATGTGTCACAATGTTACACTCTCTATTGTTTCTTCGTCATGATATGTTCGTGTGAGGTGAACTTCATTTTTATATCATTTCCAATCCTTCCTGTCTGTTGCCATCATATAAATGACTATTTTGGACACTAGTCGTGTGTGTTTTCACGTATCTTGATTGTTTTAATGTTTTTGTTAATTTATATTATAATTTTCAACCTTTTGTCTCGGTCCTGACACGGGGCACGACGCTTGTGAAATAGTTTGGGTTAAGTAAAAATAATTACTGGTCATTTTCATACTTTATTTTTAGGAAGATTGCGGAATAAGTGTTAATATTTTACTTTGACCTTTTTTTATTTGGGCAATGTGTGGCCATAAAACTATTCCGGTAATGATTTTTCACGTGTTCAGTGTTCAAGTGTCCCTAGGCTTAGACCTTCGGACTGGTAATTTTAGTCCTGTTAATTTTATCACCACTTCGATTTTGTGGTGTCTTTGTATTTTGATTCTTATTTATTTTGTAATAAATGGTTCTAGTGTCTAAAGTCAATTTAATTGTCGTTTTATTTTCTGAAGGAGTTAGCCGGTCGGCATTTACTGCAACCGAAAGGGGCAGTCGAACCCGTGTTTGTTTATATTTGTGACTCGCCCGTGTGTGCGTGTGTAGTTCACGCTAGGGTGAAACGTTACAGTATAATAGACTGACTGTCTGTCTATTGTTTGCTATACAGTAGTCAACCTTTATCTCCCCATACTGCAGTAGACTGACCAGTCTGTTGTTTACTGTTAATAAAACAATCTTAATATTCCTCTATGCTATAATAGACTGGCCAGTCCATTGTTTACTGTAAATAAAACAATTTTAATATCCCTTTGCACTATAATAGACTGACCAGTCTATTGTTTACTGTAAATAAAGCAATCTTAATCTCTCTCTGTACTTTAATAGACTGGTCAGTCCATTGTTTACTGTAAATAAAACCATCTTAATGTCCCTCTATACTATAATAGACTGACCAGACTGTTGTTTACTGTAAGTAAAACAATTTCTTTTTATTTATCTATATATCTATCTTTTTATCTAATTTTTTATATACATGTACATATTTATAGACCCCCAGGGAAGCAGCACAACAGGCTGTGGATGCCGATGTTCATGTTGTTGGCGTGAGCTCATTAGCCGCAGGTCACAAAACACTCATACCAGAAATGGTCAAAGAATTGTCTAGCATGGGTAGACCGTAAGTAGTTAAATGTCTCATTTCCTGTAACCCAGGATGTTTATTGTTTTCAATACTGTTGGTATTAGAGATAAGAGAGGTTCTCCTAGGAAAATACAATAGAACTTTGACGAGTTGAACTTCAATGAGTCGAATTTCTCGTTGTTTCGAACTTTTTACAAAGTCCCGATTTATTTCATTATATATCCTTACTAAAAAACAATTTATAAGTCGAACTTTCATGAGTCGAACTTTCATGAGTCGAATTTCTCGGTGTGTCGAACAAAACTGGCAGTCCCATCGCTGTAAAAATTTCATACAAATAATTTGAAGTCGAAAAATATGCAAATTACTGGCGACTGTGTTTGTTGTTTACCATCTCCTAGCTTGGGTCATTATAAATTACCGATTTGTATAAACAAAACGAAATGACCAGGTAATATAGAGCATACATTTTTACTCAAACTCAAAAGTGTCACTTGTCAAAAAAATAGCATAAAATGAACGGTATTAGCAATTTGATATCGACTCACCGTGCACTCTTCTACTGATTGTGATCTGTCTAGTGAAGGACCCAGTATCCAACCCGGGGGATAACTGGATCAGTTGGTTCAGTCAGAGGTGTAAAGAGAAAGATGAATCTACAAACATATGAGGTTAAATACCAGGCTATATTGGAAGCTGAGAGCGGCATAAAAAAGAAAGACATCGCAGCTAAGTATGGGGTCGAGGCAAATACAATTTCAACCTGGTTGAAAAATGAGGAGAGCATTAAAGAGAAATTTATGTCTGCTGATATTGGCTCGCAGCGGAAAAGAGATAAAAAAAGCGAAGTATCCCGAAGTAGAGGCAGCATTGCTCCAATGGTTTACTCAAGCTAGATCCCAGAATATCCCCCTGTCTGGCGAAATTATTAAAGGAAAGGCTAAACTGTCTTTTGAGCAACTTGGAGTATCCAACTTTGAATGTTCAACAGGATGGTTGGATAGATTCAAAGAAAGACACGATTTTGCGTTAAAGAAAGTCTGTGGCGAGTCAAACTCTGTAGATGCAGCATCAGCAACAATGACAGACTGGAAAACAAAACTGCAGACCATACTACGGGAATACACACCTAATGATATTTACAATGCTGATGAAACAGGTCTATTTTTCTGTATGCTGCCCGACAAGACCTTAGAATTTAAAGATGTTAAATGTCACGGAGGCAAGATAAGCAAAGAGCGGCTAACAGTATTAGTCTGCGCAAATATGAATGGCACTGACAAGCTTCCATTACTTGTAATAGGAAAATCATGGAACCTGAGGTGTTTTAAAAATCTCAAAACTATCCCTGTTGATTATGATGCAAACAAGACAGCTTGGGTTACATCAGAAATTTTTACAAGTTGGGTCAAGAAACTAGACCTGCGGATGACCACTCAAGGCCAAAAAATTATATTAATTGTGGATAACTGCCCAGCACATCCTAGTATCAGCAGTTTGAAGTCATTACCATTGTCATTCCTGCCACCAAACACAAATCCCATACCCAGCTGATGGACCAAGGCATAATCAGAAATCTAAAGTCAGGGCTATGGAAACATCATCTGGTAATACCATAACCATCCTAGATGCCCTCCATATGCTTAAAAATGCATAGCGCCAAGTCACCATCAAAACAATAGCAAATTGTTACGAACATGCCGGATTCACACTTGAACCAAATCAGAGTCGGTTGGACAACACTGACTGCTTTGACGAGATAGAGGATAATATCCCACTTGCTATATTGAGTATATTAGCAATCGGTGTTTCATTTGACGAATACAAGTCGGTAGATGACAATATTTCAGTGTATAAGGAGTTCTCTGAAGCTGAAATAGTCAATGATATTATATCACAAAGACTGACAAAGGAAAATGAACAGGATGCCGATGATATTGATGATGAACACGAAATATAATGAGAGACTTT
This sequence comes from Atrina japonica, assembly GCA_030159075.1. Classification (NCBI taxonomy): domain Eukaryota; kingdom Metazoa; phylum Mollusca; class Bivalvia; order Pterioida; family Pinnidae; genus Atrina; species Atrina japonica. The sequence continues at coordinate 234,963 of BROG01000257.1, read as the reverse complement.
TTGTACCAGGAAGGCATCCGGAGAGACACGGATAATATTAGTGCTCAAATAAGTGATATTAGTGCAATTTTCATTAAATATTATCTGTTGTCCATGAATAGAAAACAGATGACCATGGAGGACTTTTTTGTCACCAGACTAAAATGTGATTAATTTTGTGTTGGTGAGCAGTGTGAAGAATTTTACTTTTATTTGTATCTAGTGCTTTATCTAGTGTTTTCGTTTTTGAGACAAAATATTTTTATGTGTAGTGACTAGTGCTGCATGATACATTGACTTTTGTATTGTGTTGATAATCTGTAAATTCATGTGTCAGGTGTGATTGAACACAAGCGTATAAATAGTAACTGGTTTGCACTAAATTATTGTGATTACTTTGATCTTTTTACTTTGTTTGTGTACGTAACTATGTATGCCAATGATTTAATAATTATAATGAATATCGCAATTAAAATGGTGACACAATATTTTAGCTTGCTGGTTTTTTTTCTTAACTCTGAGTCAATGTTGTGTTTCTGGTATAGGCACTTGGATTACAATTTTTCCACAGAATGTTTGAATTTATTCTCTGAATACAAAATAAATACGTTGTATCTACATTAAATAGGCCGAAAATGAATTTTAGTCGATTAGATTCTAAGTCATGATCCCAGTACCTATACGATTAGACAATTTTGTGTGGCATGTCGTTATGGAGGTAGTGCACTGAGTAAATTTTTGTAGATTTCTCTCTAATCACCATTCATGAGCTTTGTCAGAGTCTGATGTTTTTCTTTGAACTTTTTTAGGTTTCTTTGTCCCCTTGAACTTGCACTCATCAAAGTTCTACTGTAATTGTATTGTAATGTGTAATCTCTCTGTATCTGTTGACCAAGGAATATTTCTTTGTCACACTTTGTTGACCAATGTATGTTTCTTTGTCAGACCCTGCATCTGTTGGCCAATGCATCTTTCTTTGTCAGACTCAGTATCTGTTCACCAAGGCATCTTTCTTTGTCAGACTATCTGTTGACCAAAGCATTTTTCTTTGTTACACTTTGTTGACCCTGCATCTGTTGGCCATTGCATGTTTCTTTGTCCGACCCTATTACTGTTGGCCAATGCATCTTTCTTTGTCAGACTCAGTATCTGTTGACCAAGGCATCTTTCTTTGTCAGACTATCTGTTGACCAAAGCATTTTTCTTTGTTAGACCCTGCATCTGTTGGCCATTGCATGTTTCTTTGTCAGACCCTGCATCTGTTGGCCATTGCATGTTTCTTTGTCCGACCCTATTACTGTTGGCCAATGCATCTTTCTTTGTCATACTCTGTATCTGTTCACCAAGGCATCTTTCTTTGTCAGACTATCTGTTGACCAAAGCATGTTTCTTTGTCAAGACTCTGTATCTGTTCACCAAGGCATGTTTTTTTGTCTGATGCTGTTGTCCAAGACATGTGTCCTTGCTAGATTATATCTGTTGACCAAGACATGTTTCTTTGTCAGACTCTCCACATGTTGATTAAGACATGTTTCTTTGTCAGACTCTCCACCTGTTGATTAAGACATGTTTTTTTGTCAGACTCTCCACCTGTTGATTAAGACATGTTTCTTTGTCAAGACTCTGTATCTGTTGACCTGTTGACCAAAGCATGTTTCTTTGTCAAGACTCTCCACCTGTTGATTAAGACATGTTTCTTTGTCAGACTCTGTAACTGTTGACCAAAGCATGTTTCTTTGTCAGACTCTCCACCTGTTGATTAAGACATGTTTCTTTGTCAGACTCTCCACCTGTTGATTAAGACATGTTTCTTTGTCAGACCCTGTATCTGTTGACGTTGACCAAAGCATGTATTTGTTAAACAAGGCATGTCCTTAAAATGAAATTTGCAAGAAATGGTGAGCATTTTTAATCATTTTTATGAGAAATTTTGCATCAAAGCTTTATCTATCCCTATGATTTTGCATCAAAGCTTTATTTATCCCTATGATTTTGCATCAAAGCTTTATTTATCCCTATGATTTGCGTCAAAGCTGTATTTATCCCTATGATTTTGAAAACATACCTTATTTAGTCTTACATATACAATTAAACTTGTATATAAAGACCACTCAAGGGGAATTTCAAAAATTCTTTTATAGACAGGTGGACTTTATATAAAGGGTCACGTGAGATCTTATGAAGTGCCTAATTACCATCCTGGGCATTAATTGACACTTCCAGGTGTGTTGTGACAGTTAAAATATAGTGTATTGCGCCATGTTGTTGATAAGTTATTGCAATATTTAGCAAGAATTATCTTCGAGTTATCTCCCTTCTACCAGTAAACAGTTGCTCTACACAAGATAACTACCGGCGGGGGAAATACAACAATCGCCGGTAATGTAAGGCAGGTGGTCACTGTATAAGGGGTAAATACATAGTAATTCTCATGGGGCGGTCCAAACACGGTCGTTATGGGCAGGAAGTCGTTATATGAGGATGGATGTTAAGGCAAGTTTGACTGTAGCTCGCTAGAGCCCTAATAGCCTAAATGTCCTATACACATATTTTGGTGAAAAAGCATTTAAACGCCTGACAGTGATGGAAACATCAAACAAAATTACCAGATATAATCAAATTAATCAGTAATATGACATGTTTATTTTGTACATTTTCTACACAAAGACTATATTGTACATCTAAATATAATATTATATTTTTGTATTTTTCAGTGATATCCTAGTTGTTGCAGGAGGAGTTATCCCCCCTCAAGACTATGATTACTTATATGAAGCAGGTGTGTCAGCTATTTTTGGACCTGGTGAGTGTTACCTATAGTTTATTTTTAGCTCATCTGTATAAAGGGTGTTACACTATTCCCCTGGTGTTTGTATTTAGTTAAGAAGATTGGATGAGGTCAGGTTGACCTGTTTTCACTTTCATACATTAAACAAACTTACATGGCTTATACATGACTATTCACACACATAATTCTTCAGGTACTAGTTTTGTGACAAACCTATTTTGGTCATGGTCTGTTTTCAATGCTTCGGTTAAGATTGGTTGAGGTAAGGTTAACTGGGGATGTAAAGTATTTAAGTGTGAGGTGAGCTTTGTAATCTCTGATTACTCTTTATGTTTTTATTAAATGTAATAATGCTGGGATGGCATTCCTCCTTTTTCAAAATTTTCCACAATGTTTAAGCATGTTAAACCTTAATTTTCCTCATTAAACCCTACAAGCCACCCATTTCCCTCCTTTATGACCATTATGGAATATGGAACAGTTCTGATAGTGCAAATATATAACCCTTTGCCTGTTATTGAAAGCTCTGGTAAAATTTAGAATAAAAAAAATATTTTGACAAGACATTAATGTAGAAATGCTGTATATTTCCACAGTAAGCAGATGTATGATTTTATTTTTTGATGATTAATTGTATATACATTAATTAATACATAAACTATGACAACATAGGACATGACAATATACCAATAAAAGTGAATTGTAAAATACAATTCTTCAAAATGTTGATGTTACACAATACACGACCATATAATTTGTATTTACAGGTACCAGAATTCCAGATGCTGCAGAAAAAGTTTTGAACATTTTGGAGAAAAACAATGGTGGCAACATGTCACAGCAAAGTGCATAATTCTGGATTTAATAATGATAAAAAAAATACAGAATTGCTTTTTGTGTGGCATTATCAAATTCCCAGCAGCATTTTGATACAAACTCAAAAAGCTTATCATAAATGACTGGAGCCTAATATGATTACAGCAGCTTTGATTGACTTGCATGTAATAGTTGCTACTTACTCCAGTGACTGATATCCAAGTCAATTTGAGATTTGGAGGATTTTGTCTTTTTTCTGTAATTACAAGCTTTGCTGTATTTGCTATTAGAAAACTCACTTGAACAGTAAAGAAAGATTTACGGACAGTGAACCCTGACGTGGTAGAGAGAAAAAATGAACAAAAGAATATTGAAAGATTATCAGAGTTAAAAAGGTTTATTTTGTTTGTGTTTGTGTGAATGTTTTATTGTGTTAAGTTATAATACCATATTTTACTGCCTATGAATATTATCACTACTCATATTGCATTTACTTTCAGTAACTTTTATGTTTAGATGTTTCAGCAGAAAATAAATTTGTGTTGAAATGATGTTGAGAAGGCTGAACAATGTCTCCTGTATACCCCAAAACAGTTTGTTAAACTCAGTATATTTATGAAGTACACTTTTTAAGAAAAGAAATATTTATGCTTTTACACATGAAAATATGTAATTAAAGTACTATTAAATAGAACTTTATCACTTTTGTTTTTTTTTGTTTTTTTTATAACTGATTCAGTTTACATGTATACATATTTAGTAGTACATGTAGCTTAAAGGAGTGGTTAGATTGTTGTGGCCTTAATTGTTTAATGATTCTTTAACAGGCTGGATGTATAACATTCTGATTGTGTAGACATTTTGTCAGTTAGTATTATCTGTACAAATAATCCAGTCAAGCTTACTTGAGTACACATTAGTTCAACTATCTCGTAATTAAGTACAGAAGATGACCATAAAGCCTAAAGGTGAGAAATTTTGTGATCTAACCATACCACTTGGTGATGCTAAAAATAAAGTGACTATATAGTAATAATACCTTTTTGTTTCAAAGTCAAGATCAACAGATAGGATAAAACTGACAGTTTTAAGCATTTTAACTGTTAGTTTCTTTTGTTTTGTTAGGGGGGATCTGTATGTGTGAGGTTAAAACATTACATTTTAAATCACAATTTATGTATCTCACTTTTAATCAGTGTGAATCCTAGCACCATTGCGGAATCTAGCATATTTAAAAATACAGAAGTTTGCCAGAAAACATCAATGGTCATTTCCAGGTTCTGTCCTCACCAGTCAAATCTAGCAACAGTCACATACCTGAAAAATTGTGGTTTTTAACAGAAGTGAAAATTATATCTTTAAGTGTGTATTTGTATACTAAATGATGAAGGAGATTTACATCCAAAGACAAGTTTATGGTGACCTCAAAATGCAATGTAGACAATTAGTCCTGTCTCAACATAGGTGAAAATAAATTAGAAGAGTACCCCTATCCGCTGACTTCTTCTTTTACTGATATTTCTTTGCACTCATTGGTTACAATCATAGATGTTACAAATATAACAGTCGGTAATTATGAGGAAGAGAGTCATATATATATATATAATATTTTCAGTCTTCAGTCTCTTGATAAATATTTAAAGAAATGTTGCCAGTTTACTTGCGGAAGGCTGGTGGTCTCAGTTTATCGCTGATCTAATTGTAACCAAACATTCTTCAAAGATTGAATATAGAGTCTCTCTCTCTCTCTCTCTCTCTCTCTCTCTCTCTCTCTCTCTCTCTCTCTCTCTCATACTGACTGTAGACAACATTATCAACCGACAGTTGGACTGTATTTCATCAACTTGTACTAAATATTAAGTTTCTGATAAGGGAACAATAAAGCAACAAAGTTCGATTTTAATTATCACAAGTCCAAAGTTCAACATATTCATGCATCATTTAATTATGTTCTTGTTGATACATTTTACTTACCTGACTTAAAGTTTAACGTGTTTAGGGTAACGTTAGGTGTGTTCTCTCATTTAAGTTGGCCTAGTCATAGTGTGTTTTCATTCATCCCTGAAGACACATTTGGACTGGTCCAAGTCATTTTTACAGAAGAGTCCATTGTTTTTCAGGGGTTGACGAGTTAACTCGCAAGCGCAAAGTTCTTGAATCTATTACTGTTTTGTGCCATGCCTAAGATTTAAAAATATGCAATGATTGTTCATTTGCCAAACAATCCGCATTGAAAGTGACAATCACATCTTTCGGTAGAGATTGATCAGTTTTGGTTTATGTGTCCATCTTAATTTGAAATGATCAGATTCCTGAATTTGTTAAAATTTACCAATACTGTAGGTCACTATGATTTTTACTTTCTTTTTTATGATTAACCTATATGATTTTATGAAAAGTCCAATAAAGGTGAATTTCCCTTTAGGCCCAGATATTTTTAAGTGTCAAGATGTCATGGAATACTTTGCCCATGTTGGTAGCTACATTGGAAAAAACATTGCCCCCTCTTCCTCGTTTGTAAGTGAAATATCGGTTTGATGAAGATGCTAATTTCAACACTATCATTTAGTTATAATATCTGAAACGGGCTGTAATCAAAACAAGGATTTTCAAATAAATTTACATAGTATTAACATCAGATATACCTTAAGGGTCTATCATAAATTAATCGAACGTGTTTACATGACATTTTCACTTAAACCTGACTCATTATCTGCAGTAAAATGTATGCAATTCAAATTGTCGATTTATGTTTCATAACAGGATGTCTAAAATCAAAGTCATTTGAATATCATTTGAATAAAATGTCTCTGTACACGCTGTTAAAATGAATTTTTGTATTAAAATTTTCAAATATTTAATGTTTTATACAAATAAAATGTTCTTCAAATCCCGGTTTGAAAAAAAAAACTTGTTAAAATGTCGTGTTTGTGAAAAGAAATCGAATGTGAAGAATGGCCGAGTTAACTGGTTTCGTCCGTGGATGTCGGGAATATCAATCGTCGACGTATTAACATATGCATGCTATGTTAACAATTTTTACGGTGATGTATTTGTATATGTTTTGAAACAAAGTTTAGTTCTAATCTTCTACGAAGATTACCGAATGTCAACGAAGCACGTGCGATTTGTTAGTATCATCCTTGTATCGAATATCTAATACGACACAAATGCTTGCTTATACATGTATTTCAAATACTTGTGAAGATAATTATACTCTCTATATATTATTACTATATATATTACATACAAATCCGATTCTGCAATAAAATATGTTTAATCTAATATATAAAAAGAGGCTAAGTGTTTACTAATTATATTACAGGCGATTATAACCAAGCAGGTGTCTCACATCGGAATTTAAGAATTTTTATGCCTATGCATATCTATTTTTGTTAATGTGTATCAGTCTAAAAAGTTAAAAAGGAACGATTTTGGGGGAAAAAACTAATGTTCCTTTACGCAATCATATAATCAGTGATATATAAAGCTGTATGTTAGCTTTATATATATCGCTGATGTAGTATCAAAAAACCTCTTTTCTACTGAATATTGAAGGTTACTATAAATTGACCTATACATTACTCATGACTATGTTGTAAAATTATTGTTTGTAATTGTTATGTATTGTACATTTATAATAAAGCTCTTGTATTGCTTCAGATGAATATTGATAAAGAACAGACCAAAAGTAAATGTACAACAGTATAGTATTTATGTCGTACCTGGAAACAGTGATTGCAGGTTTAAATCAAAAGTAACCTAGGGTAATTTTGTGTTCAGAGTTTTTGTTGTATAAAAATGAATTAGAGCTGATTTGATAATTTCTCCCCAAATACCGCAGACGACAGCTCATATTGCTGTTACTTAACACGTTATTACTAAAAAGCACAAATTTGGCAAGTTTATGCAAAAAGAACGTTTTGACAACTACCTGAATATCTTAGATCTGGTATTACGAAACCTTCTAGAAACCGTTCAAATGAATTCTTGAATAAAATCATTATTCAGATGATAAATATTTATATAAGAATAGGAGACAATTTATATAAAAGGGTCGTAAGAAAATAGGTGAGGCCGAATCTATTTTTGTAATGGTGACCTATATATTTTGAAATATTTTATCGCCTCTTTATATCAGGATCCGCCGACGTTTATTTCAGTCAGTCGCGCACTGAAGTTTAACGGCTGGATAGTTTAAATGTTTTAAGTAATATGTATGTTGTGTGTAGGTACATAGTGTGTTTATCGATCAGTACTAGGGGCAGAAAGCACAGGTGTATATGAACAGGTAAATAAGATTGGTAGTGATATGTGATGAAAAGAGAAATTGACTCGCTTTTACATTGTCATAGCCATCTCGAGACTACTGTATTTGATGTGTATTTAAAAGTTTAAATCACACAGACTTTAAATGCCAGATTTTAACCTTGTTTGGAACTTCAACTGGTGCAGCCTTATAATGGTTAATAGAATAATGACACGGATGTAATGATGGCTATGTATTATGGCGATTGTTAAGTGTAAAAATATGTGTGAATCAAATCGCTGCTGAAACCGACAACATGAACAGCTACGACGATTTAACGCATTTGACAGGTGCCGGAACTGAAGGGTTGGATTATACAGATAGCATCAATGTGGATACAGATAGATCTAATGTTTTGTCAAATGGATTCAGACGGGGAAACGAAAGCGCTGTGCAAATCGACGATACAAATAGACTCCCGCTAAACAATAGAGAAGCTAATGTAACTGGAAGATCTGTACAGTGTCCTACCTGTAGGGGCGTCGGATTTGTCACTAAAGGTAAACTCAAAATAAATACAGTAAAACCTGCTTTAGCGATCACCTGTGTATAAAGACCACCTAGTCACAAAAACCGTTTTTCGCTGTCCCCAATAGTACAATTTGTGTACAAATCAAACTCTACATAAAGACCACCTCCCTATAAAGACTGTTTTTATTATGTAGTTAAGGGGTTTTTTATATATAAGTTTCGCCGTATAATCAATACCTCCAATTTAGTATGTCTAATAGCACGGTCAGCTGTAGCATGACATTGTGCAGAAACTTGATACGAAAGTTTTATATTGACATTTACAGAGACACTCGAAAACTTAGAAAAAAGAAACAAAGAGAAGATATCTTCTCTGTCTGCTATTGATTCACACCTTTAAACCGTACATTAAATAATTCAAGTATATTTAATGTAATTTAACTCGTTTGAATAGAATGAATTAGAGATATATTAATTTCTCCTGATTTGTTCACACTGCTAGGTTGTGCTGTTTAGCGCTGTTTTCTTGAATGTGTGAAATCGTGCATGACTATTTCATTCGACCCGACAGCACTTGTTACGACAACATCTTAAATTTTGATATATATATATATATATATATATATATATATATATATATATATATATATATATATATATATATATGTAAGAGTGTATGTTTATTAGTCGATTGGATACTATTAATGTTTCCAAAATGCCCTCTATATTTCTATGATAATATAGATGATGATGATGATGATGATGATGATGATGATGATTAACACGAGCGTTGTCGGCTCCTTTCCACTTTAGTAATGTTTTTGTGTTGTTCTTAAATGATAAATGTGCAGTGTGATTGGGCCAGGAGAAATATATTTATTATAAATCAATGTCCGGGAGGGATCGTATCAAAACACTACAGGACAGTCTACTTGTGCTTTAAATACCTTCACCTCGAGCTGACCCACTTACAGATGTGCTTAATATAGCAATGATAATGGTATCAAAACCATATTATCCAGTCCAACCCGGATTTATTGATCAAAATCATTTCAAATTAACAGTTGAAATTATAGTTCAGTTTTCCTTCAATAATAGTGTTGTGGCCATATCAATACTGAAATAAGTACAAAACATTTACTTTGATAGAGAAAATAAATATATACACGGCATCACTCTCTGCATGGTGCATTAAACGATATCGAACATTTTAAACAAAAGACAAAAAGATAGCTATATATCTGGGAAATCAAACGTATTTGATTGGAGACATCATTACCTAGTATATGACCATGATTTTGTAATAAATCAAATATACAAATTTGTAAATCTGTTTGCCTTTCATGTACTTTAAAAAGATATATAAATGATAGATCTATACCCAAATCCCAGCTGTCGTGGTCATGAAGTTCATTTTCTGCACAGTGCACAAGGTCGATTGTTGTTTCGTATTTTGTTATTTCTTTAAAAGTCAATTGCATTCTGTACCAAATGGTACAAGAGTGATAAACTGATGTTTCTCTGCAATATTATATATTACCCTGCCTGTTACAATGCAAAGATACATTGCTGTGTTATATACCGGTCAGTTATATATTGCCCTGCTTGATACATTACAGAGATACATTGCTGTGTTACATACCGGTCAGTTGTATATTGCCCTGCCTGATACATTACAGAGATACATTGCTGTGTTATATACCGGTCAGTTGTATATTGCCCTGCCTGATACATTACAGAGATACATTACTGTGTTATATACCGGTCAGTTGTATATTGCCCTGCCTGATACATTACAGAGATACATTACTGTGTTATATACCGGTCAGTTGTATATTGCCCTGCCTGATACATTACAGAGATACATTGCTGTGTTATATACCGGTCAGTTGTATATTGCCCTGCCTGATACATTACAGAGATACATTGCTGTGTTATATACCGGTCAGTTGTATATTGCCCTGCCTGATACATTACAGAGATACATTGCTGTGTTATATACAGGTCAGTTGTATATTGCCCTGCCTGATACATTACAGAGATACATTGCTGTGTTATACACCGGTCAGGTATATATTGCCCTGCCTGATACATTACAGATACATTGCTGTATTATTGATACAATGCAGATACATTGCTGTGTTATATACCGGTCAGTTATATATTGCCCTGCTTGATACAATGCAGAGATACATTGCTGTGTTATATACCGGTCAGTTATATATTGCCCTGCCTGATACAATGTAGAGATACGTTGCTGTGTTATATACCGGTCAGTTATATATTGCCCTGCTTGATACAATGCAAAGATACATTGCTGTGTTATATACCGGTCAGTTATATATTGCCCTGCTTGATACAATGCAAAGATACATATACCGGTCAGTTATATATTGCCCTGCTTGATACAATGCAGAGATACATTGCTGTGTTATATACCGGTCAGTTATATATTGCCCTGCTTGATACAATGCAGAGATACATTGCTGTGTTATATACCGGTCAGTTATATATTGCCCTGCTTGATACAATGCAGAGATACATTGCTGTGTTATATACCGGTCAGTTATATATTGCCCTGCTTGATACAATGCAAAGATACATTGCTGTGTTATATACCGGTCAGTTATATATTGCCCTGCCTGATACAATGCAGAGATACATTGCTGTGTTATATACCGGTCAGTTGTATATATTGCCCTTATTGATACAATGCAAAGATACATTGCTGTGTTATATACCGGTCAGTTATATATTGCGCTGCTTGATACAATGCAGAGATACATTGCTGTGTTATATACCGGTCAGTTATATATTGCCCTGCTTGATACAATGCAAAGATACATTGCTGTGTTATATACCGGTCAGTTATATATTGCCCTGCTTGATACAATGCAAAGATACATTGCTGTGTTATATACCGGTCAGTTATATATTGCCCTGCCTGATACAATGTAGAGATACGTTGCTGTATTACATACAGGTCAGTTGTATATTGCCCTGCCTGATACATTACAGAGATACATTGCTGTATTATACACCGGTCAGGTATATATTGCCCTGCCTGATACATTACAGATACATTGCTGTATTATATACCGGACAGTTATATATTACCCTTATTGATACAATGCAGAGATACATTGCTGTATTATATACCGGTCAGTTATATATTGCCCTGCTTGATACAATGCAGATATACCGGTCAGTTGTATATTGCCCTGCCTGATACATTACAGAGATACATTACTGTGTTATATACTCAGTTGTATATTGCCCTGCCTGATACATTACAGAGATACATTGCTGTGTTACATACCGGTAGTTGTATATTGCCCTGCCTGATACATTACAAGAGATACATGACTGTGTTATATACCGGTCAGTTGTATATTGAGCCTGATACATTACAGAGATACATTGCTGTGTTATATATCAGTCAGTTGTATATTGCCCTGCCTGATACAATGTAGAGATCATTGCAGTATTACATTCCAGGTCAGTTGTATATTGCCCTGCCTGATACATACAGAGATACATTGCTGTGTTATATACATCAGTTGTATATTGCCCTGCCTGATACATTACAGAGATACATTGCTGTGTTATATACTCAGTTATATATTGCCCTGCCTGATACATTACAGAGATACATTGCTGTGTTACATACAGGTCAGTTGTATATTGCCCTGCCTGATACATTACAGAGATACATTGCTGTATTATACACCGGTCAGGTATATATTGCCCTGCCTGATACATTACAGAGATACATTGCTGTGTTATATACAGGTCAGTTGTATATTGCCCTGCCTGATACATTACAGAGATACATTACTGTGTTATATTACGGTCAGTTATTGCCCTGCCTGATACATTACAGAGATACATTACTGTGTTATATACAGGTCAGTTGTACTATTGAGTGATACATTACAGAGATACATTACTGTGTTATATACAGGTCAGTTATATATTGCCCTGCTTGATACAATGTAGAGATACATTGCTGTATTATACACCGGTCAGGTATATATTGCCCTGCCTGATACATTACAAATACATTGCTGTATTATATACCGGACAGTTATATATTACCCTTATTGATACAATGCAGATACATTGCTGTGTTATATACCGGTCAGTTATATATTGCCCTGCCTGATACATTACAGAGATACATTGCTGTGTTATATACTGGTCAGTTGTATATTGCCCTGCCTGATACATTACAGAGATACATTACAGATACATTGCTCTATTATATACCGGTCAATTATATATTGCCCTGCTTGATACATTGCTGTGTATAACAGGGACAGTGATAGGATACTTCATGGACAATGACCAATTACTAATATTGAAATGCTTATTAGCTATGATCAAATAATGACTAAACATGTATGAGTGAAAATGATCATAGTTGTTAGAGTATCCTTATTTCATTTATTTTGAATATGATATATATTTCATTTCGTTTTTCAAACTTTAAGCATAATGTAACACTAATAATGCTCTTTCTGGTAATAGCTGTGAGTTGTATGCACATGGTTTATTTTGACATATACCACTGAGAGATGAGTGATGTTACAGCATGATGGATGTACATATTAGGTATCAGCACGGTGTAGCAGCTAATTCTTTTCTCTGCAGAAACTTTCCACGGGAATACATTGCTGTATTATATACCGAACAGTTATATACATAATACATAGCGTATATTGACATATCTGGTACTAGACAGGGGTACATTGCTTTATTATTTACCAGATAGTGTATGTTGACATATCTGATACTAGACAGAGGTACATTGCTGTATTATTTACCAGATAGTGTATGTTGACATATCTGATACTAGACAGGGGTACATTGCTTTATTATTTACCAGATAGCGTATGTTGACATGTCTGGTACTAGAGTGTACATTGCTTTATTATTTACCAGATAGTGTATGTTGACATATCTGGTACTAGACAGGGGTACATTGCTTTATTATTTACAGATAGCGTATGTTGACATATCTGGTACTAGACAGGGGTACATTGCTTTATTATTTACCAGATATCGTATGTTGACCTATCTGGTACTAGTTAGGGGTACATTCTGATACTAGACACGGGTACATTGCTGTATTATTTACCAGATAGTGTATGTTGACCTATATGGTACTAGACAGGGGTACATTGCTGTGTTATATAACAGATAGCGTATGTTGACATATCTGGTACTAGACAGGGGTACATTGCTTTATTATTTACCAGATAGTGTATGTTGACATATCTGGTACTAGACACGGGTACATTGCTTTATTATTTACCAGATAGTGTATGTTGACCTATCTGGTACTAGACAGGGGTACATTGCTTTATTATATACCAGATAGCGTATGTTGACCTATATGGTACTAGATAGGGGTACATTCTGATACTAGACACGGGTACATTGCTGTATTATTTACCAGATAGTGTATGTTGAAATATCTGGTACTAAACAGGGGTACATTGCTGTGTTATATAACAGATAGTGTATGTTGACATATCTGGTACTAGACAGAGGTACATTGCTGTATTATTTACCAGATAGTGTATGTTGAAATATCTGGTACTAGACAGGGGTACATTGCTTTATTATTTACCAGATAGCGTATGTTGACATGTCTGGTACTAGAGTGTACATTGCTTTATTATTTACCGGGTGTATGTTGACATATCTGGTTCTAGACAGGGATACATTGCTGTAATTTTAGCAGATAGCATATGTTGACATGTCTGGCACTAGACACGGGTACATTGCTTTATTATATACCAGATAGCGTATGTTGACATATCTGATACTAGACAGGGGTACATTGCTTTATTATATACCAGATAGCGTATGTTGACATATCTGGTACTAGACAGGGGTACATTGCTTTATTATATACCAGATAGTGTATGTTGACATATCTGGTACTAGACAGGGGTACATTGCTTTATTATATACCAGATAGCGTATGTTGACATATCTGGTACTAGACAGGGGTACATTGCTTTATTATATACCAGATAGCGTATGTTGACATATCTGGTACTAGACAGGGGTATTTTGCTTTATTATATACCAGATAGCGTATGTTGACATATCTGGTACTAGACAGGGGTACATTGATTTATTATATACCAGATAGCGTATGTTGACATATCTGGTACTAGACAGGGGTACATTGCTTTATTATATACCAGATAGCGTATGTTGACATATCTGGTACTAGACAGGGGTACATTGCTTTATTATATACCAGATATCGTATGTTGACCTATCTGGTACTAGTTAGGGGTACATTCTGATACTAGACACAAGTACATTGCTGTATTATTTACCAGATAGTGTATGTTGACCTATATGGTACTAGACCTATATTGCTGTGTTACTAACAGATAGCGTATGTTGACATATCTGGTACTAGACAGGGGTACATTGCTTTATTATTTACCAGATAGTGTATGTTGACATATCTGGTACTAGACACGGGTACATTGCTGTATTATTTACCAGATAGTGTATGTTGACCTATCTGGTACTAGTTAGGGGTACATTGCTTTATTATTTACAGATAGCGTATGTTGACCTATATGGTACTAGATAGGGGTACATTCTGATACTAGACACGGGTACATTGCTGTATTATGTACCAGATAGTGTATGTTGAAATATCTGGTACTAAACAGGGGTACATTGCTATGTTATATAACAGATAGTGTATGTTGACATATCTGGTACTAGACAGAGGTACATTGCTGTATTATTTACCAGATAGTGTATGTTGAAATATCTGGTACTAGACAGGGGTACATTGCTTTATTATTTACCAGATAGCGTATGTTGACATGTCTGGTACTAGAGTGTACATTGCTTTATTATTTACCAGATAGTGTATGTTGACATATCTGGTTCTAGACAGGGATACATTGCTGTAATTTTAGCAGATAGCATATGTTGACATGTCTGGCACTAGACACGGGTACATTGCTTTATTATATACCAGATAGTGTATGTTGACATATCTGATACTAGACAGGGGTACATTGCTTTATTATATACCAGATAGCGTATGTTGACATATCTGGTACTAGACAGGGGTACATTGCTTTATTATATACCAGATAGCGTATGTTGACATATCTGGTACTAGACAGGGGTACATTGCTTTATTATATACCAGATAGCGTATGTTGACATATCTGGTACTAGACAGGGGGTACATTGCTTTATTATATACCAGATAGCGTATGTTGACATATCTGGTACTAGACAGGGGTATTTTGCTTTATTATATACCAGATAGCGTACATATCTGGTACTAGACAGGGGTACATTGATTTATTATATACCAGATAGCGTATGTTGACATATCTGGTACTAGACAGGGGTACATTGCTTTATTATATACCAGATAGCGTATGTTGACATATCTGGTACTAGACAGGGGTACATTCCTAGGTATATATATTGGAACACTTACATTTGTCATAAGTCAGAATCTCGTTCGTTTTTGGAGAGAGTGTTATCCTAGTCAAACTTGAACCTGACAGAAATATTAGTTTTTTAACAATACAGATGCGTCATGCGTGATACAGTAGTGGACTGTCCTGGAGAGAGAGAGAGAGAGAGAGAGAGAGAGAGAGAGAGAGAGAGAGAGAGAGAGAGAGAGAGAGAGAGAGAGAGAGAGAGAGAGAGAGAGAGAGAGAGAGAGAGAGAGAGAGAGAGAGAGAGAGAGAGAGAGAAGAGAGAGAGAGAGAGAGAGAGAGAGAGAGAGAGAGAGAGAGAGAGAGAGAGAGAGAGAGAGAGAGAGAGAGAGAGAGAGAGAGAGAGAGAGAGAGAGAGACTCTCTCCAAATATCACAATTTCAAATTATTACACTTTCATGAATATCGGTAGTATTGTCTGTCATTTCATAATCAAGATAACTTAGGTGGTACAAAATTTATTCATATCTTTAAGTTGAATAACTTTCATAACTGTGATGTATTAATTTTTTGTATTTCTCGTTTCATAGAACAGGAAAATCAATTGGTTGCGCTTATTCCTCTCAAGGACAAACGTTTGAAGCCAAGAAGAACGTGAGTAACTGTTTAGGAATTAAACTTAAAGTCATTGTCTTTGGTGTGTAATGGATATCAAATGATTACACTGAATTAGACTTTGTTGCGTAATGTATTTTTTTTGGATATTTTGAATAGTGGTTTACGCCACACTCAATAATGTTTCAGGTATGTGGTGGCGGTCAGTTTTTAATGGCGGGAAACAAATCCCGGTTACAATATACCCGGGATGAGATCAACGACACTCTGCAAGTAAACTGTCAAACTTTCTCACAAAATTGAGTTTAGATTCCAGTGGAGCGTCGAACCTGCACTGATCAGAAGTGAGAGACTTATTCGTTCAAAACGCGATGCTCTAACCACTCGACCACGGAGGCCCCAAGGTAATTTAGAGACACAACATAAAGTGCAGTATCAACTGTTCAACAAACAATCATTCCATATTCGGAGACACAACTGATTGCGATATGTTATTTAATTGCGGATCCACAGCGAGTATGACTAGTTGGCAGAGTAACAAAATCTAACAGAGAAATATCAGTCTGAGTGCACATAATTGTGTTTGTCTATGAAAAGACTGGACTGATTTTCTCTCTCGTTGAAGCAGCAAAAAAGACCGACTACATGCATCTTTGTTTACAAGCAATCCTAAATATTACGTTAAACGGTTTCCTTCACTTCCGGAAATGGCCTATCTAAAGTGTGAGATAACATTTCCTCGACATCTAATCTCCCCCTTGACACCTGATATATTGTACCTGATTTGAAACCCAACAAAATCGTAGACAACTTTGTTTAAAAGTTTGCCAGTTTACTTACATAATTCGTGGTATCTTTCCTGGTAATTTGTAATTAGGTTATCACCCCACCACTAAAACTGACCGCCACCATATAACTAAGAAACAATTGAGTGTTATATAATACAGAATTTCTAAGTGACGTAATTTTAAACTAACCAGGTAAACTTGCTCAAATACAGATGGTTGACGTATTTTTGACAGCTGTTGGCTTTTCTACTTTCAGATGGTTGTATGTGTTGACAGATGTTGGCTTTTCTACATTCAGATGGTTTTATGTGTTGACAGCTGTTGGCTTTTCTACTTTCAGATGGTTGTATGTGTTGACAGATATTGGCTTTTCTACTTTCAGATGGTTGTATGTGTTGACAGATATTGGCTTTTCTACTTTCAGATGGTTGTATGTGTTGACAGATATTGGGTTTTCTACTTTCAGATGGTTGTATGTGTTGACAGATATTGGCTTTTCTACTTTCAGATGGTTGTATGTGTTGACAGCTGTTGGCTTTTGTACTGTTGCAGCCTCTCTGGTTATTTTCTTTGTGTTCCCAAGAGACGTGACGCTTTCAAGCAATGTGAAACTTTTGCTGCCATCCAATCTCACAATCAACACTACAGAAAAATACGTCAACTTTTACGTCACAGTAAGTATACTCATTCATCCAACAGACCGCTTGTGAAAGTGTTGTTGTAGAGTACTCGACTCGCAAGTGTAAGGTCCATTGTTCAATCCCCGATACTAGGACCCAAAGAAGTGACTAATGCGTCGTCAAGTGCTTGGTATAGATGTGAAAGTAACGTTTTGTTCGGATGAGACTGTGAACAGGTGTCGTGTAACGACTGTGATAGTCATTACATAGGTAATTTTTAACTTATAGCACGTGACGTCCCCATAAAAGTCAAAAGTCTTCGAGGGATATGTGATAGCAATGACACAAATAAGCATAACTATTATAATGATAATCATGTCTATTCGTTGTGTTTTTTCAACAATGGCAATGATTTGAACTTTAGAAACACCGTTAGATGCCGTGTGATTGCCCCAAGTTATAATAAATCAACAAAGTCATGACCATACCATTAGAATTTTTTGAATTTTGTTACCCTGGATGTTTTGAATATTTTGGAAATAGCACAGTGAAGACTTTAGAATGATAAAAGTGTGGCAACTGCTAATTAAATGATTTGAAATTTGTTGATCAATGAGACTAATTTATGTACCACGTGATACCTAATGACGTTTGTGCGGGACTATTGTTTCTATTAGTGATGAATTGATAGCAGACGACGATATCCCGCGCTTACGTCATTTTAGCTGGAAGATTACGTAGACTAACATTCCGTCACCATTTGAGATACTAGTACCGCACAAACGTTATTGGGTATCATGTGGTACATGAATTAGTCCCACTTACATTGGTCATTGACAGAAATAACTTGTTAAGTATGATTTAGAATACAGGCACACTAAAGTTTGCAATGCAAATATTTAAGATTTTCTGATTCGATTTGATTTGATTTTTTTGTTATACGCCATACTCAACAATCTTTCAGTCATATGATGGCGTCCAGCTTTTATTAGTGGAGGAGAAACCCCGGATACCCGGGTAAAGACCACCGACTTTCCGCAAGAAAACTGGCAAACTTTCCCACTTAATTCGAAATGACCCTAGCGGGATTCGAATCAGAGGTGAGAGGCCTTGTGATTTAAAGCGCAATGTTCTAATCACTCGGCCACGGGGACCCCCTTACGATTTTCTATGATACTGTTAGTTATTGTCTTTGGCATGACACAGTTTTATGTTTCATGCCAGAAGTTCCCATATTTCTCGAACTGAAGGCGAGTGCCAGTTCGCTGGTCCTTACGTGTTTACAGTTATAGAGTCGCATAACAATCGCATTACAT
The DNA here is from genome assembly GCA_030159075.1 of Atrina japonica. Taxonomy (NCBI): domain Eukaryota; kingdom Metazoa; phylum Mollusca; class Bivalvia; order Pterioida; family Pinnidae; genus Atrina; species Atrina japonica. The sequence goes on along the minus strand of BROG01000257.1, from coordinate 215,816 downwards.
CACAAATTCAGTACCACTCATTAGGAGGTAGATATGAAAAATGTATACTGCATGATCAGGGACATACGGTTAGATATATTTTGTCGACCAATGAAAACAAAGAAATTATATTTAGAAGGACGACAAAGGTTTATATCAAGCTGATGTTTGTCTGTTTGTCTGTCTGTTTGTTTGTTTGTCTGTCTGTGTGTTTGTCTGTTTGTCTGTCTGTGTGTTTGTTTGTTTGTCTGTTTAACTTTACTGTAATTTTACCTGTTTCACTACTGCAGGTTTATTTGACTATTTCAGAATGTATTTAACGTATCCAACTCTAACTACATATCAATCGATCTGATGTCATATACGTTATCTGTCATCTTTGATACTAAAGTACTAAATGCGACAGAGACAAAAATCAGTGATGTCATACCGTTGAGAGATATGAAGTCATTTGATGCCAAACTGGGGATAACATTCGACAAGTCAAATGGGTTTGCTGAAATGGCGTAAGTTTTAAGGTGTAATAGCTAACGGATTGATTCATATAATATGATTTGATTTTTACCTTTTTTCACACCTTTATACAATAACAAAAAGATATATACACCGGCTTAATAATTCTTAAATTCCTATATATTTTGTTAAAATTGTATTGCACACCCAGTGTTTGGCAATTAATCAATTCCACCTTAATGTTTGTTTATGCATACCACACTGGACCTCACCTTATTTTCACAAAATTAATAGGAATATAAGATTTTTATTCCTGTCTATAGCTCTTACTTGTTATTTTACATCAAGTACAAGTAGTAATAGTGGCAAAAGTCAGAATTATTATTATTATTATTATTATTATTATTATTATTATTATTATTATTATTCTATACACAGCAAAAATGCAATGTCCGTTAAATATTTTTGTAAAATTTCATATCTTTGCGTAATATACCCCACAGTAATCAGAACACTTTGAGTCTTTGGGCTAGGTGGTTTTAATGGTCCACTGTATTATACAGCCAATGCGTTTTAACACATGCTTCATTCGGCATAAGAGAAAGACAAGAATGCTTTTTAATCAGAATCGAACAATAAGTGACATGGTTCCCATTGATATTTCAAATTAACACAGAATATATCGGCTTTACTTTTTGTCAAAAGCTATCAAATCTATTTGCTGTCATTTATGTTTTTATATAAAATATGTGAAAGATGTAAAAATATTTTCAAATATAATTTATACAATATAAGTTTTGTTTATTTCAGGAATGTTTGTTCTCTTCCGATTACTTTTCTTCATGAGCGTTACATGTTCTTCCAGTAAGTTGGAGTTTTCAATACAGTTTTCAATATCTTAAAACAGTTGATCAATGCAAAATATGTATATATTAAGTGGTCTTTCTGGTATATTTTTTACTTTTCAAGTTTAAGCGTATTACAAACATGTAAAGCTTTAGAACATCGAAAATCGTCTTCTGATATTTTGGTTCTTAGAATATTTTGAATATATAAATTAAAGTGGCCATCTCGCATTTAAGATATAAAACATCTCAGATACCAGAGTATACCAAAGAATAATTCTTAATCAATACGGGATAATTGCAAATTCGCAATTAAAATACCACCATGCTTTTAGGCACTTTAAGGCGCCTCCTCTGTAGTTTGAAGTTTTATTAATCGATGAAATAGATAAAGACGATTCAAAAAACAGAAATTAACAAGTGTGTTATATAATAATTTTCATATTCCATGCATCACTTTATAATTTGCAATTCAAATCTTTTGTTCAGGCTATTTTAAAGGCGACAAAAAGAAAAGAAAAGTAGGTAATTGCGTTTACCAGACATATATCTATTTTACATTTAACACAATTGAACACTTAAAACGTGTTCTATAATACTGAAAGGAACACGGGGAAATATATGAATATATAATTAGAAATCATGTTCTGAAAGTAATTCAGTTATTTGTATTTCATCATAGAATTACACTCACGTACAGTTTCCTAGGAAGGAATCAGGAAGCATCATTTGAAACAACGCCATTGGTCAGTTGTGGAAGGAACTCTGAGGAATCTAGATAGCACTTTATAGCCGTATAATAAAACCAATAAACTAGAGTGGACAACTTTACACAATGAGAAATAACACGATAAATTATACATTGAACAGATCCATTATATTGAATGTACAAATGCCAATGTAGGATTACAGTTTTTTCACATATGTGTCTATTTATGTACATCGTCACTGAGATTGCCACTGGCAGTGCTCGAAACCATTTGATTATTATCTGACAGGGTTAAAATATATGATATGTGTGTTTGTAGTGCCATATTACAAATACACTTGACAAGTATTCCTTTTGTAAAAGCAATGTGACTCGTGTTAATTTAACCCTTTCACCACCTGCTAGCCAAGTGGTATGATCATTTCTATTGTTTAAGGCCAGTCTATTATAGTCTCTAGGGTTGAAAGGGTTAATGGTGGGTCAATGCAATGGTTCTCCTGAAGTAGCTATAACAAATTGCTGCGTTTATAAGTCATAATAATCAAAATACAAAAAAATCAAATATTTTTAAACCATTGTTGTGTGCAATACATGTATAATATATGTTTTACTTATCAATTTACAATTTATGATGGAGGGTGGTGAAATTAGAAATATTGAAGCAAAATCTTTTGACTATATCAAAATAAAGTGCGAGCTTTATCATGTTTTAAAGGAGAGTATATATCATTTTACACAGGGTTTCGTATATGTTTCAAAGACAGTGAATATTTGCGTATCAACATGTTTATAATTATACTTTTCCAATGTTATTTTGAATTGGAAATGATATTTCATATGATCCCGTTCAAATATTCTTATTAATGAAAAGTTAGAACATGAAAATTGTGTGATATACTTACAAGAATTTATCATAAACATTCGTTATTTGTATGTGTTTACGATTGTAAAGGTAATATGTATTAATTTATGTATTCATTAATACTTCATTCTGAAAAGTAAAGTTAGTGGAAGCATAATACATCCAGGAAAATTAAATTAGCCTGCTTGAGTAACTGTTAATACCATGCAGAATCTCTTTATTTATCTATAAAGTATCTGTTATCTTTTTATTAACACACAGTTGATCAATTTATTTATTATATATACTTTGTTTGACTTTTTTATTTTCCCTAGCAATGATAATGTGTTCATTTCCACGTTAGACTATATCTATTTGATGTATGTTCATCAATTTAATATTTTATCTTCCTCAAGATCATATATTCTTTGTTAGTTATCTATCAACCATGACTCAATTTCTTGTGGTTTTTGTTGATCAGAAATTGACTACATGTATTTTCTTTTTTCAATAAATTTCATTGTATTGCAATTTAGTCTGTGTTTTTGTAGATACGAGTGTTCATTTGACCAGTAAGGTATTTGGTCATTTTATGAGATACATTTTCTCCACTATGTTTTTAGATCACCTGTGTCAAGGTCTCATTGTGACATATTGCTATCATCTTTCACCATCTTTGTCCTTTGATGTTGTTTTTATACCTTTGTGACTTTTCAAAAACCGATCGGTTAATTTTAACCAAATTTGGAAGGAAATATCCTTAAGTAAAGTCGCATAATGCTTGACCCTCAGTCAGTCTGTCTTCTTGGAATTCATCCCAATGATTAAATACTTCTTTATAGTGAGGCATGTATCACATACCGCTTGACTGTTATCCGTACAATGCCAAAGTTATCGTTCAGCAAACAAAAATCCCCAAAACAAAGAAATGATTAAGACTAGAATTGCTGTCAATAAGTGTCAATCACTGTCGAGTTCCGATACAGAATGTGGTATAATATACAGCCAAAAAGAAATAACCTTAACCTTCCCAGATCCATCTTAAGTTAGAGAAACTACTGTAATTAGACGCCTATTTTGGCTTTATATCATTGTTGTGATTACTATTATTAAAATTGTCATTATTATTATTATTATTATTATTATTATTATTGAAGTTTAAATTATATTAAGATGAATTTGTTTTGCTACGAACTCAAATTCGTTTTAAAAGAAACATTGAAATGAAGCTTTAAACCTGATAACATTAAAAATGTCAGAATTCCCTCCTTTACACTTGTTTGAGTGACGTATTCCATGTAGTACTACATGGCATTTGTGATAATTTAAATCTTACCAATATTTCTTTGTATCTGTATTCACTAAGTTTTGTACATATGATTTTTAGCAACACTGTCTTAGTATTTATGTTTTACCAATGTTTGTTTTCTCTCTATTCTGCCTTTGTAGTCAGATTTTTTTCAATCAGTCTCAATGTGCTGCTTATTTTTGTTCCATATATTTATTTGTTGATATGATTATGTTGACTTGTATGTAATACAATTGTTATCAATCATTTCACAAATACTTTTATTTTCAAAGTGAATTATATGAAGCAGGATTAAAATATAAAAAAATAGTTTAAGCTTATTCTTGAATTTTTTAATCTTGACAACAGCAAACATATACAATTGCACTGGGCGATTAATTGATGCAATGGTTGTCCAGAAAGGTGGGTTTGGATAACGGGGTACAGGAAAGGTTAAGGTTTTAGGTCAAGATTTTGACCAAAGCAAAAGTTTACAATTAAACAGTGGTCTCTTGGAATAGTATTTGACTGGCAAAGGGGAGATGGTAGTGAGAGTTCCTTATACATATTTCAATTATGCAATCTTATATTTCAATTGATGGAATCACGCACGATCCAATAATGGATTTATGATAGATCATTGCAAGCACCTCAAACTGCATTTGTTTTGTTGCAGCACCTTGCACCATTGCAAACAGTTGGCTTTGCTGCTATTCAACATCGCTACCGAGAGTAAAATATAGACAAAAAAGTAAAGAAAACGGTAGTTGATGACGATAATTAAATCTTTAAAGGGATATATACCAATAGTGATCAATTATTTCAGTGATGTTCTAGCTAGATGTTGGTGATAGACTACAATGCACTTATCATGGGATAATGGCTATTTGTTTTTGTTGTTGTTCATTATTGTTTAATAATTGATAAACGTGCAGAAAAGTGAAATATTTTTATTCACTACGTACAAAGGCTTATTCATCTGAAGGTTGGGGATGACACGTTTGTTTGTTTGTTTGTTTATTGTTGTTTAACGTCCCACTCAAGAATATTTCACTCATATGGAGACGTCACCAAATGCCAGTGCAGGGCTTCAAATTTTGCCCTATGCTCGGCACTTACGGCTATTGAGAATTGAGGGTTCTTTGACGATCTGACACCTACTGTGGCACAGGACCTCAGTTTTTATTGTCTCACCCGAAGGACAGGAAACCAACCTACCGCCGGCTGTACTCTAATTCGCGACCTCACGATCAAGAGTCGAGCTTGCTACCGACAGAGCCAGGACGGCTCGATAATGGCTATTTATTTTGAATTTATAGATATTGACCCACCAAGGTAAACTGGCACATCCAGATTGTACCAGAAACCAAAATGATACTATTTATCAAAGACAACGCCAAACCATTGTGCAGCATTGGACAATCCGTTCATTTGCATGGATTAATTATTTGTTCGAGATTTCAGGACTTAAACCATACAGTTCCCCTTTAAATTGGAAGACCATGCGCCGCAACCACATACTAAAGACATCTTTTGGAGTTGGAGAAAGCATGACAATAAATACAAAAGAGCAATTTAATTTTGAATTGTTTTTTTTTCTATTTTGGCGATTTGTGGCGACGGTTGTACTCAAATTAAGTATTGGAACCAGTACTCAAATTGATTTCTATGGGGATCTCCAGAGGAGATAAAAATATGCAAAAATAAAAATCTCCAGGTGAACTGACATCTGTGTCAATGCGACACCTCTTTATATACAAACGAAAATATTGGAAATTCAAGAAAAGTTCCCCTAACCAGAAATGTATTCGACTTATAAAATTCGTGCCATAATCACTCGGACACATAGATAAACATGAAAGAAAATGCTATAAAAAGATAAACAGATTTAAAGACTATTAATCAAATTTTCTTCTCTTCCTAACTAGAATTGTACACTTAATACATGTTGCCACGTTCAGATTTCAGTCTATACCGCAGGTCTAAGATTTTATGAGACGAACGAATCTGCCACTCCTGTTATTGACTAATTTAGACTATTTGTGTTTGAAAAATTGGCTCAGTTGATCTACCTTTAAATTTTAATGATACACATCTTATGTACTATATTTGTTTGGCAACACAAACTCTTTTTTACTACCAGGAAAGCAAATACAGGTTTAACTATAGAGGTAAAAGTATAAAAAGACACTTGATTTTTAATGTATTTCTTCATAACAAGCTTGCAAATTGATCGTAAATTAACAGAATTGTAAGTTAAAGTACAGAAATTTTAATATCTTAAAAGATTTCCAGTTATTGTATACTAATATTTCTATGTAGTTCATTATTTTCAAAGATTATACAATTGCAGATTACATAAACAAAATACTGTAAACGTGGATATTTCCCCGTGCTGTTAATTGCGCGATTTTTCTACCAACTCATACTTACGTTTTATTTTATGCTATGTCATACTTCACTGTAAGCAATCCTATATTTAACGATAATTCTTAGCATAACCGTTGGGCTGGTTCGCGGGGGTAATTTACACGAAAAAGTCTTCATATATTAAGTGTAAATAACCCCAAGTGAAACTTTCTACGTTTACAGTACCATATGTTTGGAAATCCTGTTTTCCGGCACTTAATATATTAATATGTTTTTGAAATCCATTACAAAATTTACATTTATACAAGATTCGTCCAGAAGATGTTTTAACTTGTGTCGGATTCACCTCACCATGTTCATTGCTATATTGGCCTCATCCCCCTACTCTCACGTTTTGTCGTAATCTTTGTAAAGTAGACCTAAAAGTATAAACCAAAGACAACAATATATGAACAGTATCGGGATCTGTAATATACGAAAATAATTGAAAGTCGATTTGAAGGGTCCCTCGGAAAGGCTAAAAGTGGGATCTGGTGTCCACGAGGAATTATAGTCCTGAGACTACCTTTGCATCCGCTTTTCAAATTCGGTAAGAAAATAAAATCGTATATTAATTTCAACACTATTTTTGTGTATTTTATCCTTTTAGTTTTTCTTTGTATAGAACGAAGGGAGACATATTGCAGAAATCCCAAGAAATAAACGAGTTATATAGGTAAACGACGAGACTTTAAATCTGTGACAGTGTCCATGTGCGTAGAAAGAAAGAAGATTTTACGCAATACCAGTAAGTTTTTTAAAACAGTATATTGTTTTCTGATTAAAAGTCTGAAGGGCTTTGTGAAATATATATTTTGTAAAAGATACTCATATAATTTTCAATAAACCAGCATCTTACCGGCAACACATCCCGTGAGAAAACAAGCAACATTCCCTGAAATCATTGCTGACAGGACCACTTTGGAAAGATCCGTTTTCCTTGAGGGTACGAGAGCGCACATACCTCCAAGAAACATTCCCATGGATCCAAAATTTGAAAAACCACATAGGGCGTATGTGGCAATCACTTCTGATTTATCCTGAAATATGTAAAATGGAAGATATAAAATAAAAATGTTTGGACCTCCACATTACAATATGGAAATATGCCAAAATTTTCCTCAAAAGGCGTTTATCAACGAATCTATAATCTCTATAATCTGTGTCATAACTGTATGGTTAAAAATGCATGTAACAATAGATATATATATATATATATATATAACATAAGATGTTTTACGCCTGTAACTTCATAGACTTTCATGGACCAGTATTTCATTATCATCACAATATATATATATATATATATATATATATATATATATATATATATATATATATATATATATATATATATATATATATATATATATATATCTATCTATCTATATCTATCTATCTATATATATATATATATATATATATCTATATATATAGTCCATGAAAGTCTATGAAGTTACAGGCGTGAAACATGTTATGTTAGACGGAGTTTGGCTATATGTTAGGATTATTATTTGGCCTTGCCTGATACCACTTTCTTATTAAAAAATCTGTTTAAAATTGCAGCTCAACTGATGACGTCTAATTCACAGAAACGTTCGTCTTGAGCATTATAACTTTGTTATTATGTTTATTATATTCATTATTTATCTATAAGGGTTAGTGAAGGATAAACAAAAAAATTATTTCTCGAACAACTTTCATACCGAGATAATCCCGTCTACAAGTGTCTGGTTGACGAACGGCAATATGATATCAGAACCTCTGTAGTACCAATGGGCAGCACTATCATTCCACATTGTCGAAGTATACGAAGTGAAATTCTTTTTGTTTTCGATCAATACCGAAAGTTCTTTGTAAGCCACGAATTCATTGGTAAACGTCTTTATTCCTATCAATTCGCCAACCTTACGACAGTCATCACTATCGACTCCCATGAAGAATGCGATAGGAAAAAATACATAAGAACAAATCGTCTGTAAAAAAAACCATCGGTGTCAGTTAAAAGTTGCACAAGCTCATAGTGTAGTCTTTTTTGTAATTTGTTTTACTTTTGATTTAATTTGAAAGAAAATGTTAACTCGTAGAATAATGTCTTGCAAAATGGAATAATAAGTAGTTCCAGTCATGTAATATATCTTAACGTTAGAAAAAACTGAAATATGATATAAATACCTGGAACGTTAGATCCTCCACTCCTACTCTGTCTCCAAACCAAGTGAGGGTAACATTGACAAATTTAAGTATACAGAGGAACGCTATAATGTTAACAGCAATGGAAGCTACCACTTTGATTGATTTATTGGCGCCAGTGGCAATTGCTTCTATGAAGTTCCGTTCTGTCCTATGTAAAGCGCAGAAATAAAACAAGAAACATAAAGTAAAGGCAGGGTATTGGTTGGGTATTTGTAGGTGTCCTTACATGCAAGAGAGAGAGAGAGAGAGAGAGAGAGAGAGAAAGAGAGAAAGAGAGAGAGAGAGTGAGAGAGAGAGAATGAATACAATAGAAGTTTTATTTTTTATGCAGCTCTGTATGAGCTATCATACATCTTGAAATCTGATTTGTTTCACACAGGTTATCTATGATTAATCATATAGTATATTTATAGGTAACCATGGTTTCCCCGTTTCATTGTTTAATAAGCATTGCGTATTTTCAAACGATTTGCCTTCTAGGGCATTGTTTTGCAGGGTGGTTTTCAGGTATTGAAGTGCACAGGAATGAACAACGTAACAGTCCGTTTTGGTCACCCCTGATTATATGCCGACGACGATTTTTATTCCTGGCGTATGTTGTACTCCTTTAAGATAATTAATTAAATAACATGAATAAATTGCATCTGTATTAATACAGTGAATCTGTATGTTATAGTAAAAGAAAGCATTCCCGAGAGGGTGGTAAGGGACATTATCCCCTTTCATTATCAACCTCGTATGTTCTAGGGTTATCCTTACAAAAGTCCCGGTGAACTATGATTTATTATAGATAACAAATATTGCTATAGTGAACTACAGCTACATTCAAATAATTTACTATTGTAATTAATTGTTTTACTTAAATAAAAGTTTTTTCTACAATAACTATAAATTATTAAAAATGATAAATCGGATTGAATTTTACTAAAATAAAATACATTACTATACATATAAAGTATTTTTACTAGAGGACATTTTTTCCCACCACCATCTCAAGAATGTTAATTATATAATTATTCTTACGATTTTCCCATTCTTGAAAAATCCTTGCTGCTAATTTTAGGTACTTCTACCTCGGGATAAATCAGTTTAGATACTGCAAGTGCTGCTGGTGCTGACATAACGGAAGCAGACAACAGATGATTGGCGGGAACCTACAAATAAGTAGTGATTTTTTACAAGAAATCATTTGGCAAAATAAATGTACATGATATAGAACATAAGCAAATAGAAAGTTTGTCAATGATTTGAATCATAAAAATGTAGATACATCGTAAGTAACAAAGTGCCTTTCAACTCGGACATACAATGTTAGTGGGTAAGATACGATGACCCTTTCCATACATAGTCACTGGAACTTTTCAACTTGGACATACAATGTTAGTGGATAAGATTTGATGACCTTTTCCATACATAGTCACTGGACTTGTTAAATTCGGACATACAATGTTAGTGGATAAGATTCGATGACCGTTTCCATAGATAGTCACTGGAATTTTTCAACTCGAACATACAATGTTAGTGGATAAGATAGGATAACCCTTTCCATACATAGTCACTGGAACTGTTCAACTCGGACATACAGTGTTAGCGGGTACAATTCCATATAAATTAGGACATTGTAACAGTGTAGGCGAGTTATAACGTTTAACTTGAACACTTGAACCATTCTTACGCAGTATATTATTACTAAAATACAAATACTTCAAATGAAGAAGTTTGCTGATGCAAGCTTCAATATATATATATATATATATAGAAGTTATATGCAATATATATAATATATATATATATATATATATATATATATATATATATATATATATATAGTAATTATATATATATGTATATACATACATATACCACCATAATCAAGTGTTTTATGTTCAGCGTCACCTTATGTTTCTATCAGAAAAGAATATAAATCAACAGGAATAGCACAAGATATTTTTTAAAAAACAAATTCAATAGAATGACCATATAAGAATTTCCTAATGTGTAAACAAGGAAAACAAAATAAGTAAAAATGAAGAAGTAACAATGGATAATCGAAATTGAAATCCATTAAAATAATGTAAATGGTTTCAACATGAAGAATAATTTGAATCCCAAACGGGATAAGACCAGGTGTCCGGAAGGACTCCGCGTCCTTTGCCAGCATACCACAACCGTCGCAAATTTTACATGAAACTTCTAAAATTCAGTGAAAAGGTCAAATTTGGTGAAATTATCATCAGTTATTTTTATATACGATTGGCTGATGGGACTCCATGTCTGTGGTAGTGCTCCAGAATACTATCTAATATTCCTGAGAGGGGAACTTCATATTGTTTAACAAGATACCTGTAGAACTTCGATTTCAAGCGTTCAACAAAGTGACCTTGTGTAAGTAGTTTATTGGCGAGTCGTTTTGCTCTTATAATAAAACTTTCATAAGAGGAGCAATGCCCTAGCATAACGTATAAGTTGTGAAATGAACACACCATAGCCAGGAATTAAAACTTATAAAACCATATCTGTGGCACGAACTTATAAATAACAAATGAAATAACGGTTTTGACAATGGTGAAAATAAATGTTTATGTTTAAATATTAAAGTTAAGGCTGGGTTTCATATATTTACCATGTATGATTATAAACCCAATTCATCAAGGGATCCCGACACTCAACTGAGATAACATTTGGAATAGCCTAATGGAAATTGACATCCCGAAAAAATACATTATTTGTCAACCAAAGAGAAGCTGAGAATTACAATGATTATGAAAAAGGTGTCCATTAAACCATGAAAACCTCTAGTCAACACGTGTTCGAAACAAGCTGGAACCTATGCTGATTATGTGAGAAAGTTTGTCAGTTTACTAAAGGATGACCAGTGGTATCTTCCTGGGTATATTGTGACCGTGTTTTCTCCATTCAATGATCAAGATAAGAATGCTAAATCTTAGAATATGGAATGAATAATCATTAAGACAAAACAAAACACACACACACACACACACACACACACACACCCACACCAGGTTTAGCAGTTTTTTAGCATTTGTCAATCATCGAGTGACCACTTGAAACTAAATCTGAACTTTGTTTAACACGAAGTGGAAAACAGCGCAATCTTAAGAAAGTAAACCTCAGTGATTTTGACATATTTGTAAGTACTAAAAGAAAGGGAATACAATGGTATACTCATCACCTCGTACATGCACATGGTGAATTTGAATTTCATCTATTCTAATGAAGAGTCGTCGTGTTTAAAGAAAATATTGTTAAATGATACATAGCCTATTGTTTTATCCCGTGCTTAAGATACTGTATTGATATGTCATTTATATATATTGTAGTTCATTCATTTTACTTATTGTTGATAGAAGTATGAATTGATAACTAAATTTACTCTGGTTTGATAATTTAACAGACCCCAAAACTGATATATGCTCCTAAGACAGAACCAGCAATTGTTGCAAACCCTCCGGTCATTACTGCATGTAGTTCTGACTTTGTCATGTCTTTCAAGAACGGTTGAATCATGAGAGGTGCCTCAGTCTGAATGAAATGAAATAAATATTTTAGAATATTATTTATAGATACTAAAGTTACTACTACTACTACTATTACTACTACTACTACTACTACTACTACTACTACTACTACTATTACTACTACTACTACTACTACTACTTATAATAATAATATCAATAATTATAATAATAGTAATTATAATGATAATAGTTTTATTATTATTATTAAATTATTATTAAATTATTATTATTATTATTCGAATAAAATATTGAGCTACACAGCTATCCATTTGTAGCGACAGATTTTAATTACAAATTCTTTTAAACAAATCTCTCAAAATAATTGTTCTCAAACGGTTTAAAAAATATTTTAATATTCTTACCATTCCTATGAAGATATTCCCTGCAGCATTCAACGATTCACCTGGAGTTGTACCCAGACTAAAAGCCAAGAACTGACCGATGTAGCGGATAATGATCTGCATAACTCCCAAATAATACAAAACGGATATGACAGTGTAGAAAAATATTACAACAGGCAAAACCTGAAGACATAAGACAAAATAATAATAATAATAATAATAATAATAATAATAATAATAATAATAATAATAACAATAACAATTAGAAAAAGGCTGGACACTGATGACTGCTGAAATCATGGCTAATTGCTATTTACTACAAACCCAGTACAAGATGTATCTCTATACAGACATTGCAATGATTTTTCATGGCGATCATGTATATTTTGAAAATGATTATAAAATGGAATTTTATTTTTACTATAAAAATTTTATTCGGAAATTCAAATTCGGAAATTTTATTTTTACTCTAAAAATTTTATTCGGAAATTCAAACAAATATTTCTAAAAAATAATCTTCTTCGGCAAAATAACACCATTTACATAGATTTGTAATATTTTAACGTTAAAGGATATATTTCACAAAAGAATATGCACTATATCTATATCTATCTATCTATCTCTCTCTCTATCTCTCTCTCTCTCTCTATCTATATATATATCTATCTATCTATCTATCTATCTATCTATCTATCTATATATATATATCTATATATCTATATATATATATCTATCTATCTATCTATATATATATATATATATATATATATATATATATATATATATATATATATATATATATATATATATATATATACCTTTTAACACTGACCTTAAAAGCAAAATAATGGTTCGTGTAGGCATCACCAAACACAAATTTGGCTCCCTCATCTGAATAGCTAAGGAATTCTGTCGCCCTGTCACCAAGCCACTCAAAGGCCTTGAAACCCCAGTAGGTTCTCAGGATCAGCAACGCAAACACATACTGTATTGCTATACCCCATAGTACTGGGCGCCAGTTAACCTGTTTTGAATAAATACATGACAAAAACAGAAAGTAAGTTTAATACTAAAGCAGGACTTCAAGCAAGAATGAAACAATGACTAAAACAATTAAGAATTACTTGTACACAATTTAAAGTTTCAGTCTATATATCTAATATGTTAAGATAATGACAATGCTTAACATTTCTACATTACAATGTCCAATCCCAGAATAATGTGGATATGTAAAGATTCAGGTTGTAACAACTTGAGGCGTATGGACAAGAGGTGTCACTACTTCCAATGAAAATTATCTCAGAAAATATTCCTTTCCTTTTTTCTTTTCGTTACGTAAATACAAATTCCATAATCGGCGTCTAACGTTATTTTCAGTCTCCGTGGTTTGTACGTATCTAGACATTACAATAGTTCACTACTTTAAACATATAAAGTTGTTTATTTCAGCATATTCATGTATATTATTGCTTTGTTCGTTTGTTTTCTTATATTGTTGTACATCAAACCCATAATTTTTATCGGTTTTACGGTGGCGGAAGGTTTTCGTTGTAACGTAGGAAACGCCCTTACAACGTTTTATTTTCCAAAAATGACCATCGGCATTTCGCAAACAAAATTGCATCGGTTAAGGTAAGGCTCCAACCCACACCGACTTGAGTATGTCGGACACAATACTAAGATATATATGGAAAACCAAAAGTTTTTAGTTTAGAGCAAGAAGTATTACAGTAATTTTTCTCCAGAAATGTATGTCCCCAGACATTTTAAAACTGTTATGCTTGTATTTATTAGACTACATGTATGTGTAATCATACAGTAATAAAGAAAGTCCAATACACTCATGCAATGTGTAATGTATGTCGTGATGCAGTGCAGTTGGATACAAAAATGTCAACGAAATATCTTTTTAAATGGATTTTCATTCATCTAGATTGAATATATTTGATGATGTCGTTAGACAAGTAATGCATTTTAAATGTGTAAACACAAATATGAATAAGGGTCACGTGATAACGATGTTTCTATCCGTATCATCAGACAGCATTTCATCGTTGTAGCAGAAGGATCCAACTTGCTCTCGTTGACGTTTTCCACTACAATAATTTAGTGCTGTCTGATGATACTGAAAGATACGTATGTATAGTTTTGTCTATGTATTTGACACTCTTATCGCTTATTACTTGCCTTTGCTGGATCTTTGGAGAAAATGTAAAACAGAAGCACGTAAATAAGAAGTCCAGCAACTGACACAAGGTTCTCAGGATGATCAATTGCAACATCGTAAATAACATAGCCAAACACACCACCGTATACACATGTAAGAAAGACCCTGTAATCAAATGCTAATAATACATTTTTGTAATAAAACATTCCATTTACCATCAATTACCTAAAATCCGATTTTATATGTACATAATAATGAATCTGAGTAACAAGAACTAAATTGTAAGCATTATCATTGTATACGTGTGTAAGATCCTTTGTATATAAGTGTGTATTCTCGCTGTTAAGTTTGAGAGAGAGAGAGAGAGAGAGAGAGAGAGAGAGAGAGAGAGAGAGAGAGAGAGAGAGAGAGTACATTTTCGACTTTAAAACAAATATTAAATACAAAAAATCGTCGTTGTTGATAATGAGGATAAAAAATGAATGAGAGTTTTTATATATATTTTCTACATTTGGTCTCAGAGTCTACTCTTGAATTTCAGTAGATAATTGGTTTTAAAGAAATAAACATTGATAAACAGCTATTTAATCATTTCCAATAGATATTTTTGTATCTACTTTAAAATATATTTTTCAAAATAATTCAAATTAAGCTAAACTGTCTCTTATAAATTGAAGCTAGGCTAGAAAGGAGCAACAACTATTGTCAGGAGGTCTAATTTGATGTTTATTAATTAGGATTCTCAGAAAGATTACTCTGCTGTTAAGATTGACAAAATGGCACAAACCAATTGAAGTACTGACGAAATCTGCGGAATCCTTGTGATACTAAAGAAGGCTTGCAATGATGAATCCAAATCGAATTAAGTTTGTCATTAAATATTTTAACAATCAAGTTTATTCCAAGTAAAACCACTCCAATGATTGTACACACCAACAGCCTAATCGATCCTTCATCTCCAAATCTGTAGTTCATAGCATAACCAAAGTATGCAAAATACAGTATCAACAGTACAAATTTAATGGCGGACGTAATTTGACTGTTGTATTTTGTATGGAATCTAGACAGTGTCCTTCGGAAGCTTGTCATTGCTCTGGAACACATGTTTCCATGATTGGGTGATACGTTATCGTCTGTGCTGATCTCCATGTTTTCCATTTTGCCATTGGAATCAGGCTTTTCAATTTCGTCTTCCTATAATCATAGTTTATCGTTATATTCTCTATTTTATTCATATCAAAATTTTTCTCACCAATTTCCTTTAAAATTTGATGTTGAAAACGTTTTCGTTCATGATTTAACCATATTATATATAATTAGCGATAATGACTACAGAATATCTAAGAAGATTACTTGCAAGATACATTTGTAAAATAGTTTGCACGTAACAGATACAAATACTGTTATGCCCTAAAAGTTATCTCCCTAACCAACTCGCTGATAAAACTAAAGGAAATAGTGTTTGAGAATATTTCATTGTTTGGATAAAATCTATTAGATTTTGGTACAAAATTTAATGCAATAACGGTTCGATACTTGGACCAGTTGAAATTATTCATAATTGGAATTTCTTACCGTTTGTTCGAATCCTTTATTGTCTGTTCCATAACTTTGGCGATTTTTCTTGAATGACGTCATTTCCGCCGCCATTATCTAATACTTAGTGGTATGTGGATCTGTTTCTGTATCTTATCAACTTCTAAAACAAATTGATATTATTGCAGTATCGAATCCTTTGACAGATGTGTTCTTTTAGCGCAAATGTACTGTTATGAAGGGTTGAATCGAGATCCCTAGTCCTTTCGTGATGGACAACACGTTGGTATTTGTACTATCTATGTATATCTTTTTTCTATCTTTTATTATACTTTAGGTGATATGAGATGATGATGATGATAATGATGATGAAAACGACGATGATAATAGTGGGAAAATAGAAAAACACAAAGAAGATATTTTAAACTTTGATATTAATCATACCTGATAAAAACAATAGAAGAAATTAACTTCTACTTGAACTAAACTTTAGATCAACCTAAGTGAGCTGTACATTTTCACATGAAATGATAAACATTATAAAACATTTCAACTGCCAGACGTTTTTGTTCACAATATGTTTTGTTTGCTGACCATTTGTGCCTCCGGTTTCTGTATCTACATGTATCATAATGTTCTTTTTAGATACAGATCAATATTATGAAATCTGGAAAGAAATTACCTGCTATTAGCCTGTAATCTTTATAGTTTGATATTTGCTTGGTAATAATTAGTTCCTAGGTACTGCTTCTCCTCATCAGAGGAGTACCAATGACAGCCAAACACTTATGCCGTACCAAAAAAGCGCGAGTAATCCCTAGAGCTGGAATATTCATAGATGTGTGTGTGTGTGTGTGTGTGTGTCTGTGTGTGTGTGTGTGTGTGTTTTGCGGACCTTCCTTATTCACATCTTAGATATAATGTCACAACAGTGACATAATATTATTCTTATGCAGGTTTCCTTATGATATTGACACTTTTTAAGGTATCTGAATGCTTTAATGTGATCTTTTTCTTTTTTGTGTCTATGTATTGACCAGGGTATACTAACAGATACCATTAGTGAATTAGCAACTTGAAAACGATTGCAAAAAAAACAACAATCGTCAGCGACCACAATGTTATGGCAACAGAAACTTGTATGCACTTATTTTAATGTACTGAGGTTTTGGTTACATAACTACGCCGAAAAGCTCGGTTTTATGTCTCACATAAAATATTTAAAAAAAAAATATGTTTTTGTCGCTTTCATATTTGGTTATGAATCATTCATTTACAAGATTCGCCATTCTGTAACCTTGGAAAGTAGGATATAATGTTAAATTTAATTATATTCATCCATCTCTCTATCATTCCATCTCTCCATTCATTGATCCATCCATCCATCCATCCATCCATCATATAAATAGATAGTCCCTATTCCGAGGTGTATTGTAATCTTTTCCCCCTAAGATAGCATGAATATTTACTTCAGTGTAAGTGTGGTCTGAACATTAAATTCTGCCAGACTCAGTATTGGCATTCATAAAAAATACTTCTACGTACATACAAAATCATAAATACTTTTCTATGCACAGTAAATATTTACAAAATGATCAAATACCCACTTCCGTCGTTTGTTATTTACGTCTAATGAAAAATAAATATGCAATTAATCTTCCTAATGTTTATTAGTGATACAAGATTTTAAGGTATTAACTTTTATTATTCAGGTCATCGACTTAACAACTAAGCTATGTTGTATTCGCTTCCTCTTTGCTCATCTGTGATTTCATTTTATCTGACAACACGGATCTACTGGCAAGTAGGATAGCTTGTTATTTATCTAATCTTTGATGATAGTTGTTAAACAAAATATCTAGGGTGACCGAGGGTAGGTATAATCCATCTTTTGATTGAAATTTAACCGCTGACAAACGAGTGTAAACATGTTGGGAATAATGTCTTCTTTATCCCATCTGATCCCATGTGACAAACAGCGTCATGCTTCCACATTCATTACATGAAGCTTTTTGTGGGCCACATGGTAGCTAATGCGTGAGGCAATTACTTTGAGTTGTTAAATTGCTACAGCCGTAAACACCTGATCC
This sequence comes from Atrina japonica, assembly GCA_030159075.1. NCBI lineage: Eukaryota > Metazoa > Mollusca > Bivalvia > Pterioida > Pinnidae > Atrina > Atrina japonica. The sequence continues at coordinate 197,423 of BROG01000257.1, read as the reverse complement.
CACCTGTGTATTTTTCAAATGTTCAATGCCTTGTATTTAATGTATATTGTCATAAAGACATCACTATTGTTTACAATTAGGTGCACCCCATTTATAGTTGTACATTCCAACACAAATAAGGGAATTCCAAATAGTTTATACATGCTCTATCAACTTACTCTAATGTAGCTGACTTTTCACAAAATCGTTTTACTTTTTACAAAGACGTTAAGCCTTGAGCAAATTAAAATACGATAGTTGTCATAAATTGACAGTTTTGATTCTTTGAACTGGAAATACAGAAACCTATTTCGCAATTAAATTTCAAATAAATGCTAATGTGATTTTTTAAATAACATTATTTCTACCAATTACTGTGCACGCTAAAGTATATTCAGATACAAACAAAAATATTTTTATCTGCTCATTTTGGTGATAGTCACAACTACACTGTTCTAAGTAGACGTGGTGACCTGTCCGGTACTTGTATTTTTATTAGTTGAATAAAGGGGACGTATACAGGATGTTTGTTGTGTAGATTTTTGTATGAAGCATTAATTTGCAATTCGTCACTACTTTAACGGTTCTAAAACATCAACAAACGTGCAGACATCAAAAGTGGCATGTACAGGTGTATTAAATTTGGTATGACTCACGGTTGTTATACTATAAGACGTTTCATATCCATGTATATCAGACAGTGTGCATACGAAACACTTGCTTATCAATTGTGTGAACGTATATATATATATATATATATATATATATATATATACGGATAAATGCGTTAAAAATGATAACTTATGTTTAACCTTTAATCGTTATTTTATTTCTAAATAAATTTCATATTGTAAAGGTGTATATTCCCGCGTGCTGTTTATTACGCGATTTCAGTATGCAAACCATACGAGTAGGTTTTATTTTTGCGATGTCACAACTTACTGTGAGCAGTCTTTTATTAGATATTTTTTTAGGACAAATTATTATCATTTGTTATTGTACATTTATAGAGCACTCTATATAACATTAAAACTACTCTAAAGCTCTTTACACAAAACATAAATGCATTAAAATTTGAAAAAAACTGTGGTCTGTGGTTGTGGTCATAACATGACCTAGATATATCGCGATATGGGCCTGTAGACTGTACAATGTGCTACAGATGTAGTCTCGTGTTTCCGATTTCTTTCTGTGATTTTTATTTGTTTTGTGGTAAGCCTTATGTATGGCTTTTAAGATTAAATATATAAGAAATAAACATGTGATATTCTATTCTGAATTGATTCGTTCATGTATTCTTTCTCTGAAAAGTAAAGCGGTTAATACTCGGGGCACGCGACTGCATTTACAGAATATACAATATATCGCTCTGTATACTTGATATACTTGCAACGAAGGGAATTGTAGTCGGTATGTAAATATAAAAATGAGTTTTAAGTTTCTTTTTAAAAACTATCAATGATGTTTCGAAACGTAGATCGTCCGGTAGACCATTCCATAGATTTGTCGACAACGCACCGAAGCGCCTGTTTTGTGCAAGCAACAGGTACTATTAAAGATAAAGAGTTTCGGATCGTAGAGACCCCAGAGGACGGTAAATGTTTAATAGTTCCTGAATGTAGACGGGAGCTAACCCATTAAGAGCTTTGAAAGCGTTTAACAAAACACTATATAGAATCCAGTATGCCACAGGCAGCCAATGAAGAGAAATAAAAAATGGTGTTAGATGCCCATGATTTCGAGAACGGGTCACAAATCGAGCTGCGGTATTTTGTATACGTTGTAGCTTTAGTATAGACACCGATTCCACACAATAAAAAAGTGCATTTCCATAGTGAAGGCGAGAAGTAAAACATGAATTAATGACTGGAATGGTACGCGGGGACACGAGAAACTCGTCATCGCGCATTTAGAGTAAATTACACCCACACGTTAATTTCACGTTTAGTGTAATACAGTACAAACGTTTTCATTAAAGTATATAGGCACATGTGTGTATAGTGTTTCATTTACTTTAAATCTTAAATGGAGTTTGGAATTTACACGCTTGTAAGTCCTCTTTTTCCTTGATTTCGATATTAGATTTAAAAGTCAGATCAGTCCTAAAACAAATGAACGACAATAACAAATAACGGTCAACTGGTTTAAACATGATACCTCCTTATACTTTTGTGCATTCATACATTTATCCGCATGTTTTACATGAGCGTATGAAATATTTCATTTATTTGATTGGTTAAATCACAAAGAAAGTCACAAAAACTTTGCAATTACTAGAACAAGCCAGTACAGATATGGTTTTGAAGGCAAAGGAGAAAGATTAGAATCGGGAAAAGGCCAACACTCAAGAAGTAAACATAAAACTAGCCAAGGGTTTCCGAACATCCACGATCATACGAGGTGAATCACGTGGCGAGTTTAGTTACTCTCGATCAAAGTGGTTCCTATTTATGACTGAGGGCATGTTGTGACCGGATATGTCAAATGCTTCCCTATTCATATAAAAATTTATGCAGGTGGACAACCGGGGGTTTGTGAATAACTATAAAAATATATTTCCCGAAATTAGGGACAGAAAGGTAAACTATTTTGAATCGTTCTGATCCCATACATTTCTGTATCTTGTTTGTACCGAAAGGAACCTTGTGACTCCTGTTATGTTTTATCATTTAATCTAGAATAGCTAGACTAGACTAATGTAGACTTGTTTATAAACATTTGTCAATGTGTTGAAGGTGAAATATTTAAGTATATGTCTCACTGCAATCTAACATAGGAATCCTAGTAAGCTCATCGTTCCACACAATCAAATTAGGACCAGAGTTCGGAACCTTAAAACTAATTTACTTTAGTCTGAGAATATTCTCAATGTGGCCCGCTCAGCAAATCAGAATTCAAGATTAGCCAAAGATGAGTAAAGGTGTCAGATTAAAGTAATATTAAAGCATTATGTTGTCAGGCCCGGGTGCCCGGAAGGAGTGATTGTCCCCTGTTACCATGCCACACACATCACAAATGTTATATGCAACGATTGTCAAAGCATCATTGCTATTTTACAATTATAAACTTCACAATTTGGTGCTTAATCCCCACAATACACATCACTGGTCAAACTCTCTCATCATTTTATTTATTTATTATATATAAAACACTCTTAGTTAATTTAAACTATTAGGACTCGGATATGTTGGAAGAAATATCTAAACGACAAGGAAGCAATAGGCTTACCTATGTTTATTTTTGTAGTGGAAACTTTAACATGAGTACACCTTTTACAAACAGAGAGACATATGAGAGATAAAGAATGACACATAAATATTTGTTTTCTATGATACTTTTGAGGTCATCCTTAAACGCGTCACATTAAATCAATAGCAATACGTAGATAGCAAATTTAATTATACTCGAATACTGTGATAAAACGTTGAAATGAATTGCACTAAAAAGGTTAAGATTTGTTATAATACATATCCATCCCCGTAAAAACACCGGGTAGAAAAGTTGTAGATTTTACTGTTTTTATTATCGTTTAAAATAAGAAGTCAACATGAAATAAATAAAAATGCACTGCGCATACCATTGGTGTTGGCTAGAAGACACTTCGTGATATCATAAGTATTGAGTCAATACGTTAGAATTCAGTGACGTAGGAAGCAAATCAAAAGTGTGTGTGGGGGTGGGGGGGTGGGTGGGTGATATTTTAAAAAATATTTATTATTACAATTTTTTTTAAAGTAGTTTTTCTAGGAAAAAATGTCATGTGCCTTTTGATTATGAAATTAATACATTCAACAATAGTGGAAGTAGAGCAAATTTAAAAATTGGGTAGGTTTAGGTTGGTGACATTAGATTATACTATTTGCGATGCAATGCATATAACATCAAAAGCAGACTGAGGGTCAAAGTTGGAGTAGGTGTAAATTTAAGATTTATTTCAATTTTTTAATTTTTGGAAATTTATTTTTAATTTTCCGACTTTTTATAGAAAATTAAGGGTTTCACAACTATTTTATAAACTTTAGGGACTCGGTCTCCCTGGTTACTTCACATAACTTTAATTGTTGGATTAATTGTCAGGCAATATTCATAAGGATCGTGTTTTATGCATCTAATAAAACAATATTTTTTTTTCTCATTTGGGAGCCTGTACAAGCGAGAGAACCCGGTTACAATGTACCCAGGAAGAGATCAGCAGCCTTCGGCAAGTAAACTTGGAAACTTTCACACAAAAATAAGCTTAGGTTCCAGCGGGCTCGCTGACAGGAAGTGAGAGACTTCATGATTTAAAGCACGATGCTCTGACCACTCAGCCACAACAAGCCGAGAAAACCGTCAAACGAAAATATCTTTACGGATATACAGGGCAAACATAACACAATACAAAGTCAGTGGTACAAGTACACAAAGTCCAAGATATACAGACAATGCCTGGTTGGATCCAGGATGTCGAGTTATTGAATATAAAGAGTATATAATTTTGGTAGGCCTAACTTAAAAGCTCTGGTCTTTTTCTGGATTCCAGACGTGATGTTAATATAAAATAAAATTTGCTTGTGAAAAATTAGCCCCCCCCCCCTGCACTCCTCCCCGGTTCCTACGCCTATGTAATTAGTAATACAGGTATTTTCTGCTCTCATTTCATTTGATATTGATTGTGGACTCGCGCTGTGTGACAGGAGATGCTTACTAATCCATGACACCTGATCCCAACTCTGGATTTCCAGAGGTTTGAATTTGTCCAATATTCACCAGATTTGTATATTGTATCCTGGACATCCAGAATATTAATATTGGTATCTGTGCTTTTTATGTTTCAGGTTAGGCACTGATTTTTCATGTAATTAAATGACAGTGTTCCAGTACAGATTTAGTTATAAAATAAAAAACAAATAGAAGTATCTATGTGGTATGACAAATGATAACAAGAGGTAGTACCTCTATCCCAACTGATGAAGTCTTATTGCCAGAAACGTGGTCCCGTGTAAAATTAAGTGTCAACACGTTACGGAACCCTCACTGCTCGCTCAATGGCCGAAGTGGCAAACACAGACCAAAATTTGAAGCCTTTCACCAGCAACAACAATAACAACAACAACAACAACAACAACAATTGACAGAAACGATGTATTAGCATTTGTTTTGACAAATTTTGAAAAAACTTTAATTTTGTCAATGTTCATAATATTTATAAATTTGAGTATGGAATTCTGTCACTGAAAGATTTCTTGGAAAACTAAGTAGTATCAAACTAATCTGATATCTATCAAATTAGTATCCTCAATACACGCACCTGGTTACACATCATCTGAGATTCAGCTGTCTAAGAGTGTAAACACATAAAGTTGTAGTTAAGCATCATATAAATGGAGATATAGTCATCGATTGTTACAATTGATAACTGGTATTATGAGAACCATTTTCACACCTGGTAAAACACGTGTCTAGTACGCCTATTTATTTTGAGATAACAAGATTGTTATATACTTTTTACTGTACTCCAAAAGTACATACTTTACTCTATATCGCCAGTTTGATTTTTCATTGATTTCAAAGGCGTTATACTTTCCATAAATCTAAAAAAGAGGAGTGCAAGGACCGACAACTCTGTGTTAGAGATTGGCACAACGATAGATTTGTCTTGGTGTTAATATAGACTCAATGACAGTTTTCATCAACCTACCATCTTTAAATAGCCGAATGTCGTTCGTTTTATCCCTTAGCACTTTATGATTTTAGTTTGAGTAATGGATACTTAGCAAGAATAGCTGTGCGCTATTTCCTGCATAGATCCACCATGGATAAAGTACATACACTTAGGTGTTAACTGTGCAATGCCTCTAGACAATTTAAGTAGAAGTGTATAATATCTCTAAACCATGAGTGTGAACAGGTGTCATGAAGAGGAGCTTTCCTTCTCAACCAACCACAATTATGTTGCTTCGGGTGAAATGTTGACTAAACAGAAGAAATGGAACTGATAATTAAGGTATTTAGGTAGCACCATCCTACAATAAGGGCTTTCAAGAAAATTACTGTTTATTTTTCTCAGGAAATTTGTCTACTATTTGTTATAAAATTTCAGATTATCTTCATTGTCTACCGAATTACAGATTCATTTACCTATTGATTGAATATCATTTACACAAACTAAATCTTGTTTTCACAAAACAGTCCAAGAGATAAGTTTATGGCCGAATCAATCTTTACCAAAAATATGACCATTGGACTCCAAATTTATATTTGTTTGATTTTCAGAATAAACGAGCTGCACAAAACTGGCTGCATTTTGTTTTGGACCTAGGGTTAAGGTTAAAGACTAAAAAGTGTACTCAGGTTAACTACTGTGTATTTGTGTTTTACAGTAAATTAATATTTATATAGCACATGTACACTATATTTTACTATATCGTATACCCTGCATGTGCGATAAAAGGGTTGTAATACATTTTGTTATTGAAATTATATGAATTTTGCGGTTTATCATTCGATTTAGTTGGCGACCAATGCATTTATTATACATATATGATACTAAGACTTTTTTATTTGTTTCGAAATAAAACAGTTGTTTCTTAACACAATATATACATGAATAAATATAATATACTGATTACAATATTATTTCCCCTAAAATAAACTAGACATGAAACCATGACAATGATCTTCTATGTAGGTGTTTCCATCATTACTGATAATAAATGATAGACAAAACAGATAATAAGTGTGTAGTTAATCTACTGAACGTCCAGGTACCTCATTACTAACAATCTACAGGAATCTCTGTCATTAGTAACAATCTGCAGTGGTCAGGTGTCTCTGTCATTACTAACAATCTACAGTGGTCAGGAATCTCTGTCAGTACTAACAATCTACAGTGGTTAGGTGTCTCTGTCATTAGTAACAATCAACAGTGGTCAGATGTCTCTGTCATTACTAACAATCTGCAGTGATCAGGTGTCTCTGTCATTACTAACAATCTGCAGTGGTCAGGAATCTTTGTCATTACTAACAATCTGCAGTGGTCAGGAATCTTTGTCATTACTAACAATCTACAGTGGTCAGTTCTCTGTCATTACTAACAATCTACAGTGGTCAGGAATCTCTGTCATTACTAACAATCTACAGTGATCACGTTCTCTGGTCAGATCTTTCATTACACAATCTACAGTGGTCAGGAATCTTTATCATTACTAACAATCTACAGTGGTCAGGTTTCTCTGTCATTACTAACAATCTACAGTGGTCAGGAATCTCTGTCATTACTAACAATCTACAGTGGTGACGTTTCTCTGTCATTAAAAACAATCTACAGTGGTCAGATCTCTGTCATTACTAACAATCTACAGTGGTCAGGAATCTCTGTCATTACTAACAATCTACAGTGATCACGTTTCTCTGTCATTTCGAACAATCTACAGTGGTCAGGAATCTCTATCATTACTAACAATCTACAGTAGTCAGGTTTCTCTGTCATTACTAACAATCTACAGTGGTCAGGTGTCTCTGTCATTACTAACAATCTACAGTGGTCAGGAATCTCTGTCATTACTAACAATCTACAGTGGTGACGTTTCTCTGTCATTAGAAACAATCTACAGTGGTCAGATCTCTGTCATTACTAACAATCTACAGTGGTCAGGAATCCCTGTCATTACTAGCTTTCTACAGTGGTCAGGCTTCTTTGTCATTACTAACAATCTACAGTGGTCAGGAATCTCTGTCATTAGTAACAATCTACAGTGGTCAGTTCTCTGTCATTACTAACAATCTACAGTGGTCAGGAATCTCTGTCATTACTAACAGTCTACAGTGATCAGGTTTCTCTGTAATTACTAACAATCTACAGTGGTCAGATCTCTGTCATTGCTAACAATCTACAGTGGTCAGGAATCTCTGTCATTACTAACAATCTACAGTGGTCAGGTTTCTCTGCCATTACTTACATTCTACAGTGGTCAGGTGTCTTTGCCATTACTAACAATCTACAGTGATCAGGTTTCTCTGTCATTACTGACAATCTCCAGTGGTCAGATGTCTCTGTCATTAGTAACAAACTCCAGTGTTCAGCTTTCTCTGCCATTACTAACAATCTACAGTGGTCAGGTTTCTTTGTCATTACTAACAATCTACAGTGGTCAGGGACCTCTGACATTACTAACAATATACAGTGCTCAGGAATCACTGTCATTACTAACAAGCTACGATGGAGAGGTTTCTCTGTCATAGTAACAATTTACAGTATTAAGGGGTCTCTGTCATTACTAACAGTCTACTGTTGTCAGGTTTCTCTGTCATTACTAACAATCTACAGTGGTCAGGAATCTCTGTCATTACTAACAATCTACAGTGGTGACGTTTCTCTGTCATTAGTAACAATCTACAGTGGTCAGATATCTGTCATTACTAGCAATCTACAGTGGTCAGGAAACTCTGTCATTACTAACAATCTACAGTGGTCAGGTTTCTCTGTCATTACTAATAGTCTACAGTGGTGAGGTTTCTCTGTCATTACTAACAATCTACGGTGGAGAGGTTTCTGTGTCATTAGTAACAATGTACAGTGGTGAGGTTTCCCTGTCATTACTAACAATCTACAGTATTAAGGGGCCTCTGTAATTACTAACAATCTAAACTCTTTCGGTACCTGTGTAATTTCTAATAATATGCAGTATTTAAGTATTACTGACAATTACGTAATCGGATATTTTCAGGTAGAGATTTGTAACAATATTTTCAGTTAGAGATTTGTAACAATATTTTCAGGTAGAGATTTGTAACAATATTTTCAGTTAGAGATTTGTAACAATATTTTCAGGTAGATATTTGTAACAATATTTTCAGTTAGAGATTTGTAACAATATTTTCAGTTAGAGATTTGTAACAATATTTTCAGGTAGATATTTGTAACAATATTTTCAGTTAGAGATTTGTAACAATATTTTCAGGTAGAGATTTGTAACAATATTTTCAGTTAGAGATTTGTAACAATATTTTCAGTTAGAGATTTGTAACAATATTTTCAGGTAGAGATTTGTAACAATATTTTCAGGTAGATATTTGTTACAATATGTTATGCATTTTGAAGATAATTCCCGCCCTGGTCAAGGTATATTGAATGTTTACATTACATGCATCATACAATATCACACAATATATAGCTTAAAATGAAATATCGATGACAATGCGTTTACTAGTGGTTTTTATACCGTATTACACAGCGCTAGTCCTAGCAATTAGTAGTATTATGATCTCTCAAAAACAACAAAATCTGATTATATTAGATATATTATCTGAAAGGCACCTTGAAAATAAACTGATTCTTACCTGAATTTCGAATATACCAGTAAATCAGTATACACCAACAGAACTATTTCACCCTTGCCATATATAAATCTTTTTATCAGTTCATTCAACAGTCATCTATGTCGCTGCCGTATACCGTGAATGTACAGTCGGCTAGTCCATTATTTAAATGCTATTGAAGGTAGAACTTATACTACGAAGTAGTTGAATTCTTCTTAAACGAAGTGTTATAACGATATATATATATATATCTGTGTGTGTATGTGGATAGGGCTATAAAAAGATATAAAGTATTGTCAATATGTATGTTTATATCATATAGACTTAAATCAGATTTAGCTTTAACTTTGTAAATTTGAAACAAATATTTCTGTCGTTATGAGAAACGGAACCAAATGATCAATAATGATATATTACACAGTAAAGGTAGATGCCTTCCGAAAAAAGGCAAGTTTGTTTAAGAGAACATTACGGCAGGTGTGGCGAATCAACTGGGAATGCTTACCCCTCCATGACACCTAGTCCCACTCCTGGATCTCACAGAGGTTCATATTTGCCCAATATTCATCAGATTTGTATATCGTCTCCTGGGCAATCTGGCGGTTATTACTATGGAGCCTCTGTCTCTGTATTTAATACATTTAATTGTGACATATGCATGTTTATATGTCAATATTTTATACGGCTTACTCATTTCAAACCCAACGCATGGTCTTGTTTGTCTAATCAATGATAGTCATGTATAAATTGTTTAATCCTCAATCAACAGTCTGAATGTATAAAATATCTGTTTCAATGCAAATCCATTCGACAAATCCGACAAACAGTTAAACCTGTGATTTAAGATAGAAAATAATACTTAAAGTACCCAAAGCAGCCTTTAGTTAATCTGCCCTTATCTAAGTAAATCTATTTCATGAATACGCATTTTAACAGGTTGACAGACTTTACATTTTGAAAGAAAAAGAACTTTATCACCTAATCAGTAGATCACGATGGCTTTGTGGGTGTTGATATGAGATACGTAGATATTTTGTCACTAAATGTACACAATGTAAGCACCATAAAAACTACAGTCGAACCCGTATATACTGAAATCCAAGGAAAATTAATTCTTCTTTCAAGTAATCAGGGTTTCCAAAATAACTGGGTTTTAGTGTTGATTAAGAAACTTGGCTGAAAACCATGATCTTTTCAAATACAGAGGAATTTCAATGTAATAGTTGTCGGCTTATTTGCTGTATATGGCTGAAAACGCCTGTTCTTAGACTTCTGCTGCTTAAGAGCTCTGTTTTCGGCGCTACGGATACGTTTTTCATCCTCGGAATCGTCAGCTATTTCGTTATTTTGATATTCGTTAACGGTTTTCCAACCAGCAGGCGATGAATCGGCAATTCTTATGTGTTTGTTGCGAATTTTTAGCTTTTTCCGGAGATCCGCTACAATAGATATAGACTCACCGTCTTTATACTCAAAGGCTCCGAGTTCGAGTTTTTCAAGTCCTTCAAGAATATCACAGTTAAAATCGTACTGAATACGATTTCCCTCTGACTTAATAGTGTTAAAAGAACTTTCTTTCAACTTTTTGGATATAGACTCAGCTTGTTCTGCTTTAAACTGTCCTGAAAAAACTTGAAAATGAGACTTTATAACACCCGTAAACAGTTTCACTGCGTCGGCAATATCAAGAGTAGACGAACCTCCGGACTTATCTTTTACTAATTTCTCAGCTTCGTTTAAGTCTATATTTTCGTATTCAGAACTGGCCATCATATTAAATAAATGGGAAAAGACGTGTGAACTGCACTGAAAAGAGCCTTCGAATGGCTATATTCTATACAAATATCGGATTACGTTACACGTAACAAACACCTGAAATTCATGCAATGAATATTCATTGTGACATGTCAGATGACATACCCTTATAAAACTGACCAATAATTGTGGAACACAAGTAAACATAAACACGTGTTATTGTAACTTCGATAAATATGATATATATATCCACATATATATATATATATATATATTGTTAAAATAGGGTCAGGTCCAGCGTCGTGCGCATATACAAATATTAAGGTCGAATTAATCATTTGCAAACGAATAATTGGCTGACTGGATTTATTATGCTAGATTCAAAAAATGTATAGGAATCAAAGTATTCTCTACAAAATACAAATTGCTAAAGTTCTTTTCAATCAACGTCTTATTGTAGCAACAATATGAATCACATTTACTATTAGTAATATCGAAGACAATATTTGATTTCCATTGTGAAATACAAAACAAATAAATTATGTTTCTGTCAGTTTCCCAAATTTAGTTGGATCTTGTTTCTTTTAGTTGTATTTAAAAAAAACAAACAATATCATTTCGTTGTAAACTATATATGATGAATCTTCAACACCGCTTTTCACTGAGATGAATGACGACCTTGTTGATACAGCTTTGCAATGCATTTGTAAAGTTCATAGTACACTGGGCCCAAGAAATAGCCAGGTTCATTGATGATTAAGTTGATTACAATTGTCCTTTGTAAAGCAAACCTATATATATATATATATATATATATATATATATATATATATATATATATATATATATATATATATATATATATATCTCAAAGGCTACAAGAATCTAGAACTAGAAATAGTATCAGTTAAAGCACAATGAGTGCAACATATATACTTAAATTACCTGCTATAAAATAAAACAACAAGATAATGGATTTGAAAATAACGACAAAGTCCAATTGAATAAGGCGTTGCTTCATTGAAATGTCTTAAGTAATTTATCTTAATATATGATACATTTTTGAATTCATCTAGTTTGACTTAAGGATTTAGACAAAGAAAGCGACATGAAAGTTGAGAAAACTCACCTGCAATACACGCAGTCATAAAACATGCAACATTTCCTGCGATCATAGCACGAAATACGACCTTTGTTACGTCACTCTTTCGAGTAGGTGCCATGGCGCTTAATACTCCTATCATAATCCCAATCGATCCAAAGTTCGAAAATCCACAGAGAGCGTAAGTTGCTATTACCACTGATCTGTCCTGAAAAATATTGGAGTGTGAAACCAGTGTATATAAAATGCATTTTTTACATGACTTTTCTAGTACTGGCCAACAGGAACCAAGAAGTAATAAGTAAGGACAATATAGCTTAATTTGTTTACAAATCCTTCTAGATACCTCTAGGATAACTCTTCATTTTCCCTGCATACAGCTGCCCTAAGTAAAAAGTATCAAAGGAAGGTATACCCTACACCTATTTTGTTCTTGTCTGGTTCCATTCCTAAATGAACTCTGCCGAAACACCTGTAACGGACCATACTTTACTTACTTCTATTCCTACCATGTTTCATCAATCTATACCAATTCTTCTTAAATCCAGCTTTTCATTTAACCTTTCTTTCCATTAAAACAAAATTTTCACCATTTACTGCCATTAACTAGAGAAAAATTAATTTTAACTGAGAAAAGAAAGTAGGTTTAATTTTACTGCTCGAGAAAATATGTATAACAGGAACAATTTATGTTTCAACTGGTTTTAGTGTGTTAAAGGCTTTGAACCTATTTTTGTAGTTAAATCTTGTTTACCTCCTGTAAAATAAAGTTTTTCCATTAACTCGAACTAAATGTAGAAAGACAAGGTTTAGCTGTGAAACATTGTGTTTAACTACCCAAAATGACAAAAGTTTGCGACGTCGAAATCAAATTATTGAGTTAAACCTGGTCTCTTGGAGAAAAGTGTTTATCTGGTAAAGCTAGGTTATATAATTTTGGCCTGCTATAATTCCTTCTCATTTTTCCCCGGAAAACACAGGATGAAGAATACGCAGTCATACCGAAATTATTCCATTGGTGAGGGTGATATTCAAATCTTTGTATTGAATGTTTCCGTTGACCCAATACCATGTCCCTGTATAAACCTGTCCTGTGGCGTCATTGGTAGTGTTCGCCATGCTTTCATACCACGTGATATTTTTCTGATTGTCTATGTACTTTGACAACTCCGTGTAAGCCACAAATTCATTGACAAATGTCTTGATTCCAATCATCTCTGCCACACGGTGGCAGTCATTGCTATCAACACCAAGTATATATGCAAGTGGCCAAAACACGTACGAACAAATAAACTGTAAATATTATGAAAGAAATGAATATATTGTTTACATTCAAACCTGAAATAAAGATTAAAATTTAGTAAACACAATAAACTACAAAAGACAAACAAACAAACAAACAAGAGCTTTAAAAGTTTAAAAAATACATAATCAGAACCTGTAATAATTTAATGTCTCAACCGATTAGAGAAAAATCTTCCGGAAAGACATAACAATCATTGCATAAAAATCTAGGATACCAAAGAATGTCCAAGAAACAAATATACAGATCTGGTGAACTGGTGTAGACAAACCTGAACGGTCCACTGGAAATCCAAAGGTGGAATCAGGTGCAATAAAGGGATAAGCATTGGTCATACCCGCTCCGAATCCATAATCAAATTCATACACTACTTGTGTAGATTCACCGAGATGCATATTTTTATTTCTATATTATAGTTTTGTATTTTTCTCAACTACCAGTCTACAAGATTTACCTGGAATGTTAGAACATTATCGTCTCCGTCGAGTCCCAGGCCTGCCCGTTCCCCCATCCATTTTAGTGTTGCGTTCACAAACTCCAGTAATGCAAGAAATGCTATCAGATTCACAGCAACATTGGCACACAGTTTTATGGACTGGGTTGCTCCGTTGGAAGCTGCTTCTAATATGTTTCGTTCATTTCTAAATAATAATAATAATAATAATAATAATAATAATAATAATAATAATTCTATTTCAATATAGCTGCGAACACACACATACAGACATATATAGATATATGTATTATATAGGGATTAACATTAACTTTTCAGTTATTTAGTGAAAAATAACCAATGTTGAGGCAGAGTACACTTTGTATTGCTCGAATTTCAGCTACACTGTGGCATTCATTGTTATACAATATTTGTATTGTAAAGTGAAAAATACAAACCTATTAATTCAATTTTAAATTATAATAACGATATCTGATAAATACAACACAAACACAAACACAACATAAAAATGATGAAGCGCAATAATATATTGAACAGCTGTACTTGTTGTCCTAGCAACGGCTGACGTAGTTCCTATCGTGACAGCAAATTAGGTTATATAGATTTAACCTAGCATTTTCATCCAATCGAATGAGGTGTTTTACAAAAAATAAATATATATATATTTTCATAATTCATCGATGTAGTGTAAACTTACATTGTTCCTTTAACAATAAATTATAAAAAAAACTTTTTTGAACGTTGATAATTTATTACCGCTGTAATGCCATTAGGTTAAACTTTCGGTTTGACAACATTGATGACAAAAAAAAAAAAAACGTTTAATGCATAAAAACTTGTAAGCTAACTGTAACTGTTAATACCCAATGTCCATTTTGTAAACTTCTTCGTCCTTGGCATTGGTCTGCTCTGTTTCCGGGTAGAATAATTTTGCCATTGCCAGTGCCGCAGGTGCCGACATGAGTGATGCAGACAAAAGATGATTGGCAGGCACCTTTTAAACGATAATGTTTCAAAGTATCGTAATCTGATTATAAAACTTTACTAGATTTAATGTAAGAAATGCTGTTAGTACAAAATACTTACAAAAATACCAAATTTATAGTTTTGCAAAAATGGAGGCCAAATAATGCTCATGAGGATTATTTCTGTAAATAAGTAGAAATCAGCTGAAATATTATTTGTGTAAATAAGTAGAGATCAGCTGAGAACATATTTGAAGTAAATAAGTAGTGATCAGCTGAGATAATATTTGAAGTAAATAAGTAGAGATCAGCTGAGATCATATTTCTGTAAATAAGTAGAGATCAGTTGAGATCATATTTGAAGTAAATACGTAAAGATCAACTGAAATCATATTTGTGCAAATAAGTAGAGATCAACTGAGATCATATTTGTGTAAAGAAGTAGAGATCAGCTGAGATCATATTTGTGTAAATAAGTAGAGGTCAGCTGAGATCATATTTGTGTAAATAAGTAGAGATCAGTTGAGATCATATCTCTGTAAATAAGTAGAGATCAGCTGAGATAATATTTGAAGTAAATATTGTCCGATTCACATAACTTGGCGGGGCAGAGTAACCTTTTAATTCACTTTTGGTTTATGACAGGCTTCAGAGGAATATACCTATGATGACAAGTAGGAACGATTGCTTTTATAAATTTTAATGTTTTATCTAAACTTTAAACTCGTCATTGTCACGAAAGGATTCAAGTGACTCCATCTTGCCAGGTTATATAGATTTGACTTAAATGGGCTCCAAAACAGACAGTGGTATCAATCAAGGACCAAAAAGAACCTAGATGTACTCTTAAATCCACTGTAAAAAGATCTTAATTGATTTAAGATCACATCACGCTTAAGGCGTCAGTGTTTTTTTATATTAGTTCTTATTATTCTTAAAACTGATAAAAAGAAAATTGCTGCTACACGAGCTATATTAATATCTTAAGCAATATATATGTGATATATAATTTTCCTTTGTAACAAAATATTAGGACAGAAATCATAGCAAATGAAATAAGACATACCCCATACAAAATATAAGCGGCCATCACACTTCCGGCTATTGTCGCAAAACCTCCAGTACAAATTGCATGAAGTTCAGATTTTGTCATCTCGGGTAAAAAAGGTCGAATCAACAAAGGTGACTCTGTCTGCAAAGCAAATGTTAAGAATCGAATAATATTCAAATAAACGAATACTTTAAAATAAAAAAAAACCGAAATACCAGTCTAGCTTATGTTCATTGTTGTTTTCAACTAAATTATTTTTCTATCCCTTTATATTTTAGATCTTAATTTGCAATTATATGTGAATGTCTTGAAATACTCACATTCAAATTAGTAAACATGGTGTATAATCATAATTTCTTTATATTCTGATGAAAATAATGCGCCAACCATTGTTTCAACCAAAATGATTATCGATTATCGGTATTAATTCCTCAAATATATAAAAACGGGTATTTTGGATTACCTGACCCATAAATATATTTGCTGTCGCATTCACTGATTCTGCTGCTGATGTTCCCATGACAACAGCAATGAATCTCGCAATATGACGTATGATGAACTGCATCACGCCGAGATAGTAGAGTATATTTGCTACAGTACTAGTGAAAATGATAACTGGAAGTACCTGCAAAATATAATTAAGTATACACTTATCTACGGGCTATTTTATTGTTCCCCGATACACTAATTATTTCCCTACGTGAAACAGAGGAAATAACTTGGTGTCGAGGGGGACAATAAACTTGCTAGTGTCCGAATAGGCTTTAGATATGTGGTTTATCATACAGAAATCATAACAGTTTCTCGGTGGTCCAATATTATTTTAATCGACCCAGACAGGGATGCAAATCTGCCTTCCGCAGCAGTGGCCACTTTTCGATTGATAAGCAATCATTCGGAATTCTCAGGGACGGGCCAATTTAAACAGTAAAATAACAGCATTCCGGAAAATCATATTCCGTAAATTCTCCGATGAGAAAACAATCGTTATTGAAGTACCGGAAAATGTTCACGCCCAGTTAATAGTTTTTAAAATTATTTACCGGTCAATAGCCCCTTTTCAGACAATTTCATAAAAATAGTAAATTCAGTCATCTTTTACTTTTATATAAAAATTATTATTCTTTTTATAAACGTTAGTCTGTCACACACTACAAATGTATAACATTTTATCGACATCTCTTATTTACAAATATGTTTGCGCAAAGGTTATCTATTAAATGTAAGATTACAAAGATGTCTCATAGAAGCAAGTGTTATGCTGATATATTAATGCAAAAAAATATAGAACTGTAACGGATGAACTGTGAACTGTAGTCCGGTTTTGAATAAGTCAATCAATGATGCAGTGATGTGTAATACCATGCTTAATTTTGATTTAATTCAGAAATTGAAAAACAGAAAGGGTTTAATTTTCCTTTAAGATAATTTTACAGTATCATATTTTAAATTTACTTAAACATTCTTTGAGAAATATATGTCCAATTGTTAAGCTAAAAACGCTTGAACTGAATTTTTCTCATTGATATCTTATGTTAAAGCGATATAAGCTGTCACAATGATTATTTTTGTCCCCTGACATATAGTCGAGAATATGATAAAACATGTGTTCAAATACATTATCAAACACGTGAAACGTTGTAAAAGATCTTCTTTTTGAAGCTATTTGTTTTATTAGAATTTAAGTTTTCCCGTACCTTAAAAATCCAGCTGTATTTCCGTATGCAATGACCTTTCAGATAAATTCTTCCGCCATATCAAATGTACTTCGTAATTCGGTCAGGGGATCTAGGTCATTTACGCGCTCGGACTATGTTAAAGTCGGCCGTTTTTATGTGTTTTATATTTACTTTTAAAATACAGGACGTGAATTTTTGTTGGAAAGTGCATGTATTATGTAAAATATATACTTTTTAACGCTATTTTAAATACCTGAAGAAAATCGGATGAATATATGAATAAATATATCAAGTCAATAAAAGAAAAATTTTAACTTTAATGGCAATATGTATTCATTAAAGGAATTTAATAAGATGAGATTATTGGTTAAATTTTGCGAGCAAAAGCAGACACATGCTGGACGGATGTCATAGATGAATAATTAACATGCATAATTATGATAGATAAATAGACAAATAGATAATTAGACTTTATAATAAACATAAATAACAACAAAATTTAGTTTTTGTCTGTTCATAGTTATTTTTCTTTAAAACATACCTTAAATGCAAAATAATGGCGTTCATAATCTTGTCCAAAAACAAAAATAGCACCTGCATTAGTATACGCAAGAAATTCCTGAATTCTTTCTCCTAACCATTCAAAGGCACGATATCCAACTGTCCATCGAAGTATTATCAATGCGAATATAAACTGCATAGACAAGCCCCAAAAGACAGGACGCCAATTGACCTGTTACGTATTGTAAGTAAGAATCAAACATATCTTAAATTATATGTATAAACTTCGATTCAAAGAGTTGAATTAATTTGAAATGTGATTTGTTCATGATAACAAATTCAATATTTGAATCATGACACAGAACTTGAATTCACATTTAACGACGTCTTATCAGAAAAAATGCATTTAAAAGTAATTTGTGGTTAAAGTCATTTACAATAAATGTGAAAGAAAGAAAATAATTTTTTTATTAAATCAATAAAAGTCAAATACTATGAACGTTGATATTCCCGCGTGCCGTTAATTACGCGATTTTGTTTTTGCGTTGTACAATGTATTGTGCGCAGTTCTGTATTAATCGACGATTCGATCCTTAGCTCTACTGTGCAACCGGTACACGTTGGTAATTTACACGGAAAAGACTTCATTGCATATTTAGTGTAAATTACCCCCACACGTAAGTTTCCATGTTTACAGTATATAGATAACGGTTCAAGATACATATCCGATACGTTTGTTTAGCGCTCCCCATAGGTCCGCAAATTTACTCAATACTCAAGTCCAACTACCTTTTTATGATTACAAGTAGACAAGCATTTGTGTGCTGCAACAGGTTATCATTTTTGTGTATCAGTAACAAGCAATTGTTGTAAAAATTTATGAAAATGATTCTCTAAACTATGAAATAAAAGAGAGAAAAGACTTTGCGGTAGACTATCCGCAACATGGGTGTTTTTTGTCAGATGCTGCCGTAAATGTGACATACTTAACGGGATATTAAACTTTAATGATCAAGGATCTTAAAATATATTAAGTAATGTCCATAAACTTACCTTTGCTGGATTGTGTGAGAAAATAAAAAACAAGAAGACAAAAACAGTTAAACCGGCCAGGCTCACTAAATTACGTGGTGTATGAAAAACAATTTCAACTATCACATATGTTGTAGCAGCGATAGGAACTATAATGTACATCGCTACTGTAATTCTGAAACGGAAGAAATATATATTTACACATGTACTGTTGTGCAGGCAAAAAAATCAACATGGACTTCTTTAAATAATATAATGTTAATTGAAATAATTACATACTAAAATTAAAACTGGTACAATGCCTATGGTAAAATTGAATGAAACAAATTCATATGTGCGATGTATATATGTATGTATGTATGTATGTATGTATGTATGTATGTATGTATGTATGTGTAAGAAATATATGTTTGAACGAACCGTCGGTACATCTTCGACTTGGCTGTTTCGTCAAAGTTGGAACAACAGTGAATCTTGTCATGGAATAGACGATACATCCTCTTGATCAGTAGCCAAGTCGTCACTAGACATGTTATAACCAAGAGCCGTATTGATCCCTCGTCCCCGAACTGAACGTACATACAGTAACCGAAGTACACGAAGTACAGTACAGCTATGGATATGGTTATACATGCCCATATTGATGTGCGATTGCTTGAATACACTGTAATTATTTTGTTCTGAAGATTTGTGATCAAATTGGTATTATAATTATCCTCCATATCTTCTTCTCCTGGATCTCGATTTTTATTTCTCCGATGAAAATCGTTGATGGCTTCTTCCTAAATTGAAATGGACACATACAGTACATAAAAATGCATATCATATTGATAAACTTATGATACATAATGTTGCCTGATTTCACATTCATGTATATACTACTATAACTTCAGATTTGATATTCCGCATTTCAAGCTTGTAGATTTAAAAATAATTTTTTTTCCCATTTTTACAGCTACATACTTCCGCGGAATGATAGTCAATATTATTGTTTATGCATATTTGTATTTTTGTTTCTTCTGTGAAAAATTATGATATTTTGCATCATACACAAATAAAGGAAAAAATGAAGCAGACTTCATTCAGAAACTGCTGAATCAAACGAAGAAAAGGTTAGCGGTGTCCTTGAATTCGACATATAGATATAACGACGACGTTTTGTCAAATAATAATGACAATTTTCATACATATGCCATTGCGATATATCCGTGTTTGTCCATTTTTTACCAGATTTGTACTTATATCCTGGACATCCAAATTATTTATACAATGTACTTTGGTATCTGAGATTTTTTTAAAATTTTATCACAATATGTACTTATTTTGTTACGTGTATCTTTCATGGTAAAGTGTTTAAACAAGTGACATATTAAGCTTTATTTAAAAATTCCTCCAACCTTTGCAGACCGGGTCAATAAAACCAAAGCTTGTTTTTTTTAACATGTTACCTAAGTTTTCTCTCCCATCATTGATAACTGAATGTCAGTGAAAAACCGATTTTGGCGCTAAATACCAGTGATATTGTAAACAAATAAAGTTGCTTATACAATCAATTAAACTTTAGCATAATAGTGACGCGTAATGATAGCAATATATCTTAACATGATGTGTTTGATTTTTGTTTTACATCCTGCCTTCACTTATATGGAGATATCTTCGGCTATAGTTTGAGAGCTACAAAGCTTGGTCTATGCTATGACATTACGCCAATACAGTAAGTTCTTTTACGTGCGACTCCTGTGACACGCAACCTCGATTTAAAGTCTCGTCCGAAACACCCGTGACTTTCATTTCGTATGCTGAACGCTTAGCGCGTCATTACGATTTTAGGGTTATGATTTTTTGAACTTCACCCAGTCCTGGTACCGAACCAAGGACCTTCCGCTTGCTAGTCGCATGCCTCACCGCTAAACCACCACAAGAGGTCTAAATATGATAAATGTCAAAATATCCAATTTGGTTAAAATATGTAAATCAAATTCATTTTAATATTTAAAATATTATAAACGAATATCATATTTAATCAAATCAAATACAATTTTACTATCATATTTTTTAAAAGAAAAAACGTGAATTTAGTCCGCTAAAGTCTCAAGTCGTTTTACCTTTTCATTTTTCATGGTTTCGTCACTATCAAAGGCCATATTGTGAAAAGAATGTCCATGAACTTTACCTTCCCCCGCAAACCCTGTTTCTGAAGTTTTATTATTTGACGTATATGTGACGCCCTCAGTTTCGGCACACCTCCCTTTCTCCATCTAATACCGTATAGGTAAAACAAACTACGAATGCAAAAATACATGAATACATATTTTTAAAATATCGAAAAAGTTAAAGTTCCATATTTTTATCATTGAAATTCTAATTCTATGTTTTTCCGGATATAGAAATCAATTTATTATTTTTACATCCACAATTAGTCGACTGTGCATTTCTATTCCGTCACCAGTATGTCTTTAAACATCGAAAGTCTTAGATACATTCGTCGAATAAACGTACGAAACTATAAAGATATTAGAATTTAAACAACGTATTAAAATGATGGTAATTTCAAAATGATAATAACGACTACAGAAACTTAAATATACAATTATATTTCAGATAAACGAAATATGCAAAAAATAAAATGTGTTTGAAAATGCATGACTCGAACCACTTCGTTTTCAAATATTACCCTTTAAACCCTACATGTCATCATAGACTTGTCTAAACAAAAGAAAAGAGCATACCATCTAGATACGTAGGGTTTGAAGGGTTAAGTAAATGTCTAAAAAATATAAAGTATCAAAACTATACTTCGATGAAATAGAATGTTACATATAATATCAAATCATTGGATGTATAAACATAAATATACAACATAGTTAGGCCAGCCAACAATTACCTGAATAAGAAATATTACCTCTTCCACTGAAATATAACTGACTGTCTTACTCTTATTTCTCTTATGATGTAATTCAGTATGAAATCATATCTTATACCGTGATACGGTTTTAGATTGGATAAACAAAAACGTTTACAATTTGGTCGATAATCTTGATAACCCTCCACCAAACATGGTCTGTACTCTGTCATTACGTAATTGTTTAACGTTTTACTTTGTTACATAATCTCAAATCAGAGCATGGATATTGAGGTATTGTAAAATTGCAGCAATGATAATATAAAAATGACCGATAGAAAAGAATAAATCCTCAGGATATCCAGGTACAATATACAAAAGAATAAATCCTCACGATATCCAGGAACAATATACAAATTTTTCCAGCCAAAAATCAAATTCAAATGAAATAAGTGAGGAATAAATCCTCGTTACATTTAGTACAGACGACACAACAACCGCTATCGAACAAATAACTCCATAATATTCCATATAGTGAAACATAGTAAATACCATTTGATAAACTATACCTAATTTAATGAAACGATTCAACCATTCAGAGTTTTAAGTAAATGATGCTCAGCAGTTGTAATAGATCTCCTTCTCTACATTCAATGACAATATTTTGTCATCATGTAATAAACTCATTGCACATATTTAAGGTAATTCTTCATTCTTTACCTGGTAATCTCAATCTGAACACATACGATACACTGTTATTATTATTGTCGATCGGTTTTGAAATACCTAGTGTATTTCTATGTCCTCGATATCGAAAAAATTCGACGCTAAGTGAAGAGGACTGCAAAATTAACATATTTATTTCTTATATTTGTATGAAATCGACATATCTGAGTAATAGAGATATCGAATAAACAGCAGAATCGAGAAAGGTTGGTGCGTACTTTCGCTTTTGACATTATCATTAAGTCACCCTTTCAAGAAGGACAGAGACTCCCTCTCACCAATCAGATCTGAAACTAACTGATGGCATTTTCACTGAGGGGTTTCCATGTGTTTACGGATTGGAATCAGCATGCCAACAGAGGGCGCTGATTCCGTCCAGATCCCGTATCCCATCCCTGTTTTGGATGTGCAATTGTTCTAATGGACTTGGAGTTTTAAAATTTGCACAAGTACTTCTTCAATTTTACTTTTTTGTGTTTGTAAAGCGTTAGATTACTTTTGCAGTTTGGTAACCAAACTCTTGTATTTTATTCACAAGATAGGCCTGTTGAATTGAAAAATCAATATTAATATATTGTAAACATAATACCAAAGATATAATGCTCTAGACGATCGTTTCTCTTAATTTCTTATACATAACCACAACTCACATACTAGCATTAAATAAATAAGCAGTGTGGAGTATTCAATACACTCCACACGACAACAGACCAACGCACAAGATCATTACAACTAAATGAAAGGACAACAAGATATAACTCCAATGACACTAACTTCTGTTTCAGACATGGTTCCGTGCCAGTTTACAAGTTTCTTTTTGAAAAACGCGAAATATTCGCCCCGTAAACCTTCACAATTTTAAAGTATTAACAACCATTTATAATAGGCATCGGTAAATAGATTTTGTCGAGTGGTCTTGTCATCCGATGTCCTAATGCGATTTGTCGTCATCAATCATACACCCGTATCTGATATCTAGTCGTCACTCATGTACCTTAATACGAAATGTCGTCGTCAATCAGGTACTTAAATACGGCATGTCGTCAATCAGGTACCTTAATACGATATGTCGTCGTCAATCAGGTACCTAAATACGGCATGTCGTCAGTCAGGTACCTTAATACGGCATGTCGTCGTCAATCAGGTACCTTAATACGATATGTCGTCGTCAATCAGGTACCTAAATACGGCATGTCGTCAATCAGGTACCTTAATACGATATATCGTCATCAATCAGGTACCTAAATACGGCATGTCGTCAATCAGGTACCTTAATACGGCATGTCGTCGTCAATCAGGTACCTTAATACGGCATGTCGTCGTCAATCAGATACCCTTATAGGGCATGTACGTCATCGTCAGTTAGGTACCTAAATACGGCATATCGTCGTCAATCAGGTACCATAATACTGTCACTGAGGTACCCAGGTACCCTAATACTAATACAATATGCTGTTATCACTCCAAAGAACTATGATGGTGATTTGCAGGCGTTACGTAGTAAGGAATTCACACAATATTTTCATACGTACATAGCATTGGTTGAAATACAACTTTAAGAAAAATTCTAACCTCGCCAATTAGGTAAATCATTATTGGCGAACCCAAGACAACACTGAACAAAGGAACATGACAGTTTGATAAGTTATCAAAAGCTTCGTTGATACCTATCATATATCATATGATCACCAGAATATATAACCCAGTGAACAAATTAGTTGGAACTAATTTCATTTTGCAAAATCACATTTTATACATATATACAGAATACATAATTTTAACAGTTTCGTGGAATATTATTTTCATTCATGAAATCACATTTTCTGCAGAATAGATTTGTAAAATAATAATAAAATTTGTCATGCAGTGAACAAAGTAGTTGAATTGATTTTAGTTCCTAAAACACATGTCGAATAAAATATATTTGTATAAATATTTTCCCAACAAACTGATATACAGGCCCGCATGAACTTTTCTGTTATAGAATGTTATGGATTCAGTGTTTGTATAAATTACGACATATTCATTCTTGTGTTAAACGAATAAATGCGAATAACAAAAGACCTCAGAGACGGAATACATAATGTACAATTTTGTTTTCATTCACACTGTAATGTGCAGTGAAAGATACATAAGCTGGACTTTTTAGAAAATAATATCTTCCTTTTTTACACTGACATAACATATCTTAAATTCCTATATATTTTGTAAACATTGCTTGAGTTACCCAGATCTGACACTTTCTCAATTGCAATTGACTAACTCTACCTTATTATTTGTATATAAATATCGCATTGGACCTGACCTTATTTTCACCAAATATATAGAAATATAAGATATTATGCCTGTATATAGCTTTGTTAGTGTACATCAAGTACAAGTAGTGAAAGTAGATTTTTTGCGGGGTAAACACAGTTTATATCCCTTTAAAACCTACTGAGACGAGAACCCGGTCACAATGTATCTGGCATGATACATTCGACCTTTTGCAAGTTATAACTTTGGTATTATGTTTATAATATTTCTTACAAAATCAGCTACGGTTCCAGCTGGGGCTTATACCCAAACTACTAACGAGCGGTAATAGAGTGCTGAGTTTAAAGTGCCATGCTCTAACCACTCAGTAACTGAGTCCACCCAGTACTTTATAAGTAAAATATCAATAAAGGGTATGTATATGAATGTGCATTACAGCTGTTTACTGTGTTTAGTAGACAAAAGTAAATAATAGATCTTTCATTATGTTAGGAATGAGTAAAAATGAATTAGTATTGATCGATAATCGAAAATTTAAATGCATTAAAATACGACAAATTGGATAAAAAAATGAAGTGAGTTTTTAATTACCGTCCATACAGCTTAATACCTGGATAAAGGCTTTAAACGGTACCACGATGTGTAGTTGGATACCTTCGTCGGGGATGATTGGCAAAGGCTTTAAATAGTCATTTAGCATTTAATATTGATCAGAAAAAGTGCGACAAAAATAAAATTACACGTCATCTTATTGTAATTTGTCAAAAAAGGAGAAAAAACCGAAATAAAACTCTAAATGCAAAAAGAAGTTGCCTTGATTTAGTGCAATGCTGTAGTTTTCTCAAACAGTAATGAATCATATTATAAAAGGTATGCTTATAAACATGACGTATCTTTATCTCAGATAACTAAGTATTAGTCTTCAGGGCATCCAGAATACAAATCCGGTAAAAATGGACAAACACGGACCTCTGAAAATCAAGAGGTGGGATCAGGTCACATGGAGGAGAAAGCATCTCCTGTTGAAGGTCGAAATAATCATTTGCAAACGACTAAGTGGTACAGTGGGTTTCTTAAGCAAGATTCACAAAATGTACAGGAATCAAAGAATTGTATGCAAAATACAAATTGCTTAATTTTTCTTGAATCAACGTCTTATTGTAACAACAATATGAATTACATTAACTATTAGTAAATGTCGAAGACGATATTTGTTTTCTATTTTGAATACATTTAAATTATCTATCGATCAGTTTCCCAACCATGGCTGGATCTTGTTTCTGTTAGTTGTATTACAACAACTATCTCTTCCAATCCGCGTGACGACCCTAATGATACAGCTTTGCAATAGAGTTGGCTGGGTCCAGGAAATAGTCGGGTTCCTTAACTATGTATGAAAACATATATATATATATATATATATATATATATATATATATATATATATATATATATATATATATATATATATGTATATTTATATATATATATATATATATATATATATATATATATATATATATATATATATAAAAAGACCCTTTCATATGCTGTCATTAGGTATGTATTTATTCCACACGACGATCACAAAACCCTGTAAAACCCCAGGTTTGCCGAGGGTTTACAGTATTTTGGACCCTGAAGGTGGGATAAACGTATATTTAATGACAGCATATGGAAGGGTTTCTATCTCTCATACCTTTTCATAAATACAAGCTGATATCATAGTTTTTAATGTGAAACGTCGCCATTTTTGAAATCCTCGACCCCGTAAATGGCAACGTCGATGCAACAGAATTTGATTATCAACCCGTAATATTAGCTTTTGAAAAAATTGTGCATTGTTGCTTGATAGCAGCAGAAAAGCAACATATTTAGGGAAAAATATTGCGCAACAGAAAATAATGCAAAACCTAGCCTTTAACACTTTTGAATCACGAGGTAAGATATATTTTAGTATTAATGTAGTTCAACGATCCAGTTTTGATGGCGGATAAAACAAAATGTACCATCAGACAAAAGTAGAGTTGAGTTCACAGATTCAATTCGGTAAGTGACTTCACATCATACGTGTACAGGGAAGAGTTGGTCAGCGGTCTGTTGTGAAAGTGGGTTAACTTTCGATAACTATCTGAATCGTAAATGACTCGCGGTATCTTTGGATATGGGCATTGTTGTAATGTTGACGTTATTCGTACAATTGTTAAGGTATGTGTTTTAGACTAATGGGCTATACTTTATATTATCGGGGAAGTTTTTGCATCGATGTCATTTTGGGACTAGCTTTACACAAGGTTCATGAATAGAAAAATAAAATATTCATACGCATATCACGTGATATGTAATATACATGTCACGTGATATGTAATACACACAGATCATCCATAGGCGTATTGTTTGTGTCTACTCTATATCATATCGATAGATATGAGAAAAAAATATATATATCAAACTCCACTTTCAAAATTCAAATATCTGGGTCGAACGTCACCGAATTTGCTCAATATAAAAACCAATATTGCTTTGGGTCAAGATGTAACTACATGTAGATTCTAGTGTGACTTGTATCTGAATGGGATGCGTTAAGGGTTGTGTTAATTTGTGTTATACGATATGTGTACAAACACTGAACGGTATTTTGTATTCTTCAAAATTTAGTTTTTTAATGTGCGATGTGATTTGCACGTACGTATTTTAGATATTCAGCAATTTATACTTTTTATAGTTGCGAATAGATCAATTTAAATTAAAAAAAAAACATTTGTCAATATTGCTTCTATATTTTGGCTCTTTGCTTTGTTGGGAATGTTTCAGGTTTGATTAAGGCAAACAATAGAGGCGGCATGAAGCAACAAAGTGTATGTAAGTAAAAATGAAGAACGGTGTTAGCGTCCTCTGCCAGTATGCCACTCCCTAACAAGTGTTACATCGGGGCATCTTGAGTTCAATGAAAATGTCAAGTTCGGTGAAATTGTCATCCGTTACTTTTATATATGATTGGCGAAACGGAGTCGCTGGCTGTGGTCGTGCTCCAGAATACTATATAAGATTCCTGAGAGGGGAATTTCATATTGCTTAACAAGATTCCCATACTTTAATTTCTTTAACGGCGATTTCAAGCGTTCTACGTCGTAACCTTGTATAAGTAGTTTATTGGCAAGTCGTTTCGCTCTCAGAATAAAACAGTCATAAGAGGAGCATGATCTGGCATAGCGTATGAGTTATGAAATGAAAAAAAAACCCATAGGTAGCAGAAGATTGAATATTGCTACATAGAAACGGGAAGTTCGTGATATGGAAATTGAAATCGTCGCGCTTGTCATAAATGGAGGTGTGAAGTTATTTCCGATCGACAGAAGTAAATCTATGTAAGAAGATGTGTTGCTGTCTGTCGTCTCAGTGATCTCAACAGGATGAATGTTTAAATTCTGAATTATTTATAGACAGGACGTCGTCTTTATACCTGTAAGTAAAGTTAAATGAGGTGTTAACTGTTTATTTTCTTTGGATAGCAGAGATTGTTTCGATTCCGCTTCATATGAATACAAAAAGATGTCAACCAAGAGATATGCACAATTGATACACATTGGAATACCGACAATTTGTTGGAAAACTTTTTCCCGCAAAAACCACGAAAAATACAAGAAACCCCAGCATCTTGATGATATTGTCTTCAGTGTATTGGTTATTGTATCAGTGTTTCTTCAAAAAATAAGTTCCCCCATGACCTAACACTAAATATTATATATGCGATTTCCATTTTTGTATACAAAGGCGTTTTGTATAATAAATGATAATCTGGTTCTCAGTTTTTGATGTGGAATTGTTGAATAAAGGATAGAAAAATCAAAAGACTTGATGCTTGTAATATGTTTGAAATTTGTTCTAATAACTATTTTGAATTCTTGAGTATCCACATCTGATTGACTCCACATCTTGAGTAAGCCGATGTGCAGTACTTCTCAAGACCTCGTTTAATATGTGTAAGGAGTTTGGTGAGTAAAATAGATAAAGGCTTGGTGGAGCACTTAGATGACCCCGCAATTAATCGGTGTTTATAGAGATTTTTGTGAATCCTCGGAATCCAATAAATGTATGGCAATTCAAGCTCCGCGTCACTTGTCGGAATTCCAAACGAAGTGAGAACGGGTTTATGATTAGCTAAAAGGTGAGACTGTATGTATGGTTTCCAGGAAGTGTGTTGAGTCAATGTTCCTCTTTTAGAATGCTGAGGTAGTATCGCCTGCAGACAAATGTGAAGTTGTTAGATGCTTTTTCAGCAGGAACGATAATAAAATTTTCGTGGAGACGGGAAAGTTCTCTGACAACATCATGGTCACAAAAAATGAATTGTGTTTGGTGTTGACAGAATGTTTAAGTCGTCGAATTCTTCGTTGAAGAACATTACTGATCGACTAAATCAACTCTGAAAAGATATGTAAGTAAGTGCTTAATCCAGTGAGTAAGGATATTTTAACCTACCGATACGTTGCTGTTGGAAATCGCCATGTGAAGAGTTTCTTTTGATTTTAATGCAACCTCGTTTTCGATTTCGCGTCACTATAATACTATTTTAACATTTTATATATAGATCGATGTGCCGAGTGTTTCCGTTTCCCATGATTAATTAACTAATAAGATGTAATAGGACTTTATAAATACGACGAAAGTTCAGGAGAATACACATTAAGTGAGTACAGAAAAGTTTATTTATGATCATTACTCCTCGGAATGTGGCTTTAAAGTACAGTATGGCATACAAAGCACAAATGACAGACTGAAAAAAATAAATACACGTGAAACTAAATTAAACGGGAAGAGGAGGGAAATATTATAATACATACAGGTCTCTAATTTTTAAGGCATAAAATAAAAATTTACCAAGTCCCAGCAATTCCGAAACATTTTGGGTTGAAAGGAATTGAACCAATTTAAATACAGATGGTTTTCTGACATAATATGGTTTTAGTATTCTAAAACAACATACAGAGGACATAATATTAAGTTGAATTCGTCCTTTTTATCACGTCTATTGCAACACTTACAAGCTCTATTTTGACGTACAATATATCGGTATCTTCCACTTTCAACATAGAGCATGTGGCATGGCATACGAAATATTGAAATTAGTTTACAGTAATTGGTTGGTTAATTTGTAAAATTGTATACTTAAATTATTACCTAATTCCTTGTACAGAAAACATTTTGACGAACAAATTAAAAATTAGAATCTCATTATCAACGCGTTGCATAATCCGTATATCATTAAAACCGTTGTTTTCTAACATGTATTTGACTTGTTGAAGCCATGAAGTTAGTATGATATGTTTGTATGCAATGTCCATACATGTCTTCATATAAAGAATATTAGACGCAGTTCTATGTTTTCAGGATTTTCAACCAATATTTAATTATTCAGAATTTTCTATGA
Organism: Atrina japonica; assembly: GCA_030159075.1. Classification (NCBI taxonomy): domain Eukaryota; kingdom Metazoa; phylum Mollusca; class Bivalvia; order Pterioida; family Pinnidae; genus Atrina; species Atrina japonica. Next base: position 167,047 of record BROG01000257.1, on the reverse strand, counting down.
ATTATCAAAGGGGTCCTACCAAGCTAAAAAAAACCCCCCCAAAAAAAACAACAACATGCAGTATATTTTTAGAAAAGTGTAAATGCAGTTTTTAATATTTGGTGCGGAGTGAAATCCCCAAACTTCGCTAACATAAATGACTAACATAAATATCAAATAGACTGAGTTTGGTTCCCATATTTAAACCCATTTCCTTCATAGAGTTAAGTAATGAAAACTGACATTTTCAGCACTGGGTGGCTAATGTAGTTTGGGTTTTCAAAACTTTACCTGTGTAACTTATATTAAGCCCAGGAAACTTTTAACAAACTTTAATTCCCTCCCATTAAAAGCCGTTTCTCAAACTGATTCAATCTTCAGCTTTTCGGAAAACAACTACTTTTGTTCTTTCGACATTCACCTAAAGTTTTCATTAATCACAATATGTATACAAATGGTGCAGCATTGTTTTGTAAATGACCTGATGTTTCAACTAAATGCACTCTATCAAGTGCATAAATAGGCAGAAATAAAGACAGATCTTGTGGTGTTATGCAGAGGCAATTTGAATTTAAAAACTATTTTCAAAATCAGTTAGATGCAATGAAAACAAAAAGGGCGATAACAACTTACTTGGAAAAAGTCAGAAAAATCATCCATGGTTTTTAACACAACATTTAACATTTTTATATAAAGGGTGAATTGTTTTTAAACGTTTACCCGTGATCCCACTTCGTGTAAGTTTGAAAAAAACTTCCTATCTATACAGTCAAACGCTTTCCTATAGTCTACAATACAACAGTACATTTTTTTCTCCAGAAAGTATGTATTTTTCAATCATTACAAGTAATGTAAATATTACATACACAGTACCACTTCCCGGTTTGAACTCAAACTAAGCATCGGTTACAATATTTTAAGACACTCTCAAAAGTCATTCATGTAGAATAATATTAAAAGTTTGTAATAGACAACTCATCAGAGTAATACCCCTATAGTTATCAGTGTTGTTAACACCTCCTTTCTTATGTAAAAGAATAATAATACCGTCACATCAACTTTTTAAATTTGACCATGACTTAAGGAATTGAAAGTTTTACACAAAAATGGACTTAAGATATTTCCGAAAAGTTATAATATTCATTTATGAGACAATCATACCCTGGAGCTTTGTTCAATTTCATATTTTTCAAAACATTGTCTTTTTCCTCTATCAAAGCCTGCATCCAACTTCTCAAAAATACATTTAATTTGTTCTTCATTTGTTGAAATTTCATCTTCATCATCTTTTCTATAGAGAAATCTTTCGTGGGAAAGATATTCTATGCGGACGGTTTTCTTTATGACAGATCAGGTAGATACCACTTAAGATACAGTGTCTGTACTCCTTATCCTTACTAAATGTGTCCTGGAGAAAAGGAAGAAAAATTGTATTTACTAAACTTATCATATAATTGTGAACGTAATTGTCCCAACGGAAGGTTTCATGATACAGTTTATAGATGTAGATTACCCATTTGCTACATTCATTTCTATATAATCTAAAAAATTATCTTTGACACAAATGCATGTATTTTGTTTTTTTTAAAAAGGAAATTATTCTCGTTAAGTGTAAACAGTATAGCTCAAGTACTTGCCTATATGTTATAGGCCTATATTTCAACGGATTCAAGTCAAGCAGGCAAGTAGGTTTGCTTCTACTGTATTCACCGTGAAATACCTCTTCAATCTAAATACGTCTATTGAGCAACAAAATGGAGGCTCCAAATATAACGGTTGATGTACAGACGAATGATAATATATTCCAAACCTTCAACGGAATTCTATCCGGAATCTTAATAGGCATCGGTTTCCTTGGAAACACCGTTGCTTTTTATATTTACACATGTTTGATCTATGAAAATGTAAAATATTTCATTCCGTTTTTAGCTATGTGCGACTGCCTTCAGACATTCCTTGCAGGACTGTATTACTTTGTAGTAGGTCAATATTGGAACTGTCCGAATACAACACTATGCAGATTATGGATGTATCTTATTGGAGTGAATTTTTATTTGTCCATTTTCTTCCTACTCCTAGCAGCAATTCAGCTTTTCATTCTTGTGGTATGTGATCCTGGAAACAATTTAATATCACTCCGAAAAAGAATTCTTGCAGTGGCTGTAATAGTTTTTGCTCTACTTTATACTATACCAACGTTTACAGTGGCCGACATACATAACGTCGAAGTTTTCAGACCTGACAACCAAACGATGATTATGAAATTATGTCTTCCGATATCAAAATCTGGACTTACTCATGAAATAAAAGTATACTACCTTTGCGGTGATGTATTGACTCTTTTATTGATTTGCGTTCACATAGTATTGTACATTTACATAGGGATTTTCATATGTAAAAAATACTACAAATCAAAAATGGTCTCAAAATCAGAAGAAAGGCAACGTCAATCAAAACTCATCTGGATGTACCTGATCATAACGATCGTAACCTTTATCTTCTATATTCCACCCGGAGTGATTCGAATCGTGTTCCTGATGAAAGATTCTCAAAACTATTCATCGTTTGAATGGAACAGCATGGTGTTAGGTTACCAATTGTACCTTGTGGGCAGTGTTCTCAATCCGTTTGTGTATATATCTTTCGATAAGAATGCAAGGGATAAAATAGTTGAGAGATTGCCGTTTTGTAATTTGAAGAACTGACTCTAAGTGTGTACACTATAGTATAAGCGTTTCCATGGAGACATGTGAATAATTTAAAGAGACAATCTGTGTTTTTTACATTGAAATCATCTTTCTATCCTAGAATGTTTTAACTGAAATAAATGTCATTCCATTGTGTTGTAAAATGCAACCCGAATAAGAAGCACCGGCGTAAATAAGAGCTGCACCGTCTATAGGCTGATACTTTGCCAACAACTGCCTTAGACTACCCACTGCAAAGATGAATATCTTATTTTTTGAGAAGTTTAGAAGTTGAACTGTGGTATCAATGCAAAATATCACTTTAGAATAAAATAATCGACTGGAACCGAAACACCAGGTATTGTGTTTATGTATAGCGTCATGGACACAACAAGTCCACCTGCAAAGGCAACGGGAAGTGGGTATAAATATCTTTAACAATACCTATGTTAAAGATCATTTCTGTCAATAAGACTTCATCAGTCGAGGCGGATTTTATTTTAAAATATATTTCCCAATATTTACTGCTATGTAAAACTTGCGTTCTATGTTTTATATTCTGACATATTCTAAAATAAAATAAGACTTCGTATCATTGTTTATCTTTATTTGACTATTTTAAATTTACCAAACCTTTATATTTACTCCTTACCAAGATATTGACAGCCGTTAAGGAGACACTTCAGCAATACTGTACAGTTGCTTATTCCAGAAACGGTGTAAATCAGATGTGGATACTTAACAATTCTAAACAACATTTCGAAAATTTGAAGGTACACAATTTTTCTCAAATTCACAATATCAAAACATACGACGTCCCTACTCTTTACACAATTCCACATAAAATTAAAAAAAAAAACCTTTTAGCATCATAGACAACTGTCTTTTTTACTAAAGGTGGTACCCGAATTTAAATATCTAGTGATTGGTTATCATGATATTCATTATGTCCAATACCACTCTGATTCTACACATAAATACACTGAAGTTGATATAAAAAACATACTGGAATTTCTATTAGACAATATATTGTAATGTTCGGAGACGGGGTCTTTCAACAAACTGTCTGCATTCCATTGGGAACCAATTGTTAACCTTTACTGGCCGACCTGTTCCTTTATTCATACGAAGCAGACTTCATTCAGATACTGTTGCATCAAAAGAAAAAAAGCTAGCGTTGTCCTTTAATTTCACATTTAGATAAATCGACGACGTTTTGTCAATTAATAATAACAATTTTCATACATATGTCAATGCTATATATTCCAGCGAACTAGAAATTAAAGATACAGCAGAATCAAGCACACACGTTTCATACTTAGACATTTTACTTAGTATAGACACAGACGGACAATTGGCAACTAAGCTATACGACATACGCGACGATTTCGGATTTCCCATCGTAAATTTTCCACATTCAAGTAGTACCTTCGCATGGTCACCCGCATATGGAATTTATATTTTACAAATGATCCGATATGCCAGGCCGTCATCAACATATGAGCATTTCATATACACATGTAAAGTACTCACTGACAAATGATTGACACAAGGATATCGAAAACCGCGTTTGATGTCAACGTTCCGCAACTTTACAGTTTTGTTTGCGATTACTGTGTTTCACTAGGCGAAATGTTGAGTTGCCTTTTCGTTGGACGTCTATACCAATTGTGACGAGGATTCGTTCCTCACGTATTTCATTTGGACTTGACTGTGGACCGGTCGACAGGAGATGCTTACTTCTCCATGCCACTTGATCCCACCGCTTTATTTCCAGAGGTCCGTGTTTGTCCTTTTTTACCACATTTGTTTCTATGTCCTGGACATTCTATTGATTTATACTTTGGTATCTGAGATTTTTGATATTGATATCAAACTGAGCCAAGGTTAATGGTTCAAAACCTTGGCATGGACTATCCGTTCTATGAATTATATACTTATGCAATCAAATATTATCAGCTTTTCATAATTTGTTTAGACATCTGTTACTTCTTATGAAGAACCAAATTTTAAAAACCTTGTCATGAAATATCCTGATGTAAAACCGCATCAGTTTAGCTAAAATAATGGATAGAAACCCATGAGGGTTCCAAATGGGGCCATAAAGGGCAATCTTTAAACATCTGTTTATGAACCACTGAATAGATGTGTTTGGCATGCATGTTTGTTAAGTCAATATTCACAAATTAGTCGATGAAATTGAAATTGGTGCAAAAACTATCCTTAACAGGGTGTTTTAAATGACACATTTATGATTTTATACAAATGGATTATCTATTCAAAAGCGATTAACTTTACGTTCCTCACGTTTTTCATTTGGATATGGAGTTTATATTTCACAAATGATTCGATATGCCATGGCGTGTACAACATATGAAGATTTTATATACACAGGTAAACTATCCACTGACAAATTATTGACACAGGAATATCGAAAACCGCGTTTAATGTCAACATTCCGCAAATTTTACGGTCGGTATAATAGTCTTGTTTGCGATTACTCTGTTTCACTAAGTGAAATGTTGAGTTGACTTTTCGTTGGCGGTTGTTGAGACGTCTGTACCAATTGTGACGAGGATACACTCCTCACGTGATTCATTGGACTTAACTGGGGACTAACGGCGGAAGTGACCGGTCGAAAGGGGATGCTTACTTGTCCATGACACCTGATCCCACCTCCAGAGGTCCGTGTTTGACCTTTTTTTAACCGGATTTGTATCTATGTCCTGGACATTCTATTGATTTATATTTTGGTATCTGAGAGTTTTGATATTGATAATAAACTTGTGTCAATAATCTGTAAGTGAATAGTTTACCTGTGTATATGAAATTTTCATATGTTGAACACGCCCTGGTAAATTTGGATATATTTGTGAAATATAATATCCATATGGGATGTTACTACTTAAATGTGGAAAATTTACAATGGGAAAGCCAAAATCGTCGCGTTTGTTGTATAGCTTAGTTGCCAATTTCCCATCTCTGTCTATAGTATTTAAATGTCTAAGGATGAAGCGTGTCTGTTTGATTTTGTTGTATTTTAATTTCTAATTCGCTGGGATATATGGCATTGACATATGTATGAAAATTGTCATTATAAATTGACAAGATGTCGTCGATATATCTAAATGTGAAATTAAAGGACACCGCTAGCTTTTTCTTTTTTGATTCACCAGTTTCGGAGTGAAGTCTGCTTCAGGTATGCCAATAAAGGGGTACAATTGGTTCCCATTGGAATGCCAACAGTTTGTTGAAAGACTCAGAATAAGCGTGGTGTGTGACAAAATAAATATCATTATAACGAATCACTAGATATTAAAATTCGAGTATCGGCTTTAGTGAGAGAAAAAATAACAGTTGTCTATGATGCTAAATAGTCTTCGTTTAATTTTTTATGTGGAATAGTTGTGTAAAGAGTAGAGAAGTGGTATGTTTTGATACGGTGAGTTTGAGAAAAATCTTGTGCCTTGATAGGAATTTTTAAGTATCCACATCTGCTTTACACCGCTTCTGTAATAAGCAACTGTACAGCATTGCTGAAGTTTCTCCTTAAAGGCTACCAATAACGTGGTAAGGAGTTAAGATAAAGGTTTGGTAGAACATTTGCCGGATCCTGCTACCTACCGCTGGGTGTTTAGAGGTTTTATGAAATTTAGGGATCCAATATAAATATGGTAGCTCAAAATTAGTATCGGTTGTAGGTACATCAAAAGAACCTTATACGGACACGTGATTTTGAAGGATCTCGTCCTTTGAAAGTGACCTAAGTGTGTATGTAGAATTACCAGAATTCGTATTTAACCCTAGCTCTTCTAATAAACAATTATAGTATCGTGTCTTGCAAATAAAAACTATATAATTTTAGGCTTTGTCTACTGGGACCAGTACATATTGGTCATGTAATCTATCCAGTTAAGTTACTACTTCTGGATCACTAAATACAGAGAGATAACGTGTTATCATAGTTCCGTTAAGTATTCGAATACAAGATTTTATCAAATATCCTGTTATTCCGGCAACCGTCCAGAGCCGGTAGATACCATCAATGATACAATATTTGCACTCATTATCCTTATCAAAAATGTCCTGGAGAAAAGGAAGAAAAATTGTATTTACTAAACTTTTCATATAATTGTGAACGGAATTGCAAAATTGAAGGATTCTTGATATAGATTTCTAGATGTTGTGTAGTTTTTGAAGCGGTATAATAGAAACTATTATACATCATCTATGAGAAAGTGTCACCATTCAAAATCAATTTGGATACGATTTAAAAATTCGCTGTATAGAAAAATACAAGTACACATACAGTTACTACCTCATTTTTTGATATTTAATATATATGTTGGTGATTTTTCGGATATGGTCAATTTTTGTACTCTTCCTCTAAAAATAATCTATAATTGTAGATGTAAAGGCAAAATCCTCGTTTTTGAACAAGCCATATCATTTATAATGTACTATAAAAATTGAATTAAAAATAAAAAATTTACTGCTCCGTGACAAGGGCCAAACAAATAGGCAGAAATGGAATATCGTAGCACAAGTGTTTCAGCCTTAACTTGTAACATTTATATGTACATTAATAGTCATTATGTTGGTGTCAAAGTTATGTGTATGCATATAATGCTGATAAATCCAAATAAAGTATGAAAGAAAAGAAAAAAGAATTCCGAGTGCCATGGGTTTCCGGTACATCTCATCGTCTGTCCGTTCGGTGTCATCTAAAATTTTGAAAGTGAACATGCTGAATGGATTCATAATTCTTTGTCAGCCAGAATGTTGGAATTAGAAATTATTTTATTGTTTTATCTTGTTATATGTTTTAATTTGTAATTTAGACACATGCTAAAAAGTTTATGATATGACCAATTTGATATCATACTCCCTCTCAGCACTTGGTCCCGATATCAGCCTCGAACTTTCGGCCCTCAGACTTATATCGGGAACATCGGCTTGAGAAGGAGTATGGTATCAAAATAGAATATTATTATCTGTATTTACTGTGTTTAGTAGACAAGCGTTGATAAGGAATATCTAATTTTTAGAAATAAAAATTCTAAAATATAATAAAATGATTTGTAAATCGTGCTACTGTAATGAATGTTGAAGTGAATTTACAACTCCCGTCCATGCCGCTTAATGCCTGGATAATGGGTGAAACGGTGCTATGATGTGCACTTAGATACCAACATCGAATTTAAATAGGGTAGTGACACTTAAAATGCAGTTTCGTATACGGATCACTCAGGAGAAGCAGAACATTCAAACTAGCTATATCTCCCTGCCTCACAGGGAGGATCGGATTAGCAAGGGATTTAAGTAGTCACACAAGCTCGGTAAATCAAGCCAAAGCGATCACGTCTTATAATGGATTTATGATCCGTTTTGAAGATGCAACGTCACCGGAAAAAAACTTAAGGCACAGGGTATCATATTGATGTATATGTTACAAAACGTTATTTCAATATTTGCCTGTTGTTACTTGATGTAATACATAGCAGAATAAGTATGTTCTGTCCAGGGTACCATCATGACAGTCGATTAATTCATCCTCCGGTTTTATTCATTTGCTCCTAGTTTATTGTCTCTCTCTTTCAATAATTCCTATGGAATACAAACGTCTTCTTTTAGGCGCTGTGATGTGTTTGAGAAATATGGATTGTTTTTAAGATAATGAGTAACATGACCAAGATGAAGTAGATTATGACAGATTTAACTCACTGACTCCAGAAAAACATTAGACACTTCTGTAAATCAATGACTGGTCCGGTCCATATACGCCTTTAGGAGTAAATGGATTCCGAAAACAAATTCAAAGTTAAAATGTACAGATTTGAATTAATACAAGTTTGACATACATGTGTAAATATCAGGTTACAAAATTTGAAAAAATAAAGTCAGTCAGCCAATCAATATGTTCTACAGTCCTACATATGTATATTATCTTAATGTCGGATATTTGTGTTGGTCAGTTAAAGAGTTTCCTCATACATTAATGTATTTTTATCCTCTTCTCCGAATTTTTCACTACAAAACATTTCTATTCGTAATCTTTATAGAGTAGGCCTGAAAAATAAATATATCATAAGTGAGTTTACAAAAAATAACATAAAAGATATCAAGAATGATATTTTTCGACATTTGGAACTTAAACACAGGAAATATAGACCTTATTCGTAGGAGAATTTAATGAATTCCCCCGTGGGAGTGGGCAGAAAATGTCATCCGACGGGATGCCTATCATGTAAATCATTACACAAGTACTGAGTCGTGTGTAGTTGATGCCATACGTGCATAGTTTAATTTTATTTTACAATGGTACAAAGTGTGTAAACATATCAACCTAGGGAGTAGTTGTATACTAAACGATCGTGTATTGAATAAGTCTACTACCTCATAACTCATTGGATATTTACCTTTCATATCTAGAATATGTACTTAAAATCAAATCGACAGGAAAACCAAGTAAACAGGCGTTGTGAACAAGGACATGTAGGAAAGAAACGGATGTTTTATCTTTTTAACCTAGCATGCGACACAACACAATAATGTGTACAAAATGTTAATACGTAATTACATCATAAGTACAGGTGTACCTGAATGATTTTTGCTCAAGGTGATGAGGTGCAAAGCACTTCTAAACACACAGTTCTTGATAAAAATTAGGATAAAGAGATCACAGATATAGCTAGAGGTCACAGAATCACAATATAGATTAGGGATATAGAGATCATTAATATGAGACCACGAATATAGAGCTCACTGATATAGAGATCACGAATATAGAGCTCACTGATATAGAGACCACGAATATAGAGCTCACTGATTTAGAGACCACGAATATAGAGCTCACTGATATAGAGACCACGAATATAGAGATCACTGATATAGAGACCACGAATATAGAGCTCACTGATTTAGAGACCACGAATATAGAGCTCACTGATATAGAGATCACGAATATAGAGATCACTGATATATAGATCACGAATATAGAGCTCACTGATATATAGATCACGAATATAGAGCTCACTGATATATAGATCACGAATATAGAGCTCACTGATATATAGATCACGAATATAGAGCTCACTGATATATAGATCACGAATATAGAGCTCACTGATATAGAGATCACGAATATAGAGTTCACTGATATAGAGATCACGAATATAGAGCTCACTGATATGTAGATCACGAATATAGAGTTTACGTATACAGAGATCACGAATATACAGATCACTGATATAGAGATCACGAATATTGAGTTCACTAATATAGTGATCATGAATATAGAGTTCACGGATTTAGAAATCACGAATAAAGAGTTCACTGATATAGAGATCACGAATAGAGAGTTCGTGAAACCTAGTTTTTCTCAGTTAAACCTAGTTTTTCTCCTCTTAAAGTTTTTCTCAATAACCTACTTCAAGTGGAGAAAATAGATGTAAATGAGAAAAATGTGTTAGACATAGTTTTCCCACCTACTATAACTGATAAAATTTAGGTTTAATTGGACATGAATCATATAAATTGGTATTATAATGTATGGTTTATGCAGGTAAACTTCGATTTTCTCAAGTTAATGTGGATTACTAGAAAAACTAAGATTAACTGGACATCTAGGTTTAACTCGCAACTCACAGTAACTGGAGCAATACTAGGTTTAACTGGAGAAAAACTAGGTTTACTAAGAAAATCTGGGATTTACACATTATTGTGAATTTTGGCGTGTCATACCTTTTCGTTAACATTTGGATGATTCTACACATTTGTCAGTTAAGACAAAAATAGAAAAATATGGTCGCCTTTATTTTAATGGAAAATTATTGAGTGCGGCATAAAACAGTACTCCAAATTCAAAAATTCGGTTAAGACAGGCGTCACGTGAAAAAAATGTTGTTTTCCTCACTTGATACTAGTAGAAATGGTGAAAAGTAGGAACAATTACCATTGCCAGTATCATTTAACACTTACTATGCTTTAATATCTAAGATTTAAACTCGTCCAGGTCAAGAACTGAATCACGGAGTTCATTCCCGCAAGGTTATATGGATTTGACTTTAAGTTAACATTTACTTGATAAATGAAGTTAGATATTACCAGCTATACATGCAGTAAGGAAACACGCAAAGTTCCCGACGATCATAGCCCTCAGTACAAGTACGGATACGTCCGATTTCCTGGATGGAACCAATGCCGTCATAGCGCCTAGCAGTATACCAATGGAACCAAAATTTGAAAATCCACACAAGGCATAGGTTGCAATTATTTCGGATTTATTCTGAAAATCATGAAAATGAAATTCCTTCAAAAAAGAACATATCAAAAAATCTCAGATACCAAAGTATAAATCAATAGAATGTACATGACATGGACACAAATCCGGAAAAAATGGACAAACACGGATCTCTGGAAACCAAGAGGTGGGATCAGGTGCCATGGAGGATTAAGCATCCCCTGTCGACCGGTCACACCCGCCGTGAGTCCACAGTCAAGTTCAATGAAATACGTGAGGAGTGTATCCTCGTCGCAATTGGTACAGACGTATCAACAACCGTCAAACGAAAAGGCAACTCAACATTTCACCGAGTGAAACAGTAATCGCAAACAAGACTGTAAAAGTTGCAACATTAAACGCGGTTTTCGATATCCCTGTGTCAATAATTTGTCAATGAGTAGTTTACCTCTGTGTATGAAATCTTCATATGTTGTACACCCTCAGGCATATCGGATCATCTGTGAAACATAAACTCCATATGCGGGTGACTGAGGGATATTACTACTTAAATGTGGAAAATTTACGATGGGAAAGTCGAAATCGTCGCGTTTGTCGTATAGCTTAGCTGCTAATTTCCTTTCTGTGTCTATATTGAGTAAAATGTCTAAGTATGAAGGCTGTGTGCTTGATTCTGTTGTATCTTTAATTTCTAGTTCGCTGGAATATATGGCATTGACATATGTATGAAAAATGTCATTATTAATTGACAAAACGTCGTCGATATATCTAAATGTGAAATTAAAGGACACCGCTAACTTTTTCTTCTTTTGAATCAGCAGTTTCTGAATGAAGTCTGCTTCGTATGAATAAAGGAACAGGTCGGCCAATAAAGGGGCACAACTGGTTTCCATAGGAATGCCGACAGTTTGTTGAAAGACCGCGTCTCCGAACATTACAAATATATTGTCTAATAGAAATTCTAGCAATTTTTTATATCAACCGCAGTGTATTTATGTGTACAATCAGAGTGGTGTTGAACAAAATAAGTATCCTGATAGCCAATCACTAGATATTTAAATTTTCGGGTACCACCTTTAGTGAAAAAAACATTTGTTTATGATGCTAAAAGTCTTTCTTTTAATTTTTTATGTGGAATAGTTGTGTAAAGAGTAGAGAAGTCATAAGTTTTATACTGTGAATTCGAGAAAAATTGTGTGCCTTCAAATTTTCTAAAAGCTGTTTAGAATTTTTAAGTATCCACATCTGATTTACACCGCTTCTGGACTAAGCAACTGTACAGTGTTGCTGAAGTTTCTCCTTAACGGCTATCAATATCTTGGACATGTTATGCTCGATGAAACGCTTACAAAATCATATGACATAACATATCTACGTTTTCAATTAAAGAAGCAAGGGTCCAGTGCCAAAAGCAAGCATTTTGTGCATTTTATTATTCTCTTGAGAAATAAGATAAAGTAAATGTGATCAATAACAGTATTTTCTATGAAATGTCAATGGTATGGATATAAAACCAATAGCATGTGTTTTTGCATAACGGATACTAATACATAAAATCTTAGATACCAAAGTATTATTCCCCAGGATGTCCAGGATACATATAAAAATCTGGTGATATATGACAAACACAGATCTCTGGAAATCCAGAAATGGAATCAGGTGACATGGAGGAGTAAGCATCTACTGTTGACCAGTCAAACCCAAAGGAGATAGGTGAGGACGAAATCATCGTCACTATTGGTATAGACGACTCATCAAAACATTAACTCAATTTATCTCACAACAATTAACAAACACGTGTTATTGCAACTTATAATATTTTCTCTTGTTGACAATGGTATTGGCGTGAGGGGCTTTACTCTTGGGGGAAACTGGAATACCCGGTGAAAACCCACGGGATGGTGCTAGCGACCACCATATGATCTGACACTCTTCTAGTCACCTCTGTTACAAAATGTACAACTTACCGATATGATTCCTTTTACTAAAGTTTGGTTCATCGCAGGGAGGACAATATCATCTGCGTTGTAGAACCAATCCGTGAGATTTTTTACCTCTGTATAGTCAACGAAGCTTTGTTTGTTTTTGATGAGTTTGGATAGTTCGAAATAGGCCACAAATTCATTGGTAAATGTTTTAATGCCAATCAATTCTGCAATAGTTCGACAGTCCGAGATGTCAGTTCCCATGAAATAAGCAATCGGAAAAAACACGTAGGAGCAGATAAACTGTAATAAAAACGTAAATTTCTTATATAAACGATTGCATTTATTATCACAACAATAAATATACATTTTAAACATAAGGCCAATAATTCCAATAATATTCTTCGACATAACAGTAAAGCACTATGCTAATCACTTTCTATATAAGGTTTGCTTAATATTTTGATTGCATATACATAATATATTGCATATTCTATGGTGCGAGTCGAATTCAGCTAAAGCATTTCCATGATTTTGTTTGCTATAGTATTTAAGTTCTTGATTTTAAAGGTATGTTTTGTTTTGATGCAATCTCGCCAAAGAATGATGTAAAGAAGAATAGTGACGTAACTTCCGTATCACTCCAACGAGTCCAATAGCATTGCGAATACGGTAATTTATACTCGATATCCATTTGCTAGACTAAATAAAGATATAATGTTAATCTATACAAATATCCAAATATTTAGGTAAAACTGCAACATAAATTGGTCTATTAGATATGTCCAAAATGGCATAATAGGCGATGATGGCATTTGAATGAAAAACCTTAGATATAAAAATTCTCAGATAACAAAGTATAAATCTTTAGGATGTCCAATATCTGGTAAAAATTGGGCAAATACGGACCTCTGGGAATCAAGAGGTGGGATCAGGTGTCATAGTGGATTTAGCATCCCTCTTTGACCGGACACCCCCGTCCTGAGTCCACAGTGAAAATAATCCTCGCCACAGTTGGTACAGACGCTTACAAAAGGCAACGGAAAAGTTCATTTAGTAAAACAGAGTAATCGCAAACAAGAGTATTATACAGACCGTAAAATTTGCGGAACGTTGACATTAAACGCGGTTTTCGATTTTCCTGTCACAATAAATTATTGTTAGTGTGTAGTTTGTCTATGTATATGAAATGTTCATGTGTTGAACACGCCCTGGCATATCGGATCATTTGTTAAATATAAACGCCATATGCAGGTGATTGTGGAATATTACTACTTAAATGTGGAAAATTTACGATGGGAGAGCCGAAATCGTGGCGTTTGTCCCACATCTTATTTGTTAATTTCCCGTCTGTAAGTAAGCAAAATGTCTGAGTATGAAATGCGTGTGCTTTATTCGGTTGTATCTTTAATTTCTTGTTCGCCGTTATTAATTTACATAACGGCGTCGATATATATAAATGTCAAATTAAAGGACAGCGCTAGGTTTTTCTTCTTTTGATTCTGCAGTTTCTGAATATTACAAATGTATTGTCTATAAGAAATTCTAGCATCTCAGGAATAAATTCTGATTGTCTTGAATACCCACCTGGAATGAGAGGTGCTTCAATCCTACTCTTTCTCCGAACCAATCAAGTGTAACATTTACTGCTTTTAAAATCGACAGAAATGCTAACACATTTACAGCAATGGCTGAGACTATCTTTATGGAGGCTGTTGCTGAAGTTGATATAACTTCTATCACATTCCGTTCTTTTCTGATGGCAAGATAAAATTGAATCATAAGATAAATGAATACATGTTTTTATAATTTTTACTCATATTTTTTTCTGATTTTAACATTTGATGCTGAATCGATTCAAAATCTTAAAATAACATAGTAGATGCTTAAGTGTTGCATATAGATGGGACTGAGTGCATATGCACCGCAAGGGAAATCCCGATGAACTGGTTGTTAAATTTAGATAACTGTAGCGATTATTTGGCATCATGTATGTACAGTACTAATACGTTTATATAGATGAAGAACAAATATTATTGAAAGTAGAAATCAATCGTCTATCGTGATGCATTAATGTGTTTACATTTCATTAAAATACATACATACAAACGCACACACACACACACACACACACACACATACAAACACACACAGTTAGAGATACACATGTATATATAACCCTATATATTGCAAGAATCTGTATATTTTCACCAAGTATAATTCTCATAGATAGGTGATTTTTTATTTGTACTGAAAAAAAACTAATAACTTTCAATGTCTTACGACTTTTCCATTCTGTAAAAGTCTGCAGGAGATGATTTTTTAACTTTTGTTTCTGGATAAGACAGCTTAGATAAAGCAAGCGCCGCAGGAGCTGACATAACGGAAGCAGACATCAAATGATTGGCGGGAATCTAGAACACAACAAAACATTTAAAGCGGCATTAACATTAACTATGCTGTTTTCTAAAAAAAAACATTCTTTCCTTTTAACGTTTGATATACAATAACAAAAACAAAAGAAGATATACACAGAAATGAAACTTTCATATACAATTTGTGAAATTCGCTTGATAAACCCAGTTTGGCATTATTCTCATGCAATTGATTAATCCCAATATACAATTTGCATATGCATACCACACCGGGCCTGACCTTATTTTCACAAAATATATAGCAATATAAGTTTTTTTTATGCCTGTGTGTAACTCTTACCTGTTATTGTTCATCAAGTAAAAGTATAAAAAGGCAATACGTATTTTAGATAACACAGTTAATGTCCTGTTAACGTAAAGCGATATTGTACTCAGTTTTATTAAATCATATTTGTCAAACATTCATGGCAAATGAGTCATACTTAACAGTAAAAATAACATCGATGTATCATTTGTAAATCATTATCAATGGCGGATAAACTTTATAGTAATAACTTTGTAAATATTATTTTCTGTTAGTTTCATGCTTCATTTTTCAGTGCGGTTGGTATCCCTCCAACAGTTTTTCGCGAATATAGGAAGCAATAGTTATAAACAGATATAATGTCGACTTTACTTATTGACCGATACCAGTGGAGGAACAACCCTTAATCATACCACAACAACAGTAAAACGGTTTCAAATCTCATCCGACAAAGGGTTTAACAATGAAATAATATGTCTTTGCTGTGGATGTCCTCGGATTCAAACAAGGGGAATTATACTTGTCAGACGAAAGCAACATCATAGGACCACCGCGATGAATCCATTGTTTATGAATGAATATATCTTCAATTCTAGAATTTAAATATAATTGTTTCTGAATTTTAGACATCAAACATATAATCAAATCAAAACCCAAATTTGAAGTGAAACTGTGTGCATTTATGTGCAGTCGAATGCTTTGTTAAACACTTGTTAACATTTGTTTCCCTTGTGACGGTAGCAAATGTAAAAACCCTCGACCACACACTGCTATTCAAAAGAAAAAATCTGATATGAAATATCATCAACTAATGACGTTGCCTTCATGATATAGTGCATTTATATCTTTCAGGCAGTCTAAAAAGTAGAATATCACCTTTCGACATAAACCTTTCATACATACCCCAAAACTAATATAGGCGCCGAGAACACTTCCAGCAATTGTGGCAAACCCTCCCGTCATAACGACGTGCAATTCGGATTTCGTCATGTCCTTCAGGAAAGGTTTTATCATCAGGGGGGCATCTATCTAAAAGCAACATAAAACAATTGAGAATTAGAAAATATGATAAATAACTAAACCCGAAGGCAATGGTTTTAAACAGAATCACTTTCAATCGTATTTTGTGGCTAATTTTACACACTGTATAAATAAACTGTATCATTTTACCATTCCAACGAAAATATTTGCAGCTGTGGCAACGGATTCCGCTGGAGATGTTCCCATACAGAAAGCCAGGAACCTTCCAAGATTCCGTACAATAAATTGCATTACTCCGATGTAGTATAAAACGGAAATTACGGTGAAGGCGAAGACGGCAATTGAGAGAACCTACAACGGATAGTAGACATTATATAAAATAAATTCTCACATTTATAACAATCAAATAACAAATAATTATATAATAAAACTTCAGAAGATTGACAAATCATCAAATAACATTGTGAATCTAGGTTCAAGTTTTGACACATTTCACTTTGACATTCAGAAAATGAATAAACAGTAAACATGAAAAAGTAACAATGATTATTCGAAACTTCAAGTCTATTAAAATACGACAAACTGAGGATAAAACGGTCTCAACATGAAGAACAATTTGGAAACCAAAATAATTTTGAACCAGATGTCTAGAGGGACTCAGCGTTCCCTGTTAGCATGATACAGCCATCGCAAATTTCCAATGGACACCTGTCGAGTTCGGAGAAAATATCATCAGTTAGCTTTAGATCTGATTAATAAAAGGGAATCACCGTATATGGGTATGTCCCAGAATACTATTTTACATTTTTGAGAGTGAGACTTTATATGGTTTACCAAGGCCCCCGTGTCGACAATCAAACTTCTTTATTGACGATTTAAAGCGCTTAAAACGTATACCTGGATAAATAGTTTATTGACGAGTCGTTTGGCTGTTAGAATAAGCATTCATAAGAGAATTATGCCCTGGCATAATGTGTAAGCTGTGATATGAAAACGTCATATGCAGGAGAAGACCGGTAATAACTACAAAGGAACGGGAAGTAAATAATAGGGATACTGAAATAGTCACGTTTGTTATAAAGATGTGAAATTGACTGTCCTTCCCAAACGACATGAGTAGATTACAAGCGGACGTGTTGCTTTCTGATTGCGACAAACTTACATATATGTATTAATATCTACGGCCTTCAACTTCGCAATTTTGATTATCGTTCACCCCTTTTATCTTCCTATTGGTCAAATATTTTATATTCAGTGAACAGTCATATTTAAATTAGAGGTGAATTTATGAAGATTACAGACCACAAGCATATTAGAGGATTTCGAATTTTCCGTGTGTAATTCGACTTGATACATTGGTAAATATTGTCAAACAAAATTTGAAATGCCACATTACACATTCAACCTTTTGTAAGATCTCAACAGGTAGTTCTGTAGTAATGATTATTAACTATGACGTCATAGTAACTTTCCGAGAAAGGGGCTATAGATATTGGGATATCCACTAGTAAAAGGATTATTTTCTTTTGTGCTTTGAGTCTAAGAAAACTAAATCTTGATTTATGATTCTCACTTATTCTTCTTCAGTCATCATTTTAAAGAGAAAGGCGATTTTACCCCTTCTAGCATGTTGCAAAATGTAAATAGCATGGTGTGTTGGGTACAGCCGTGAATTTCATTCCGTTGTCCGTGTGTCTGTACACGCGCTTTGAGTTTTCCTATATAAGTGTGTGTGTGTATGTGTGTGTGTGTTTTCTTCATTTCCACAGATATATGTTTAAATTTGAACGTTTCATGTGGAAGTATATGAAATAATACAACATCAGGATAGTTTAAGACCTATGTATACCTTAAATGCTACAAAATGTTCTTCGAAATTCTGTCCAAAAAGAAATATTGCTCCTTCGTCGGCATACTGAAGAAACTCATTCACCCTGTCACCGAGCCATTTGAATGTCTGAAAACCCCAGTAGGTGCGCATGATAATTAGTGCAAATATGTACTGCAAGGCCATTCCCCAAAATACAGTATGCCAATTTACCTGTAGACAAAATAAAGTATGTAAAGTTGTGTCGCTACATTTTGCGTATAGTTAATCGATAATATGTTGTTTAAAATATCTTCATTATAATCCATCTTTAGTACCAGCGATAATGTATATTAATCAACTAGCATAAAACCCCAAATTTTTATCTGCATCACACCTGTTTATTGTAATGAAATTTAAAAACATGGGGTTCAGCTGTTTTAAAATATCCCACGAACGGACAGACAACAGTCAGTAAATAAAACAGTTCGAGTCAGTTAAGCATATGTAGAAACTAATTTCTCTAAACTATTTAAAGGTCACAGATACCACAGAAGTAATAATGTTCAGGATGCAATATACAAATCTGATGAAACAGACAAATATAGGCATCTGGAAATCTAGAGGTAAGGTGTGATGTTTTTTGGAAGATTTAGTATATCTAAGCTTACCCTTGCTGGATTTGTTGAAAATATATAGAAAAGAAATAAACACAAGACAAGTCCGGCAATCGAAATCAGATTCTGAGGATAGTCGATTAACACATCTTCAATTGTAACAGCTCCGAGTACTACGAATGTGGCTATCTTTAAAAACCTACAAGGAAATCGAAACACAGATAAACATTTTAATAAAACGGAGAAATTCATATATAATTTATTTCAGATAATATACAACTTTAACATTATTAAACATTATTAAACAGTAATAAATACATCAATGTATGAGTGATGTGTTATATATTACAACATAAAAATCTCAGATAATAAAGTATAAAAATTCAGGATGTACAGGACACATATACAAATCTGGTGATATTCGATAAACACGGACTTCTGGAAATCCATAGGTGGGATCAGGTGCAAACGGAGGAGTAAGCATCCCCAGCTGACTGGTCACACCCGCCTTGAGTCCACAGTCAAATTCAAATGAAATTAGGTAAATCCTGTTTTATTCGCTCTTTCCGTGAAAATATATTTATCGCGAAATATGATGATAGTTTGACGAAATGGGCATTACGATACCCGGATGTTCAGTTCAGTTTTGAGGATTTTTACATTGATTTTGACATCGATACGTTTTCCACAATTATTCGATATTAGTTTCGTAGCGGTGAGCAAAAACAATGAAAAGGATTAATATCAAGTCGTTAGAAGATCTCACTTTACTGAGAAGATAAACTTATATTTATTGCGAGCACCGCTCTTCAGAAATTCGAACATTTCACCAACTTTTTCGACAGAGTTGTAATACGCGGTATTTGCGACTGTAATAACAAAATCTTTATAAAAGAAATCTTATGAATGACGAGGTAGCCGAAAATCCAACCAGTTACTTTCCGTTTTCATAATTGCTCTAAAACCGGATAATCGACTGTTAGCAATTAAAAGAAAACTAAGTTTCGATATTATTTTTACGCAGCTTCAAACAATCATTTTCACACAAATGTTTGTATTTTTACATACCAGCTTATAGTAGTCATTAACTTTCGGAACCCACCGGTTTTCACTGTAGGCTTTATTTTCTTCTCCCACAATGCATCCAACTGTGTTTCGTATATACTTATCAAAGATTTTCCAACAATCAATGATATAGCTAGTGTTGAAACGACCAGCAATCTAATGGATCCTTCATCACCAAACGCATAGTAGATCGCATATGTAAAATAAGCAAAGTACAGTAATGCCAAGACAATCTTGACTGTGCTGACGATTTTCCGTCTATGATTTACATAAAATCGATGTACTGAAACATTGCAAGTATGTGTGGCACGAGTGCAACAATTTCCTTGAAAGTCGTCATCCTGGTCTGTCGGCTCGTTTTCAGGTGGGGTATCTTTAAGTTGCATTTCAAGTTTGGTTTCCTGTAATTGAATCTTAATTGAAATTAAAGTTTGTTTATTCTTACCTATTCCAATTTATACTAACAGCACGCTTGTTACGATGTTATGGCACGCCAAAATCACATTAATGAGTTAAACCTAATTTTCTCCAGTTAAACCTATTTTTCTCCAGTAACCCACATTAACTGGAGAAAAACTAATTCTATCTGAGAAAAACTAAGTTTAACTCCGCCACAATCACATAAATATATATTTGGTGTAGTTGAACCTAGTTAATCCTAGTTTTTCTCCAGTTAATGTGGGTTCCGAGAAAACTATGATTAACTGGAAAAAAATAGGTTTAACTCGTAACCTACATTGAATGCCGGAAAGCTGGGTTTAACTAAGAAAACATAGGCTTATCTTGAGAAAAACTAGGATTTACTCATTATTGTGATTGCGGTGTCTCTATCAATTAAAACTACCTTTTGCAGTTAAACCCAGTTTTTCCCCAGTATCCCACATTAACTTGAGAAAAAGTAGCTTTAACTGAGAAACACCAAGTTTATCTGCACCAAAATCGCATAAAAATTAGTATTTAGCGCAGTTAAACCTAGTTTTTCTCACTTGAACCTAACTAAGATTAACTTGAGAAAAAGAACGTTTAAATAATAATCAAATTGACTGGAGAAAAACTATGTTTAACTAAGAAAAACTAGTTTTGACTGGAGAAATCAAGGTTTAACTGAGAAAAACAAGGGTTAACTCATTAATGTGATTTTGGTGTGTCATACGATGTTATATTAATGGTTATTTTGATAAGGAATGTTACAGTTTTAAGTATTGTCAAGTAATTGTTTTCGCAGATGCTAAAATGCTTTCGGAAAAATAATCATTCGAGGTGGAGTAACATTCGGTGTTCTTTATAAATTATCAACATAATACCTAAGTTATTACTTTGCAAAAAAGGAAAACAAATTATAATAATAATAATGAAATACAAAAGAGGTCAGAACAAATGCTCCAGACGATTATTTCTGTAAATAAGACTTCATCAGTCAAATTTGAATTTAAAATATATGTAGAGTTCCGAAACAATAGGTAGTATCCTATAAGACTCCATCGATCATAAATTAAAATAAAATACTATGCTTATGGTTTGGGAAAATGGCGGAGGCATTCGTTTCTGTCATTATAATATAAAAGATCTCAGATACCAAAGTATAAATCTTTAGGATGGTCAGGACACAGATACAAATCCGGCTAGAATGGACAAACACGGACCTCTGAAAACCAAGACGTGGGATCAGGTGCCTTGGAGGAGTAAGCATCTCCTGTCGGCCGGTCACACCCGCCGTGAGTCCACAGTCAAGTCTAAATGAAATACGTCACAATTGGTACAGACGTCTCAACAACCGCCAACGAAAAAGCAACTCAACATTTGACTCCATGAAACAGAGTAATCGCAAACAAAACTATTATACCGTCCGTAAAATTTGCGGAACATTGACATCAAACACGGTTTTCGATATCCCTGTGTCAATAATTTGTCAATGAGTAGTTTACATCTGTATATGAAATGTTCATATGTTGAACACGCTCTGGTATATCGGATCATTTGTGAAATAAAAACTCCATATGCGGGTGACTGTGGAATGTTACTACTTAAATGTGGAACATTTACTATCGGAAAGACGAAATCGTCTCGTTTGTCGTAAAGATTAGTTGCCAATTTCCCGTCTGTGTCTATAGTAATTTAAATGTCTAAGTATGAAGCGTGTGTGCTTGATTCTGTTGTATCTTTGATATATCGTATTGGCATATGTATGAAAATTGTCATTATTATTTGACAAAACGTCATCGATATATCTAAATGTGAATTTAAAGGACAACGCTAACTTTTTCTTCTTTTGATTCAGCAGTTTCTGAATGAAGTCTGATTCGTATGAATAAAGGAACAGGTCGGCCAATAAAGGGGCACAATTGGTTTCCATAGGAATGCCGGCAGTTTGTTGAAAGACAACGTCTCCGAACATTAACAATATAATGTCTATAAGAAATTCCAGCATGTTTTTTTATATCAACTTCAGTGTATTTATTTGTAGAATCAGAGTGATGTTGGACAAAATAAGTATCCTGATAGCCAATCATTAGATATTTAAATTTTCGGGTACCACCTTAGTAAAAAAACAGTTGTATATGTTGCTAAAAAGTCTTTCTTTTAATTTTTTATGTGGAATAGTTGTGTAAAGAGTAGAGAAGTAATATGTTTTGATACTGTGAATTCGAGAAAAATTGTGTACCTTCAAATTTTCTAAAAGCTGTTTAGAATTTTTTAGTATCCACATCTGATTTACACCGCTTCTGGAATAAGCAACTGTACAGTATTGTTGAAGTTTCCCCTTAACGGCTGTCAATATCTTGGTGGTAAGGAGTAAAGATAAAGGTTTGGTAGAACATTTGCTGGATCCCGCTATGTATCTCTGCTGATATGGGGTTGATGAAGTTTAGGTATCCAATATAAATATGGTTGCTCAAAATCAGTATCGTTTGTAGGTACACCAAAAGAGCGTAATACAGACACATGGTTTTGAAGGATCTCGTCCTTTGAAAGGGAGCTACATGTGTATATGGGATAACCAGAATTTGTATTAAACCCTAGCTCTTCTAATAAACAATTATAGTAATGTGCCTTGCAAATAAAAACTATATTATTTGAGGCTTTGTCTTCTGGGACCAGTACATATTGGTCATGTAATCTATCCAGTTAAGTTACTACTTCTGGATCACTAAATACAGAGGGATAACGTGTATTCATAGTTCCTTTAAGTGTTCGAATACGAGATTTTATCAACCATCGTATGGCTTTTAGCCATTCAGACAAAGTGTCTGGTTAACTTCTTTAGAACAAGAACATCAGCATTAAAAAAGGACAGCTTTGCACAAATATATATAGATTATTGACTGTATATGTAATATTTACGCCCGCATTCTTGGTCGAACTTACGAGTTTGTTGTCTGCGTCAAGAACGAGGGTGTGGATGTTTCGATTTATACCGTTAATAACCTGTGTATCATATATTCGTATCAAGGATACAATGGTCATAATTTGAAATATAATTTTAATTCACAACAAATCAATAACATAAAACTTTGCATGTGTTTTTTTTATAACACGTGTGAATATGATATCATCGGAATATCAAAACTAGTTTTGGCATTTATGGTAGGATAATGTCCTTTTTCATCTATTATTAAAGGCCCATGACCGGCGATTTACGCTCAGTAAGGTTGTTAATTTTGTTTTAAATGGTAATATGCTTTGCAAAATATTTATATAGAGTTATTATCTTAATTACGCTTCTGAGTGATCCTCTGTTTTGTAGTAATCTGAGATTGAATTTAAAAAATGATATATACTCGTAACGACAATAAATACAAACGAAGTTGCGTAATATTCAAGGCAACCTCAGGTGAATAAGTTCAGCATATGGGTTATTATCATCTCGTATCCATCACAACTCGTACATAAGTGAATTGGTTGACTCGTACCCATGTTAGCTGACTCGTGCCCATAGATTAACTCATTCGTGATCATTGCCTGTTTGATTGCAGAATTATTTATGATGGTGTACATGTATTTACCAACAATGTAATTACTATAATGCCGTTCGGTATTGAATTGACATACAACTATCTGTAGAAATGAATTGGCTTTAGAAATACTTCGCTGACAGAGGTATTGTCCAATTCACAAAACGTTACAGACAGATTAACCTATGATTATCTTGCGGATGATTCTACTCAATTTATCGTTATGATAGTTTTTATGGAAAAAAAAACTTTATATTCCCCACTGTATACTTCTAGGTAGGATAACAAGAAAGAATGATTATTCTTGTCAGTTTAAATTTAATGTCTTTATTACATAAAATTTGAACGTGTACGGGTCAAGGAATGGTTCACGAGAGTACCCCTCGCCAGGTTATATGGATATAATGTGAAGGGGTCGTTACAATTTTCGAGCTTTTGGCGAATAGATTTTGGTTTCGAAAACAAAGAAATTTAGAACCCCCGAATGTGCATAGATGTTATATAGATGGGCGCCCTCATAGTCGTCAGTAAAACCACGGTCCGGGATCATAATGCACTTACCTAGCGTTGTTGCATGTACCCAAAATCACTCGTAGCTAATGAATATTTATAAAGGTGTGTGTTCAATTTATCGAATCACAGTAGTTGTGATCGGCAATGGAAGCTATATATATTATTACGGGTTGGAATGGGTGTAGCGAATCCGGACCGTGGTTTTACGACGATGGGGCTACCTATACTGTTTATAACAGTTCATGGCAAATTTAGGAATCACTATGTCGGATTTTTCAGTTGTTTATATGACAGAAGAGAAAATTGCTGTGTGAATAAGTAGTTGTTTTAGAGGAACCTTTAGCGAACATAGTATTAGTAAGATCGTCATTGCGCGTTATAAACTTCTTATGCCATCAAAAAGGTCTTAATTTTCAAACGAAATTGCACTGCTTTCTAACAGCACACAATTTCCATGTACATAGATATAATTTCAACCTACTAAAACACGTGTAACTTGTACGACATGGTCATTATTAACTGTTGAATATTTATTTTTTCTGTTATGAAAATATACTTAAGTTATTTTTCATGGTAGAAAATCCTGGGTGGTTTTTCTATGGTGAAAAATATTACCGTGCCTTATCTAGATCCGTAAAAAAGTTATCTGGAAAACGGGTAATTTTTCCTTCTGGTATGGGTTAATAGACCTTTCTCGAGTTCATTCTTTCTGTTACCATTTGTAATAATAGTATGCAAATTTAGAGAACTTCCAGTTAAACATTTTATCTTATATATATGTATATGACCTGGAATCTAGATACCATGCAGTGCTAGATGTCAGCCGTGAAAAGCAGTCTAGAAGGAAGTGACGGCACTTGTAGTCGTTACAAGAAAGGATTCCAACATCTATCAATAATTATATCTCAGTAGAAGAACTGAGACAAGATAATCATAGAATGTTGTTAATGTAAATATTACGAAACCGGAAGCGATCTTTCCCGACATTCTGTTGAACTCACATGATATGAACACTAACTATTCCGTCAAAACTGTACGGAATGGAACAAACGGAAAAAGCGTAACGGGTATTCGTGATTCCTACGTAGGAAAATGATCAAGCCCGGGTAGTTATTCTATGTGCTTGAGAACTAAGTCACCGGTGTAACCATTGTTTTGGTTACGAGTTAGTCAACCGTAGGCATGACTTAGCCAAAAAAGATACGAGTTGAGATGGGCACGAATTGGGATGGCTCAGAGTTTACCAACATTCCACAAAGAAGTACACACGATGCCATACAGGTAGCAAACAAACAAACACAAAAACAGAAAAGGAAGAGAAATAGAATCGATAATGAAACTGTGCTGTACGTTTAGGAACAGAAATAGAGCGTTGAAATATTTTGAGGAAGGAAATGAAGCTGAAAACAAATTAATAATTTGCCACCCTTCTTTGAATTTCCCCTGAAGCAACATCAATCTGTCAAGGCTATTTATATAACACTTCCGTTCAATCGTGAGGTCTCAAACTGGTCGGAGAACACCAATACATTCTTTTGTTTTTATCTATTTAACTTGAAAGTGGTAAAGGTATATGTATAGAAATACAATATTTTTATTTAGAAAAATGAATAATTGCAGTTTACGATGAAATACTTCCCATAATTTGACGTATATTCAAGTTTGACATGCTTTCCGTATCGATGTAACAGCAGTGTACGGTACACGTGCGATCGCTAATTACGAGTGTTTGTATCACGTTGTTTTGATCATATTCTGACTAATTGCCGTGTATGTGTGCACTAGTTTTGATCAGTATGTCTTTAAATTGTATTATGTATAAATCGGAGAACTTTTTACGATATTTCATGTAGTTCAATATAAGCTGGTCATGGGCCTTTAAGTAAATGTTAAACACAAGCAGGATAAATAACTACTATATATGTATGTCATTTTTTCACATACCTTGGGATCATGTTTCCATTTTTATTTTTCGAGCGGAACGGTTTTAAATATTTAAATAAACGGAAAACAAGAAACACATCAGTTCAAGAAATGTAAGTTAAACGATTAAAATGATAAAACATGATAGCAAAAAGCTAATATCCAATCATCCAAAAATGTAATATACTTGGTTGTTTTTTATTGACAATCCGTTAAAAATATCACACGAAAGTTTTTGCATTTATCCGATTCAAACGTATAGTTTAAAATCAATGTTGAGTTACCTCTTTTACAATATGGGTGTCATCGGAAAAAGCTGGGTTATCCATTACAGACATATCCGTCTTAGACACTGATTTCAGTTCCACTGACATGTTTCAGAATCTTCATTGCAAAATAAATAAAGAAACAAACAAAGCTGTTGAGAGATTTTTCTCTAAATCAAATAAATCTATGAGCATTCTACGGAAACGAATTAAATCAGATTACTTGATAGTACAAATAATCGTCATGAAAATATTTTAACTTCGTTAAAAATACAACAATGACAATAGAATTATATATATTATATATGTATAGCTCAAGTCATCAAATTGCGCAATCAAACTACATTATTATCCCGGATCAGAACACGTACAAGGTGCTACCTAGTACATTATAATTTGTGTACTTAGTAATATCATAAAATTTGAAAAGAATGTACAAAACTCAAGAAGGAAACTCATTAAAGGACAGATTAGAACCCCAATATGTAAGTTATAGATATTGTGCACATGAGTGTCTTTTCTTACACCATGTATGTACTGAACCAGGATGTTCATAACAAAGTACAATTCCTACGATTTAAACTATATAGTGCATTTCATCTTATCAGAAAATTAATTTAAAAAATGCAAAATATTTTGAAAGCACAACATACCTTTTTCACATATCACAGAATCGGCAAACCTCTGTTTTTCACAAAGAGATGGATCTGTTCGGTAAATGTGTTGTTTTTATTTATATAAATAAAATGTACCTGGTGCATTCACATAGATTGCACAATAACCCCATGTCAGTAAGGCTGATATTACACTATCAGACGACAGTTTCGAGTGTTACCTTTGTATAATTCACAGTGTTTTCAGTGTTGCCCAAAGTTAACATAAATCAGTCAGTCTTGTTGTCTACTCTGCTATATCTGAGGCATGTTTGTTCACGCGAGACCGTCAGAACTGTAGGTTTGATGTCACATGGTCAGACTTATCATATCTTTTCATTTCCGAACACCTCTGTTTCAAGTTAACATCCCTTTAGAAGCAATGCTATGCTATACAAGAGCTGTATTATCAAGTATATGGTAACGAATACACGTTGAAGTAGAAGAAGAAGAAAAAGGGGAGGATGAGTTGATTTTTATTGGATAGACATTTATCTGGAAGCTGATTATAAAGATAGATATATTTGTTTTACTGTAATCATGCAATACTTTATAAACATGTAGTATTTTTGTTAATATCTACGACTAACTGGTCTGTTGCTGTACTTAGTTATTTATACCTAATTTTCATACAGTCGTACATTTGAGTTACAATTATGTCTGTTCTCTGTATCAAATAGATGATACTTTTTCAGCATGTATGTACCGTACTTATCCTTTATCCTTTGATAGCTATAATGTGATTTACTGTATATGTAATGGGTGTATATGGATGTTTATATACTTAAAGGTCCATGACCGGCGGTTTACGCTCAGCAAGTTGTTAATTTTGTTTTAAATGATAATGTGATTTGCACAATGCTTATATAAAGTTATTATCTTCCCTTTAATTATGCTTCTAAGAGATTCATTGTTTTCTTGCAATTTGGGTTTGAAGATCAAAAACTGATTTTTACTCGTAACGACATTAAATACAAACGGAGTTGCGTAATATTCAAGGCAACCTCAGATGAATAAGTTTAACATATAGGTTATTGACATCACGGACCCATCACAACTCATACCTAAGTGAATTGGTTGACTCGTACCCATATTTTAGCTGACTCGTGCCCATAGATGAACTCATTCGTGCCCATCGCCTGTAAATTTTATTGTAGAATTATTTATGAAGGTGTACATGTATTTACCAACAAAATAATTACCATAATGCCGTTTGGTATTGAAATGACATACAACTATCTGTGGAAATTAATTGGCTTCAGAGGTACTTCGCTGACAGAGGTATAATCCAATTCACAAAACGTGATAGACGGATTAATCTCTTGATTATTTTGAGGATGATTCTACTCAATTTTCGGTTATGATAATCTTTATGGGAAAAAACTGCAACCGTAGCCATGATTTAGCCAAAGAGGATACAAGTTGAGATGGGCACGAATTGATATGGGTCCGAGTTTACCAACATTCCGCAAATAATAAGTAAACACGTTGCCATACAGGTAGCAAATAAACAAAACACAAAGGTCCGAAAAAGAAGGGAGTAAGAATCGATAAAGAAATTGTGCTGTGCGTTTAGCAACAGAAATAGAGCGCTGAAATGTTTGAGGAAGGAAATGAACCTGAAACAAAATTAATAATTTGCCACCCTTTATTGAATTTCCCCTGAAGAAACCTCAATCTGTCAAGGCTATTTATTAAACACTTCTGTTCAATTGTTGAGACTGCAACTGGTCGGAGAATACCAATTTAACTTAAAAGTAGTAAAAGTATTTGTATAGAAATACAATATTTTTACTTACAAAAATGAATAATTGCATTTGTCTGTGACATACTTTCCACAATTTGACGTGCATTCATGTTTGATATGCTTTCCGTATCGATGTAACAACAGTGACCGGTACACGTGCGATCGCTAATTAGGGGTGCTTGTATTATGTTGTTTTAATCATTTTCTGACTTATTGTAGTGTATATGTGCACTTGTTTTGATTAGTATGTCTTTAAATTCCATAATGTGTGAATCGGAGAATTTTTTACTATATTTCATGTAGTTCAATTTGACCGGTCATGGGCCTTTTATATACCAATAACAGCAATATTTTTACAAACACAACAAGGCCATATTGAGTAATAACAGGGATAACAAAATATTAGAAATACAGTAATATATGTATTTAGAGTGTGTGTACCTGTACTGACCTGTTTTTGAAAAAATGACTCCTTTGCCTTTGCTTTGACGTAAACCGGATGCGCCTCTTTATCATGGTAAACATAAACATATAGGATAAGTTATGTTTTTGTATACACGACCTTACATATATCTAAATTTAAAGTTTTCATTTATGTTTACTTAATTTTAAATTTATACGTGTAAATATAAGTTTGATTGTGTCTGTTTTTCTGCGTGAATGACTGTGTGTGTGTGTGTGTCTGTGCGTGTGTGATTGTTTGTGTATATGTCTCTGTGATTTCAGTATGTGTTTTTTTGTTTGTGTGTATGTCTGTCTGTGTGTGTGGATGTTTGTGTTCGTTTCTATGTGTGTGTTTGTTTGGAGGTAGGTATGAGTGTGTTTGTGTGTGTTTATGTTTATGTCTGTGCGACCAGTAAGACAGTTTTCCCCTTTCACATAGTCCCTAGCCAGGTGGAGATGGTGGAGATATGTGAAGTAAAAACTACCAATTGATAATCGAAACTCAAGTCCATTAGAACACGACAAATTAGATTTGTAAATGGTTTCAACATGAGGAACAATTGCGATTCACAAACTGGATAGGACCGGGTATCCGGAGGGAGTCAGCGTTCCCAGCTGGCATGTCACACCCGTCGCAAATGTTCCATGGAAACCTTTCTAGCTCGATGGAAAGGTCTAACTCGGTGAAAAGGTCAAGTTCGGTGAAAAGCACAGTTGGCGAAATGGGAGTCATTGTCTGTGGTCGAGCTCCAGAATACTATCTAGTAATTCTGATAGGGTTGGCTTCATATTGTTTAACAATATCGCCGTATCGACCATGAAACTTCTTAAACGATTGAGCATTGTAACGTTGGTATTATGTTTATAATATTTATAACCACTAGGTCGTTGCCACTGCTGGTGGACCGTTTGAGTCCTCGAGGGTATACATAAACCTAGTACCTGGTATTTCGGTACCAGCTGTTCATCTTATACTAAAGTAATATTTGGCACTGTTAACACCATTTAAATTCTAAAATTTTTCTAAAGCTAAGATAGTCATTTTTTACAGTGGTAACTCTTAGACGGATTTCGGCTATACCTTTAGAGATATTATTTGGCCTTGTATGATACCATTTTATCTTTAGTAAAAATTACATACTTTTCAAATTGGAGCTCATCTGATGAAGTCTAATTGACAGAAACGATATCGTCTTGAGCATTGTAACTTTAGTATTATGTTTATAATATTTATAACCACTAGGTCGTTGCCACTGCTGGTGGACCGTTTGAGTCCCCGAGGGTATACATAAACCTAGTACCTGGTATTTCGGTACCAGCTGTTCATCTTTTTTACAGTGGTTACTCTTAGACGGATTTCGGCTATACTTTTAGATATATTATTTGGCCCTGTATGACACCACTTTATCTTTAGAAAAAACAATATTTTTCAAATTGGAGCTCAACTGATGAAGTCTAATTGACAGAAAACGGTATCGTCTTGAGCATTATAACTTTGGTATTATGTCTATAATATTTATAACCACTAGGTCGTTGCCACTGCTGGTGGACCGTTTGAGTCCCCGAGGGTATACATAAACCTAGTACCTGGTATTTCGGTACCAGTTGTTCATCTGATACTAAAGGAATATTTGGCACTGTTGACACCATTTAAATTCTAAAAATTTTCTAAAGCTAAGATAGTCATTTTTTTACAGTTGTTACTCTTAGACGGATTTCGGCTATACCTTTAGAGATATTATTTGGCCTTGTATGATACCATTTTATCTTTAGTAAAAATCACATACTTTTCAAATTAGAGCTCAACTGATGAAGTCTAATTGACAGAAATGATATCGTCTTGAGCATTGTAACTTTGGTATTATGTTTATAATATTTATAACCACTAGGTCGTTGCCACTGCTGATGGATCGTTTGAGTCCCCGAGGGTATACATAAACCTAGTACCTGGTATTTCAGAACCAGCTGTTCATCTTATACTAAAGTAATATTTGGCACTGTTAACACCATTTAAATTCTAAAATTTTTCTAAAGCTAAGATAGTCATTTTTTACAGTGGTTACTCTTAGACGGATTTCGGCTATACCTTTAGAGATATTATTTGGCCTTGTATGATACCATTTTATCTTTAGTAAAAATCACATACTTTTCAAATTGGAGCTCAGCTGATGAAGTCTAATTAACAGAAACGATATCGTCTTGAGCATTGTAACTTTGGTATTATGTTTATAATATTTATAACCACTAGGTCGTTGCCATTGCTGGTGGACCGTTTGAGTCCCCGAGGGTATACATAAACCTAGTACCTGGTATTTCGGTACCAGCTGTTCATCTTTTTTACAGTGGTTACTCTTAGACGGATTTCGGCTATACTTTTAGATATATTATTTGGCCCTGTATGACACCACTTTATCTTTAGAAAAAACATATTTTTCAAATTGGAGCTCAACTGATGAAGTCTAATTGACAGAAACGGTATCGTCTTGAGCATTATAACTTTGGCATTATGTCTATAATATTTATAACCACTAGGTCGTTGCCACTGCTGGTGGACCGTTTGAGTCCCCGAGGGTATACATAAACCTAGTACCTGGTATTTCGGTACCAGTTGTTCATCTTATAGTAAAGAAATATTTGGCACTGTTAACACCATTTAAATTCGAAAATTTTCTAAAGCTAAGATAGTCATGTTTTACAGTGGTTACTCTTAGACGGATTTCGGCTATACTTTTAGATATATTATTTGGCCCTGTATCACACCACTTTATCTTTAGAAAATACATATTTTTCAAATTGGAGCTCAACTGATGAAGTCTAATTGACAGAAACGGTATCGTCTTGAGCATTATCGTCATTTGAATATTTATAACTCGTTGCCACTGCTGATGGATTATGAGTCCCCTATACATAAACCTATATACTAAGTTGTAATAGTAAAGAAATATTGGCACTGTTAACACCATTTAAATTCTAAAATTTTTCTAAAGCTAAGATAGTCATTTTTTACAGTGATTACTCTTAGACGGATTTCGGCTATACCTTTAGAGATATTATTTGGCCTTGTATGATACCATTTTATCTTTAGTAAAAATAACATACTTTTCAAATTGGAGCTCAACTGATGAAATCTAATTGACAGAAACGATATCGTCTTGAGCATTGTAACTTTGGTATTATGTTTATAATATTTTAACCACTAGGTCGTTGCCACTGCTGGTGGACCGTTTGAGTCCCCGAGGGTATACATAAACCTAGTACCTGGTATTTCAGAACCAGCTGGTACTAAAGTAATATTTGGCACTGTTCATTCTAAAATTTTTCTATACAGATAGTCATTTTACTCTATTAGACGGATTTCGGCTATACTTTAGAGATATATATTATTTGGTAAAAATCACCCTGTATGGAGCCACGATTATCTTTAACAGAAAAAACATTGTAATATTTTATAAAATTAAACCACTAGCTCATTGCTGGTGGACCGTTGATGAATTCTAACCTTGACCTGGAAACGGTACCAGCGTCTTGAGCATTAGACGGATAACTTTGGTATTATTTGTCTATGACAATATTTATAACCACTAGGTCGTTGCTCAACTGCTGGTCTAATTGACAGAAACCGTTTGAGTCCCCGAGGGTATACATTTAAACCTAGTACCTGGTATTTCGGTACCAGTTGTTCATCTTATACTACAGGAATATTTGGCACTGTTGACACCATTTAAATTCTAAAATTTTCTAAAGCTAAGATAGTCATTTTTTTTTTTACAGTGGTTACTCTTAGACGGATTTCGTCTATGCTTTTAGATATATTATTTGGCCTTGTATGACACCACTTTATCTTTAGAAAAAACACATATTTTTTAAATTGGAGCTCAACTGATGAAGTCTAATTGACAGAAACGGTATCGTCTTGAGCATTATAACTTTGGTATTATGTCTATAATATTTATAACCACTAGGTCGTTGCCACTGCTGGTAAAGGACCGTTACAGTGAGTCCCCGGATTTCGGTATACATAAACCTAGTGGCCCTGGTATTTTTCGGTACCAGTTGTTCAAATTATACTAAAAATATAATTGAAAACTGTTGACACCATTTAAATTCTAAAATTTTCTAAAGCTAAGATAGTCATTTTTTTTTTTACAGTGGTTACTCTTAGACGGATTTCGTCTATGCTTTTAGATATATTTATTTGGCCTTGTATGACACCACTTTATCTTTAGAAAAAACACATATTTTTAAAATTGGAGCTCAACTGATGAAGTCTAATTGACAGAAACGGTATCGTCTTGAGCATTATAACTTTGGTATTATGTCTATAATATTTATAACCATAACCACTAGGTCGTTTGTCCCCACTGCTAGTACCTGGTGGACCGTTTGAGTCCCCGAGGGTATACATTTAAATTCTAGTAAGCTAAGATAGTATTTTTTTTTTTACAGTGGTTCGGATTTCGGTATTTGGCCTTGTATGACACCACTTTATCTTTAGAAAAAACACATATTTTTTAAATTGGAGCTCAACTGATGAAGTCTAATTGACAGAAACGGTATCGTCTTGAGCATTATAACTTTGGTATTATGTCTATAATATTTATAACCACTAGGTCGTTGCCACTGCTGGTTGTTCATCGGTACCAGTTGTTCATCTTATACTAAAGGAATATTTGGAACTGTTGACACCATTTAAATTCGAAAATTTTCTAAAGCTAAGATAGTAATTTTTTTTTACAGTGGTTACTCTTAGACGGATTTCGTCTATGCTTTTAGATATATTATTTGGCCTTGTATGACACCACTTTATCTTTAGAAAAAACAAATACTTTTCAAATTGGAGCTCAACTGATGAAATCTAATTGACAGAAACGATATCGTCTTGAGCATTGTAACTTTGGTATTATGTTTATAATATTTATAACCACTAGGTCGTTGCCACTGCTGGTGGACCGTTTGAGTCCCCGAGGTTATACATAAACCTAGTACCTGGTATTTAGGTACCAGCTGTTCATCTTTTATACAGTGGTTACTCTTAGACGGATTTCGGCTATACTTTTAGATATATTATTTGGCCCTGTATGACACCACGTTATCTTTAGAAAAAACATATTTTTCAAATTGGAGCTCAACTGATGAAGTCTAATTGACAGAAACGGTATCGTCTTGAGCATTATAACTTTGGTATTATGTCTATAATATTTATAACCACTAGGTCGTTGCAACTGCTGGTGGACCGTTTGAGTCCCCGAGGGTATACATAAACCTAGTACCTGGTATTTCGGTACCAGTTGTTCATCTTATACTACAGGAATATTTGGCGCTGTTGACACCATTTAAATTCTAAAATTTCTAAAGCTAAGATAGTCATTTTTTTTTTTACAGTGGTTACTCTTAGACGGAGACGTCTATTTCGCCTTGTATCTATGAAAAAAACACATATTTTTTAAATTGGAGCTCAACTGATGAAGTAGATATATTATTTGGCCTTGTTTGATCCCCGAGGGACTAGTACCTGGTACTCGGTTATCATCTTTAGACCAAAAAGCACATATTTTTTTTTACAACTCTTTGGAGCTCTTTTAGATATATTACTGATGAAGTCTAATTGACAGAAACGGTATCGTCTTGAGAATTATAACTTTGGTATCATGTCTATAATATATACTAAAGTAATATTTGGCACTGTTAACACCATTTAAATTCTAAAAATTTTCTAAAGCTAAGATAGTCATTTTTTACAGTGGTTATTCTAGGACGGATTTCGGCTATACCTTTAGAGATATTATTTGGCCTTGTATGATACCATTTTATCTTTAGTAAAAATCACATACTTTTCAAATTGGAGCTCAACTGATGAAGTCTAATTGACAGAAACGATATCGTCTTGAGCATTGTAACTTTGGTATTATGTTTATAATGTTTATAAACACTAGGTCGTTGCCACTGCTGGTGGACCGTTTGAGTCCCCGAGGGTATACATAAACCTAGTACCTGGTATTTCGGTACCAGCTGTTCATCTTATACTAAAGTAAATATTTGGCACTGTTGTTAACACCATTTAAATTCTAAAATTTTTCTAAAGCTAAGATAGTCATTTTTTTACAGTGGTTACTCTTAGACGGATTTCGGCTATACCTTTGGAGAGATATTATTGGCCTTGTATGATACCATTTTATCTTTAGTAAAAATCACATACTTTTCAAATTGGAGCTCAACTGATGAAGTCTAATTGACAGAAACGATATCGTCTTGAGCATTGTAACTTTGGTATTATGTTTATAATATTTATAACCACTAACATTCAGAAGAAAATCATTCTTGGTAGAACGTATAAGTTGTGAAACGAAAAAGTCATAGGCAGGAGAAGATTGAATATTACTACGTAGAATCAGGAAGTACTTGATATGAGACTTGAAATTGTCGAAAATGATGGAACACACACACATGTACATACCGAATGCAATTCCCTTCATTGAAAGTATATTGAAAATCCCGGTAAATGCAGTCGCGTGCATTATATATATATATATATATATATATATATATATATATATATATATATATATATATATATATATATATATATATATATAGTAAGACTAAAATGATTAACGACACTGACAAAATTGAAGTCAAATTTTCGATTCAGCCTGTCCCTTCTTCCGGACTCGGATATTCAGCTGATGAAGTCTAATTGACATAAACGATCGTCTTGAGCATTATAATTTTGGTATTATGTTTATGATATATATAACAATAACATACAAACCACATACCTACACAAACTCACACGCAAGCACGCATCAAAACACAAAATTGAAATACAAATGAAAAGCTACATGTTTAATGGTGATCAAGATCGAAATCAAACAACTAAACTACCAACGATATAAAGAAATATGAATGTAATAAACAAATATGAAAAGAAAAAACAAAACTTTGAAACTAGCAAGAAACTATAAGAAAAACTGAGAAATCTGGTCTCTCAAAACGCGTTAAATTTACATGATATCGAACGTGAAACTAAACAAACCTATCTAGAACACTATAAAAGTATCAATATTTGACCACACACACACAGACACACACACACACACACACACATATATATATATATATATATATATATATATATATATATATATATATATATATATATATATATATATATAAATTGTTAGAGTTCCGTATGAAAGTCCATTATAGTAAAACCGATCAAGAAAACTTCTTTTGCACTAGCACTTTCTCTTGTATTCAGATCTTCAGGTTCATACAAACTGAGTACTACAATGAATGACGTCACGTGGTAAGAGACCATATATATATATATATATATATATATATATATATATATATATATATATATATATATATATATATATATAGTTGAAAAGGTAATCAGAGCGTAAAATAAACATGTCAATATACAAACAAAATAGATGCAGGTTTTCATGAAATCAATGGTGTTATATTACATACGAAAGATACAACGTTCATAATGTAGGGTAAATTAGGAGATAACTATGCTGCTTTTTGAAGATTTGCGGACGTCAATCGGTGGTGTTACTGTGGCAAATTGAGTTTACCCGGCGACGCGTAGCGAGGCTAGATAAACGGATATTTGGGAGAGAAGTGGTAACCTAGCTGGATAGATTACATGACCAATTGTTTAGCCTACTGGTCCCAGCAGACAAAGTCTCAGATAATATAGTTTTTATTTGTAAGGCACATTACTGTACCGTATTCGATCCATGTTTCCCCCAAGAAATAAAATCGCGAAAATTGTTTGCATAACTTTTTTCATTAAAATACCTTATGCTCTTACAGTGGCAAGAGGCACTACCCATATGAGTGTTAAGTGTTGTTCATAAATATCTAAAAATATCATAAATATACACTCTCTCATGCACACCGTTAGTCAACCGTAGTTTTGTTAAAATACTAAAGCCTGTGCATTGATTAAAATGAATGGTAAACATCTGATGAATGTACATTGCGTACTTTATTAATATTATATGTTAATAACTTGCGAAAAGGATGAATACACATGTCATAAAATACATACAATGTTGACGTAATATTACTATGTACATAAATGAGGGGAAATAAGTACCGGGATTTTGCATGTCAAAATATTTCTGACTTGACATATTCTAAATATTATAGACGTATCGCAAATGATATATCAAGACAGTTGCAGTAGGGAAGGTGAGAAAACAAAAACGAAGACGCCATTATGTAACATACCGACACAATAATGTCTGTCCTTGACACTACATACCTATTTGGATGTAAAACAATATTCAGAGTGTATTGATTTTAACAATTGCACAATCTTGAGATCTCAATTTGACTGGCTTTAAATCGTTCACTTTTATGTTAGATTACCAAAAACTGTGTAAAATACCAAACATCAAAAGTGAAGACGAAGCTCATGGTACCATGGCAATGTAAAAATAACATTGCTTAAATGCTGCTGTCGTTACAATTAACTTGTTTGCGATTACTTTGCTTCACTTAGTGATATGTTACTTTTGCTTTAATTACCTGTTCGATAGAATGTGCTGACTCGTCTAAAGCGATTGTGACGGGAATTTATTCTAACTTGTTTAATTTGAGTTTGAAAATGGATACACGATGGATCGCCTGGGTGTGCTTCCACTTTATCTAACATCTGTGTCTTCAGTAGGTTGGAGTTTGTTCTTTGTTCAAAAGATTTTATGTTGTGTTGGTCCACCTTGCGTTGTAATACCTTGGCGCAGTAAATAATTTCTAGTTTCAAAGACGGAAAAATATCGCAGAATATAATATTCAGGAAGCAGTGCTATCACTGATGCATGGAGATTGTATATCGCAATTATAAACAGGACACGGCGGATACAGGTAGTTTGTAATCAACTTATTCAGTACCTCTTAATAACAAACTACCTGTATTGACGGTGTGCTTCGGGACAGAGGTCCCGTGTCACGGTAGGTGTCGGCACGTTAAAGAACCCTAACTGCTCAATGGCCGTAAGTGCCGATCACTTTTGAAGCCCAAACAAACAAGCAAACTTGTATTTACCGTGAACTTCTCGATTTTCAAAACATACTTGCTTACAATGTGAAGAGAGCTTCGGTTATTCTGTTGTAAAACTGAACTAAATACTTTTCAAATTGACGACAATCATCTTTCACAAAAAACAACGGATTTGATTTATGACGTATTCATGTCGATTGATTTCAGTATAAACTACCTAAGATCAAAGGTGAAGACGAAGCTCGTGGTCTCTTAGCGATGTAAATATCATTCCATGTTATGGAATATGTTTTACTTCTGAAGAGTATGTTTTATTTCTGGACTTGGCACCATCAAACTTCAGAATTACTTAAGTTTAAAAATTTTACTCAACTATGGCTTATCCTGAAATCTGATTGGCTGAGCAGGCGAAGTTGAGAATATTCTCAGACTTGAGTAAATTCTGAAGTTTTATGGTGTCGGGCCCTGGTCTCTGACATTAGCCGTTTAAAATTCTCTCTCTCTATCTCCAGAATGTAATTAAAACAAGAAAAAGCAAAACTGTCAAGATATTTTTTTCTTAGGAACATGGTTAACTACTCCAGCGTTTTGTCATTTTATTGTACTAAAATAAACAACGGAAAACATAATTAAGTAAACAAGAAAAACAACATGTTTATTATAATTGTACGATAATGATTATTTTCTGCTTAAAATATATGTATAAAACAATAAACTCGAATATCTAAGTACACAATTTTAAAAAATGGCAAGACATATTTTTAACAAATGACAATATAAACGTTTTTACCGATTCAAATTTAAATTTTTCAAAAATTTAAATTTATTTTAATTTTTTCACTTTAAATTCATTAACTTAAAAACTACAATGTATATATCATTTGCCAAAATATTCTTTATTGTACAGCTACGGAATGTGCAGAGTAGTGTAATTTTACATGGGTTTAGTTACGTGGATAAGAAAATTTCCAATATCGAGGTAAAAATCTAATTGTCGACCCCGAGGATTGCACTTTCAGATTTTTACCAAAAGGTTGAAAGTTCCCTTTCCATACAACACATCCATGTTTGATTATATTTCTCTCATGCTTAAAATAAAGTTTGTCTGACGTAAATTCTAATGCATTACATTCTCAATACATAGACGTTCTACGTCATAACTTTCATGACGTCAACGCGCTTGTAGCTGGTGTGCGCCATAAGGGAATATGATACCTGTGCAGACTCGTTTTTGAAAATGGACTGTATTACCTTGGCCTTGACGGAATCCAGATATGTCACTTATTTTTAGATAACAATTTATACTTGTAGTCTATTCTGAATAAACATAACTGTAGATACGCCTGTCAAAGATGGGCTAATAATATAACCTAACATTAGCTTGTTGAATGAAAAAGTCTAACATTTCTATTTATGCACTGCATTCTTATTGCAGATATGACGTAGCACCTTTACGTCATTGAACTGTATTGTGGCCTTATAACCTGTGTAGCTTTCGATACCATAGGGGATAACTAGGAAATGAACCATGGGTTCACAGCGTAGAAAACACAAATGCAAAAGCTAAAACAGTTCGAATTGTTTTCTAAATATTTGGATCAATCGCATAAAAGAATTGTATTTCATCACTGTTTGCAAAATCATCAATATGAAGCATATAATAATTTATGGGTTTCACAAAATTGTGCGGCATGCTTTCGAAACATAACTGAACATTATGTCTTGCATTATCAATGTTTGTGAAGTCAGTCAATTCCTGTGTCGGCATAAGCGCATTCCTGTCTATACTTCACAACAGATATTTGTAAGGTTGCGCCATAACGAATACCAGTCTCAGACGTTTACATCGTAATGTTTTTGTTGATTACAATTTACCTTCGTAAAGTAAACCTGTAGAAGAAGCGAGGATTATGTTAAATAAAATTACAGAATAATATTGTTTTAACAACAAATGTATACATTAACGACAAAATGAATTACTGAAGAGTTGTGTGACATTTGCTGTAGAAGATAAAGATAGGGATAATACGAGTACTAATATGTGCTTGGAAACTACATTTGCACAACGATTACATTTTAGAAGAACAAAAGAATATAGTTGCAGAACACTCAGATTAATAGTTGCAAACCTTTTTCTGGATTTTATAAAAGAAATGAAGTCTTTTTATTAAAGTGAGGCGTATGGAAAGGGCTTTAAGTGGTCACGCCGCACGTTAAATTACCTCTGATTGATTGATACTAATGTAAGGGTCGAACTATGAATGTTATGATACAGACAAGTTAATGTAAACACTGTGTGTGTGTGTGTGTGTATGTGTGTGTATTCATTAATACCATCTGAAAGACTAGTACTATATGACTCTGTGAGAGAGATTGAAAGTTCGATATATGTTGTCCAGATTCAATAAGCAAACACATTTTCTTTGAGATATTAATCGATGAAATCTTTGTATTAAACATATACTTACCGGCGATGCATGCTGTCATAAAACAAGCTACGTTTCCTGCTATCATTGCTCGAAACACAACTTTTGTTATGTCACTCTTCCGTGAAGGTATCATGGCACCTAATGCTCCAATCATGATCCCAATAGACGATAAATTTGAGAACCCGCAAAGGGCGTAAGTAGCAATTACCACTGATCTGTCCTGTAAGCATTGCAAAATAACAACATTAAATACTCGCTGCCTTATTCGAAATGGTAATCGCTGGATGTCCATATATGTGACATGCTCAAACGTTTGAATATGCTCAACATTTTTTTGATAATATCTTTTTTACAGTTGTTACTCTTAGACGGAACTTGAAAAACATTTAAGTAATATTTTAGCCTTGTATGATACCACTTTCTGTTTCGAAATTTACATCTTTTTAAAATTTGAGCTCAATATTGACAACTAATCGTCTTAATCATTTATTTTGTCCCACATTTTTCCAAACTATACCTATGGTATTGTCTCTATAACATCTATAAAACATCCGGGCCATTTTCAGACTTGATATTAAGCATCTCAAGGGTGAAATACAAACGTGTCGGTTTCATAATCCTTGGATCAAGGATATAGTACCAGCATTCATGTATCTCAACAAAATCAACTCAATCTTTGTCACTAAAACTTTGCATTACGTTACAACTTTATTAGAGATTATATGACATGAATAAATAATTAGGAACATAGGTCAGAGATCGTGGGACAAAATCAAATGCACGCATACCGAAATTATTCCATTGGTGAGTGTAATATTCAAATCGCTGTATTCAATGTTTCCGTTGACCCAATACCATGTCCCTGTATAAACCTGTCCTGTAGCGTTATTGGTAGTGTTCGCCATGCTTTCATACCACGTGATATTTTTCTGATTGTCTATGTACTTTGACAACTCCGTGTAAGCCACAAATTCATTTATAAATGTTTTGATTCCAATCATCTCTGCCACACGACCGCAATCGGAAATATCGACACCAATCAAAAATGCTAGAGGCCAAAATACGTATGAACAGATGAGCTGCAAAATTATGAAAATATATTATAACTTGTAATTGAAATAAAGCATTAGACATTAGAAGTTGTCTGAAATTGGGATAACATTACACTTTGGTGATATATCATATAAACCTCAAGATGACACATTTACAAAGTATCCATGCTGCAGCACGTCACGATATGTCTTGGGGTATTAAGGTAAAGTTATTGTTTGTCTATACTACTCAAAGCTTCGTCTAAAGATATGGATTTATTTAAGATATGTCTCTCGTTGGTGTTGCAGACCTGGCGACATGTATAAAAAGTATATCTTTGTCAATGCTGCTACGTCTAAAGATATGTTTAGAGTTTTAGGTTCCTCAGTGCTGTTGACCCAGTGGCATGGTTATATCTAAGGCCAAGGTATATGTTTGTCAATGCTACTGCATCTAAAGATATGTCTATAGTTTAAGGTCTGCGTATGTCGGTGTTAGTTATATGTATAAATTCAAGGTCAATGTATATGTTTGTCAATGCTACAGGGTCGAGATATATGACTTTAATTTAAGGTCTGTCCGTTGGGATGGCTGACTTAATGGCACGTTTATACCCAAAGTCGAGGTATTTCAGCTCACAACTGCGTCTGTCAATAAATTTGCACTTCGTGACTTTTATTTAAGGACAAAGTATATAGTTCGTGATATGTCTTTTTCAAGGTCTGTATCTTGTAGAATATTGAATGATGTTGTAACTCGTACAAATTACATTTGTCTTGCAACATATCTTTACTGTAACTAGACAAAAAACGAAATAAAAAGATGTTCTTTTAATTTGAAGACTAGAATAACACGATGCAATGTTATTCAGTCCCTGGTTATCCCAGTTACCTGAAATGTTAGATCATTATCGTCTCCGTCCATTCCCAGGCCTGCCCGTTCCCCCATCCATTTTAGTGTTGCGTTCACAAACTCCAGTAACGCAACAAATGCTATCAAATTCACAGCAACATTAGCACATAGTTTTATGGATTGTGATGCTCCGTTGGAAGCGGCTTCTAATATGTTTCTTTCTGTCCTGAAAGGAAATATTTAATTCGCTATATCGATGGTGTGTTACCTATGAACGAAATGAATAAAATCTTGTTATATGTTTAAACACTTAAAATGCGTTTCTAAAATGATATTTCGATGTATTTTGTATTTTACAGTGAATATGTGACCGGTAAACAGGGGATGCTTATTCCTCCATGGCACCTGGCACCACCTCTGGATTTCCAGAGCTCCGTGTTTGTCCAATATTCACCAGATTTTTATATGCATCCTGGACTTCCTGAAGATAAACAGTGTGATATCTGAGTTTTTTGTATTATAAGCTGGACTCCCAGTGTGATATCTGAGTTTTTTGTATTATAAGCTGGACTCCCAGTGTGATATCTGAGTTTTTTGTATTATAAGGACTGCCTATTATCATTATTTTACGGAGTAACTTATTTGCCGCGAGCGAAGTTAATCCAGGGAAAAATATAACTACCTCATGATGCTTGTTGATATGAAATTATTTTCGTGTTTTATAAATATGGTATTTATTTTTCAAGCTAGGGTCGATAAATGAGGTTTTAAAGCATTGTTGAGGTGAATGTCTGGAGTTTGAATATTTTCAGTTATGCACCATGGCGATTGTGAATACGGAAACGTATTAGGGCCATCCTATTATTTTTTTTCTCGTATTGCCAAATTTAAGGTTGGCTTTTCCATCTTTTTTCTTGGAATCTAGATTTTGAATATTTTCAGTCATGCACCATGACGATTGTGAATACGGAAACGTATTCGGTCCTCCTTATTTTTTTATTTCTCGTTTTGCCAAATTCAAAGTTGGCTTTTCCAACTTTTTTCTTGGAATCTCCAACTTTAAAGTTGTTTTTTTTTCCAACTTTTTCTTGGCTTTTCGAACTTTTTTCTTGGAATTTCCAACTTACAATTTTTTTCTGGACATGTGTAGATTAATATAAATATGGTCTACATTTATAAACAGGCACTCGTACAGGGTGAATGGAATAAATTTGAATATCAATGACGTAGATTTCAATTTTAGGAGACGGTACAATAAGTAATAGCAATCAGGCGATTTTTCGCTAAAATACTGGAGTTAAAAGAAAAAATAATGACACATCTA
The DNA here is from genome assembly GCA_030159075.1 of Atrina japonica. Taxonomy (NCBI): domain Eukaryota; kingdom Metazoa; phylum Mollusca; class Bivalvia; order Pterioida; family Pinnidae; genus Atrina; species Atrina japonica. The sequence continues at coordinate 122,910 of BROG01000257.1, read as the reverse complement.
CATCGAAACTATCCTGAGGGGCTATGGTAGTGACTGATATTACCAGAAATTGGGCATATATTCGGTAAAATGTAGCATTGATACGAGATGTACGAGAGAAAAAAATGCAAAGGGTAATAGGAATAGAATATATATTAACTTCAAATAGCATGTCGTTATTGAACACTAGGTGATATTCGTAAGAATTACCGAAAGTTAATGTGTAATAGCCAGAATGATATCAAACTAGTATCACGGGTTACGTTTGAGGTAATTATACGCATGCGTTTATTATTCAAACCACCAGATGGTCTCTTTGGGATATATACGAGATAAAATGTTACATAAAATGGCCATGTAATTTTTTTTCATCTACGACAGGTCATATCGCTTTATTTAGCACGCATTTTTCAGTGGTCTTATCAGCACGCACATTGATTATACATCTCAAAAGACGATTATCTCAGCAAACATACATCATATGACATAAATTATCAATCTATCGTTATTGTACAAGGCGTGAAGGGTTATATTGGCTTGAAGACGCTGAATTGAGGCATCTTTATTCTTCAAAAATACTCCATTGACAAACTAATAAAGTTTGAAAACAAAGGGAAATTCAGCAGACAAAATCTGAATGATCCATTGTTTCTTTGTTTTAACGCATACAGATACATATAATTTTATAGGTATGCCAAAGATGTAACTCGTACAAAGGGAAAGCCAAGAAAAAATTTGGAAAAGCCAACTTTAAAGGGGGAAATTCGAAGAAAAAAGTTGGAAAAGCCAAATTTAAATTAAAATTGGAACAACGAGAAAAAAAAGTAAAATTTTCTAGAAAACAAATTGGAAAAGCCAACTATAAAGTTGACAAATCGAGATTTAAAAAAATTAAGATGACCCTAATACGCTTCCATATATAATACACCAAAGATTTATCTTGCCCAATTCTATTGGTTTATTACAATGATAGTTTTCAAATGAAATGTAAAAGCATTATTCTTGCTGATATTTACATCCTGTCAAAAAGTTTTATTAGCTGCAGGCTCCCCCTCTCTCTTTCTCTCTCTCTCTCTCTCTCTCTCTCTCTCTCTCTCTTTCTCTCTCTCTCTCTCTCTCTCTCTCTCTCTCTCTCTCTCTCTCTCTCTCTCTCTCTCTCTCTCTCTCTCTCTCTCTCTCTCTCTCTCTCTCTCTCTCTCTCTCTCTCTCTCTCTGTTCAAATACATGTATTTGTATCCATACCCGTCTTTCATTTTGTATACTTCTTCTTTGTTCGTTCTTGTTGCCTCTGTTTCCGGGTAAAATAATTTTGCCATGGCGAGAGCTGCCGGTGCCGACATCACTGATGCAGATAAAAGGTGGTTAGCTGGAACCTGTAATATGAACATATGAATACAAATATTGCCATAACGTGTTTTACCAAACTCGAAATATGATCAGCTAAAATTACAAAAGTTTAGACATGAGCGAACTTTGAAGGGTAACAACATTAAAAGGAAAACAAACATATCTTGAAAATCCAAAAGTTGGATCAAATACCACAAAAAATCCAGAAGTTGGATCGAATACCACAAAAAATCCAGAAGTTGGATCAAATAACACACGAAGAAGAATCATTACAGTTTTCTTAAAATTACACATAAATACTTTTCAGTTATAATATCTTATATATACAAACAATCCTTAAAATGAAATCAACACTCAACACACCCCATATAGTATATAAGCGGCCATCACACTTCCGGCTATTGTCGCAAAACCTCCAGTACATATTGCATGAAGTTCAGATTTTGTCATCTCGGGCAAAAAAGGTCGAATCAACAAAGGTGACTCTGACTGCAAATATATTTTGAATGAGCAACTACTAGAAAGCTGAAAATTGATCAATTGTTATAAAACTTTTGGATGGAACTTAAGACATGTTCATCATTATTATCATTTTGGTGTTTTCAAAATATATTTTCATTTTAAGTGCATTAAGATGACATCGATGACGTAATGTATTAAAATAGAATATAAATTAGAAAATGGAGATGAATTAGAATGACGCGAATATTCATATAATTGATCATTCACTTCTTTATAAAAAGAAAACAAATACATTTCAGAAATTACCTGACCGAGAAATATATTTCCTGTCGCATTCACTGATTCTGCCGCTGATGTTCCCATGACAGCAGCAATGAATCTTGCAATATGACGTATGATGAACTGCATCACGCCCAGGTAGTAGAGTATGTTTGTCACCGTGCTAGTAAAAACGATTACAGGAAGCACCTGTAACATACGGGTATGATCAGATGTTAGAATACTTCTCCGAAGTTATTCAATTCCGTTTGGTTTTGTCATACCAATTTGGGAAAATGAACATGTTTCCCTATCTTTTACATGTTGAATGACGAAGGAGATATAAAAAAAGCTAAGGAAAATACAGAAAATAGAGCAAACAGAAAATAACCTCTTATATATAATTCTGTAAATCAGATCTACTGCCAATTGTTACTGCGTTAGTAACAACTGGTTCCGTCTGAGAAGGCGCTGACCGAATAAAGAAAAAATTAATATAACACCGAAATTTTCTACTTTTCTTCACACACACAAACACACACATACTCACACACACACACACATACTCACACACACACACACACACACACACACACATATATATATATATATATATATATATATATATATATATATATATATATATATATATATATATATATATATATATATACACACGTACGCACACACGCACGCACGAACACGTCAACGAGGATTCGATATTTATGAACGGCTTAACAAGAAGTCAGATGAAGGCTCCATTCACTTTGAAGTTGCCAACTACCATGACGAAGCATGACGGAACTTGACAACCCGACAAAGTATGCTGAGGTAAATAAAAAGTTATTTTAAAAAAAGTATACACCGATGCCCCATATCTTTGCAATAAATATAGATAATCTTGATAAATTTGTAAACCTAATGGTTTTTTCGGTATTTTGATATATAGCCGGTATCATGAAGAATTATCTACATAACTTCAAAACCATGAATAACATTGTAATGAATACTTTCAGTAAAATGAATATTGAATAATGAAACAAATAAATGTACCTTAAATGCAAAATAATGGCGTTCATAATCTTGTCCAAAAACAAAAATAGCACCAGCATTAGTATACGCAAGAAATTCCTGAATTCTTTCTCCTAACCATTCAAAGGCACGATACCCAACTGTCCATCGAAGTATTAACAGTGCGAATATAAACTGCAGAGACAAACCCCAAAAGACTGGGCGCCATTTAACCTGTAAAAGTTTGTCACTTATTGTTATACGAATGCAAAATATACATTATTTTCAATATATATTAATTAGAGTGAAATTAACATTTATGCATAAAACAAGTATACTTCGCTGAATATGTTACCCATCTGGTGATATGGATTGGAAATGAAAAATGAAACAGGAAAACTTTTATTGTAATTGTCGCAGGTTTTTGTACCTTTGGCCAAATGCGGTAAGCATAAATAATGGAATGACGAAGATATGGTTATAACCGGAATATAAAAAAGAAACAATGAAAAAAAAAACCACACAAGCAAGAAAAGACAAAACAAACACACGAAACTAATTCTAGAAATAATGGTCCTGGGGACGAAGTTTGATTTTTCAACAACACTTCGTCTACCCAAAGATGTCTATCTACAACAGCAGGATCAGTCTTGGCAAAAAATAACAAAAATAGGACTCGTAAAAAGCAAGAGTAGATCACGACATGCACCAATATTTCTAGTTTTTCCTCCCGGTTACACACAACACTCACATTAAATCAGAAATATACGTAACCTTAATTAACTCATTCACACTTGAATATATTTATGGTATGCTCTTTTCCATTTTTTAGGAACAGTCTATTATGGTCTGTAGGGTTGAAAGGTCTAATGTAGAGGTTTGATGGCGCACCGAAATTTGTCATAATGTTTATTAACGAATACTACAATGCATAATGTCATACGTAAATTAAAGACTTACCTGTGCTGGATTGTGTGAAAATATGAAAAATAAAAGTATAAATACAGTCAGACCACACAAGCCAATTAAATTACGTGGAGTCTGTAGGGCGATTTCTACTATGATGAATGTTGCGGCAGCAATAGGTATTATGATGTACATTGATATGGAAAGTCTGAAATATTATAAACATAATACCAAAGTTATGGTTTTGCAACGAAAGAGTCCGGATCGTTTTTCCTTAATAAGACTTAATCAGTTGAACTTTATTTTACAATAGATATAGAGTTTTGAAACAGAACATATAGTAGTGCCATGCAAGACCTAAAATAACATATTTTCCAAATCTGTCAAAGTGTAACTTCTGTAAAATATGATGATAAACATATGGTACCGAAATGCCAGGTGCTAGATTTATATATACCCCGAGGGCTCATACAATCCACCAGCAGTGACCATGTGATTGTAAATATTATAAACTTAAAATCAAGGTCGTCGTTTTAGGCAATTTATTGCATATTTTGAAAAATACCGTCCATCGATAGCAATCGATGATGTTTACTTTTAATTACGGTTTACATATTTTTCTCGGTTATATCAAAATCTATAAAATTTATTACTTTGACCTTAACATTAATCCTTTATCTATCTATCTATCTATCTATCTATCTATCTATCTATCTATCTATCTATCTAAGTTTAACATAAAACTATCTCAGTGGACACGGTTAACGATCCGTCTGCTCTCTCTCTCTCTCTCTCTCTCTCTCTCTCTCTCTCTCTCTCTCTCTCTCTCTCTCTCTCTCTCTCTCTCTCTCTCTCTCTCTCTCTCACGAACCTTTTGTACACCTTCGCCTTGGTACTTTTGTCAATGTTGGCACAGCAATGGATTCTATCCCTAAATGTATTAGATATCCATCTGATTTGTAGCCACAACGTTACGATGATGGTAATCACTAGAAGTCGAATTGATCCCTCATCACCAAAGCGAACAGACATACAGTATCCAAAATATACAAAGTAAAGTACAGCTAACGTTAAACCAATGCATGCCCATATCGCTGTTTCATTGTTTTTATAGATGCCAATTATATTGTCTTGTAGTTTCATAATAACTTTGGTGCAGGGATTATCTTCATTGTCCTTGGTTATTATGTCATTATTAGCGAAGTAATCTCCGATCACGTGTTCCTTGAAAGAAATAGAATAAGAAAAAAGTGACGTCGAATCAAATAAATTAATGTAAATTAATTAACCTATTGATAAAAATAAAATTCTAGTATAATGTCGCTGTTGGGTTGATCTACAGCTCCAATTTTAACACGTAACTTAAATGTTAATCTTGGATAAAACACGTGGAAGTTAATACATTTCAATTACATGGAATATTAACGCGTTACATTTTTAATCTAAATAAAAGAGTTGGTTTGTTTCGTGTATTTGTATTTTGTTGTACGTTCTCAAGGTATTGTTCACATCTATGGCGGAGTCTATGTCACAAGAAGTGCCATAGATTTAGACTTACTTATTTATGAAATATCAATGAAATTAGGAGTAATTTGAACTGATAATAATGGCTCTCATTAATAAATGTTGGCGTAATACCCGATCACGACTTTTTGTTTTATTTTTAAAGTCAGTTTTAGAAGAATTACTCGTATCACGAATTCATCCCATAGAATGCCACTTGCATATCTATCGCCTATTAGTATATTATATAGTCATTAACTGTATATGTGCCTTCTTGTTTACAAAGACAATTTAATGAAAGCTTCACGATATACGGGAGGCCACTCTAATAAAATATATAACTTTACAATGGTTAATGACTTCCCGATTATCAGTGGTAGTAAGTATAGTGGACATCATAAACGACTATAATCGAAGTGTGTTGTTGGTGAATCTGCTAAGTTGCAATGACCATTTCTTACATAACATGTGATTTGTTATTTTTTTTTTCGATTTTATTATGGTTCGCATTCAGCTAGAATGTTAACTTTCAATGAATGCATCACATTTTGATCCGTAATAGAACGTATTCCATTGGAATGAGGTTCTTTCACAAGCCAAGTCTCTGACACGTGACCACTTTTAATAGCACATCTGGATAACCCGTGGTTATCATTTCTTATAACAATCGATTGGCGAAGGACATTCACTCCCTATTAGTAATGACGAAAATGACCAGAACCGAGAATTACAGACCCGTCTCATTAATGTCCCCTTACCACACATTCGACTCTGGCCATTTTACAAAAACTAAGCACGTTGGACGTTCAGGTACTATCGTTCTCACAACCCAGATGTAGTTTGTACTATAGCCTTAAGTTGTCCTTGTATGTGTAATAATTTATCTGTGTATATGTAGTAGATATAAGTATTCATAATATACCAATGCTTTATTTAAAAACAACGTGCGAATGTATCTTTAGTCTTGAACTACAGAAGTGCTGATAAAGCTGCCATAATTCGTTAAGGCAAATAAACTTAGGACTTACCCCAAGAAATGAAACATATAATCATGTCAAATTTTGTACTAGATTATTCACTACATATATATATATACCCGACATATCGCCCTCTATTATAACGAAACTATTTCTTGAAGACCAGATTTCCTTCCATATAATACCGTCGTTTTTTACGACAGAACCCCGAATACCGCCCTTGGGTGCCGCTTCTCCGGTACAAATGGTCATTTATACATAGAAGCAAAACCAGCTTACGAGTATAACAGTTTTCAATTCTCTCCGGGAAAGTTGGAAAAAATCGACACGTGTATTTACACAGTAATTATCACACATCAAGAAATAATTACAATTATACATAGGTGGGATGTATTTTGTGATTATGTATTACCGGTGTGCCAAAGACTTATTTTAAACAAAAACATTAGAAATGTTTCCGGGTTAATGTTTGGCCAACGTTGGATAATGGTCGTACCGTTGGCTGACAGTGGCGTTGGGTACATGCTGTTGTCCAAACATACTTAAGGATTGTTTTTCATTTTTTGAAATAGCATGGGATATATATATATATATATATATATATATATATATATATATATATATATATATATATATATTATATATATATATATATATATATATATATATATATATGCAACGGATCATGGAAAAAAATTCTGTGCAGCTGTGTAACATGAGAAATACATACAATTTTTAATTTTGAAAGAAACTATTGATATGACAAATCTGGAATACTGAATTCCAAACTTGCACCGTGTTTATCATATTCAATAAGTGAATTGGCATTCATTTGCAAAATCATTGCGACAACGAAGTACTCGGGGACATACTGTTGTACAAATACAGCGAGTTTCCGCTTCAATTCTGATATTTTTCAGAGGAATATACAACAAACAGTTTAAGTGTAAGTTAATAGATTGAAAGTAGCCATTTAACATTTTATATCAATCATCTGTGCAATGCCGTGACTTTTTCGGAAGTATTTTACTTTCACTTTCAGTGTACGTCTTCTAGCAAATCCTTCGTATTATTTGGAATGAAGAAAAATACAAATACTTGTTGTGAAATAACATACTTTAATTAGAATGTTGTGAAATAACAAACTTTAATTAGATTGCCATGACTCTTTCGTAAGTAATTCACTTTCATAATAGACTGCAGTATATATAGCCTGCGCTAGACTAGAGGCTATTTCTGCTACTAGTAAATCCTTCATATTAATAAGAATAAGATAAAATACAAATGCATTTGTGAGATAACAAACTTTGTTAAAGATATAGATCTATTGAAAGAACGTAAACATGATAGAATAGAATATGAATATGTTAATTTATAATTTGACACTGAAACTGAGTTTGAATTGAAACTAATCAAAGAAAGAGTAATTGAATTCTTTGTGTTAATGTTAAACAAACAGTTACTAACAACTGTATTGCTGAGAAAGCCTTCAGTGTTGATTATTCTTGCTGTTGCAGGTTGTTGATTGACCTGGGAGGGAACAAGGTGGGAAGTAGGAAGGATTGAAGATGAAAGCTGTGATGTGAGGAGCTGATTTACAAGAGACCTGATTTTCAATATCATCAGAGATGCTTGACAATGTTGCACTTACACATTTTTTTGTGCAATGGACAAGTTACGTTTGTAACTCTAACTTCTATGGTCAGACATGAACATAATCTCTCTTGACACGTACCCTGCTTGACTCATTGCAGTTATGGTTGTGGCTCGCCAACAGATTGCTGTGTACCTCTCTTCTCATCCAGAAGACTTCGCAATGTCGGGCACCCGTTTAGGCTGCATTTCACCCCAATGTTAAGCGGTTTTTATTGGGTAAAATGCTTGATAGCGACGTCATATCAAATGTTAGGTATACGTACATCCACAAATTAATATTTGTCCAACATTTAAATTAACATTTCCATTAGGGATCATCTGTTAATGTGAATAATACGGATATTCCCAGGCTCCATAGTATCATTTGCAGAAAGAAAAATTGTTGAATTTACATTTTTTTTAGTTGTTACTACTGATACAGTTGATTTATAATCTATAACGGAATCACTTGTTATATGTGCGATGTATAATGGTGAAACCACAGCGATTTCACAACTAAATCATACTTGAGTTATATGGCAGAAGTTTTGTGGAAGGTTGGAATCGCAATGTTATCCCAGCGTTGGTAAACATCTACATGTATACTGTACGTGTACTTATTTTAGCGGTATTCTAATATTAGCACCTTTTGCGTTCAAGTCCTTGCGCTAATTCAAGGGCAGCGCTAAACTTTATCCATCCTGTCATTTTGTATACACGACAAAGCTAAAGAAATTATTTGCGCGAATTCAAGATTGCGCTGATTAGTGTATACCCCCTGTGAGCGCTAAAATATGAGTGCGCTAATTTAAATACACATACAGTATTAATATAAAAAATCTCAGATACCGAAGTATAAATCAATAGAATGTCCAGGACATAGACAAATATCCGGTAAAAATGGACAAACAACGGACATCTGGAGTAATCATCCCCTGTCGACCGGTCACACCCGCCGTGACTCCACAGTTAAGTCCAATGAAACACCTGAGGAGTGAATCCTCGTCACAAGACGTCTCTACAACCTCCAACGAAAAGGCAACTCAACATTTCACTCACCGAAACAGAGTAATCGCAAACAAGATTATTATACCGACCGTAAAATTTTACTCTGGTGGTAATAAAAGTATGACTCTTCTCATTCATTATTTTATCATTTATTACCCCCACAATTTTAGACAGCGAAAGATATCATGCATTTCCTGAATGCTTCGTAAATAAATTCAACTTATACCATTAATGTTGTACTTATCATTGGGTGGATAAAAAGGTGGTTGAAATAAGTCAAATGGACTCAGAACTACTGCCCACATTAAATTTAGAGAGCCGTTTGGACCGGGATGCTATGATACCAATAAAATATAAAACTTGTTTATATCAAGGAATATCAAAAGGGGCACATTTGTTCGATGTTATTGAATATCAAATTTATTGGCCTAAAGATTAAGCTTCTTCACTGTGACAACAATAGTGTTGAGCTTCCCTACCTCTTCTCTGAATTTCCTTCACCATTACAAATATGTAACAATAGCTAATTCATTACATCATCACTCTAAAGTGTACAGGTATAAGAAACATTTTCTAAGATATGAGTACATTTACTCTACAAGTATACATCGGACAGTGCAATTCACAATATGGTGCTGGCCAATTTTTATGGTCACCATGAAATTTGATATGCGGAATTAGTCAAAGTTACAGGTCAAGCACACGTGTATTTAATTTTCATACTAAAAATGTTTTCATTTAATGTTATTAAAGGGAAGTGAATTCTTTTGTTTTATTACTATTGCATTACGTTTTCACTATTGTTATCAGTAATCTGTATGCATATAGTGCAAAATATGTTTGTTTTAGTGTTTCCTTTATATCATGGATATGGTGCATGTTTAGAGATTTATAAAGCAAGTGGAAAAAGATTGAAAATTACCTTAAAATTTACATATGCATATTGTATATTTATAATCTAAGAAAATAGAATTTGTAAAGATATCCAAAACAAAGATACTGAGGACACATCAAAGAACCAGCTGGGATTTAGTGTAGAAAGAAAAGGAAGGAGGAAGGAAAGGAAAGAAAGGAAGGAAAAGGAGAAAGTGTCAGATGATATCCACAATAAACATGATGATGAATCAGACAAAATTGAAAGTGAACATAGATATACGAACAATTAATCAATCATTAATCACATATTAAAAAATGAAAAAAAATTATCATAAATCTAATCACTATTACATTTTAAAATCAAGCTGATCTTATTTTTATTCGGATATTTTACAAAGCGCTGTATTTCCAGTGTTGCCACCATAGATTAAATATTGGACCAATATTGAGCCAACATTAGTTCTTACTGAACAATATGGAATTTTTGAATGCTTAACAAGTGTTCTTTTTTTGCAAAATTAATATTAATTGTTTCTGCATATCAAATTAAGGACCAATGGTAAACAAATATAAAACATAATGCTAACCAATGGAGTTTGGTCATCGCAGTACCAACGTTGGCTTTCAGTAAATATAACATTGGTCCAATGTTGAATCAACGTTGTCAGCCAACGTTGGCCCAATGTATAAAAGCATAGTGGGCCAACGTTAGCCCAACATGTTTTTACGTGTACACTCAATTTACAACGATGGGCAAACTTAAAAACAACATGACATGTTGGGCCAACGTTGGCCCACTTTGCACTTATACATTGGGTCAACATAGCGTAATATGTTGGCCCAACGATGGCCCAACGTATCCATGCTATCTGGGCAGCTCTAGATTTTCCGACCGAGGAGCATGTACGTCTACATGTACGTATATATATATATATATATATATATATATATATATATATATATATATATATATATATATATATATATATATATATATATATATATAGTAAAGCTGTTAATAAAATATATTTCATGAGAGCAGGAATTACAATATTTGAAGCATGATCCATAATATTGTCATAATCTACAATGCATATCATATTTTTACCTTTTTGAGTTCCAATGAATCATCTATCTCCAGCGCTCCGTTGTAAAATCCAGGTCCATTATTTTGACCTTTCTCCAAGCAATCTGCATGTCGAGTATCAGTTTGGATGTATGATACACCTTCAATATCTTCAGACTTGATGTTCTCCATCTCGATGTTATTGGATGTCATTTCTTTTGAGGAAAAATAATATGCTAAAAGAATGCAAGCAAAAGTAGTTAAAAATAATTGTTACAGTATTAACATGGAGACAATGTTTGCGGATTATCCATATGGGCATATTTAGTCTTATTATTTATATAAGAGTTTAAAACTAGGGGATAAATGTGTACTAAGATTAAAAAGAGGGTTCTACTATTGAACAGTGCTTGCAAAAGTGTATCATATATAAATATCAAATTGCAATGATTGAATAATCGAAAATAATAAATGCAAGCATGTTCCCAAACATTGAAAACATCTTCAAAATTAAATGTGCTATTTAAATATTAATGATGTGTTGTTAAATATGATTTTAAATTAATTTGTTTTGTTCTTTTTTTCAAAAATGAAATCCTTCACCACACAGACTCTTTTTCTAGCATGAATAAGAAATATAAATTGAAATCTAGGTTAATAAAATATAAAAAAACTTCAGATACCAAAGTATAAATCAAAAGACTGTCAAGGACATAGATACAAATCCGGTAACAATGGACAAACACGGACCTCTAGAAACCAAGAGGTGGGATCAGGTGCCATGGAGGAGTAAGCATCCCCTGTCGACCCGTCACACCCGCCGTGAGTCCAATGAAACACGTGAAAAGTGTATCTTCGTCACAATTGGTACAGACGTCTCAACAACCGCCAACGAAAAGGCATCTCAACATTTCACTTAGTGAAACAGAGTAGTCGCAAACAAGACTATTATACCGACCGTAAAATTTGCGGAACGTTGACATTAAACGCGGTTTTCGATATCCCTGTGTCAATAATTTGTCAGTGAGTAGTTTATATAACGAATCCGAACCTAACGAAAATAATCCTGAAAAAACTCTTACACTTGTATAATGAATCAAGAAGAATGTCCACGCAATTTATGAGGATCTATCATCCGCAAAGAGAATAAAGTATTTTAGTCGGATAATGTATGTTAACCGTTGTTTTATTGCTTTTATCGATAATGATTTAAACAGTAGTATATATCTTGATTGACATAAATATAGCGATATATGTGTAACAAGTACTTTCCTATACATTCCCTATGAATCCACAATGTATTTCGTCTTATCTTGTAAACTGTAAAATCCGTCTTCGCTAACTATTTGCAAGTCCTCGTTCGAACGATGACTGAAATACACAGGGAAGAGAAAATGGAAATCTTCCCGATTTTACATATATCACGATGTGCCACCCATTTACATTTACTTTTATATATGACTGACGACACAGAATTAAGTGTGTTGTGTCCTCAATCATATATAAGTAAATGATGACAATTTCACCGAACTTGACTTTTTCACTGAACTCGAGAGGTTTCCTGTAACATTTTCGACGGGTATGACATGCTGACAGAGGACGCTGTCTCCTTCCGAACGCCTGGTCCTCTCCCGTTTTGGATTCGCAATTGTTCTTCATGTTGAGATCATTTACATACATTTTACTCATTATCAGAAATCCATGGACACACACGGTGACTTGGTTGTTCAGTTGACGTTATTTTAAAATGTAAATATTTTATTAATTTATGCTCTGTCACAGACACCAGCCCTGTCTTAACCTTTACGGAACGTCATACCTAGTTTATGATATATAATTAACTGAATTATAAAGTAATTTACCATATCCATGGCCCTTTATACTTAAAATTACACATTGTGTCAATAATGCACGGATGTGACCATGCTTTAGTTTACTTTCATATCTTGAACTGATCTGCTGTTGAAAAGGTTTATTTTAAAAATTATCCTACACATTAACACATAAAAATTGAAACAGGCAAATATCACACACACAGAAACACACACACTTCATATATCTATCTATCGATCGATCGATCGATCGACCGACCGACCTACCAACCTATCTATCTATCTATCTCTCTCTCTATCTATCTATCTATCTATCTTTCTATCTATCTATCTATCTATCTATCTATCTATCTATCTATCTATCTATCTATCTATCTATCTACCTACATGCCTTTCTACCTACCTACCTGCCTGCCTGCCTATCTATCTATCTATCTATCTATCTATCTATCTATCTATCTATCTATCTATCTATCTATCTTTGTATGTATCTTTCTTTCTTTCTTTCTTTCTTTACAAATGGTTTTACCCCATTTGTATAAATTTCAATGAGCATCCCTATATTCAATATATGACATTTATAAATATTGTATAAATATAAAAAAACCACACACACCAAAGTATAAATCAATAGAATGTCCAGGACAAATCCGGCAAAATGGACATACATACACGGACCCCTGGAAACCAAGAGGTGGGATCAGGTGCCATGGAGGAGCAAGCATCCCCCGTCGACCAGTCACACCCGCCGCGAGTCCACAGACAAGTCCAATGAAACACGTGAGGAGTGAATCCTTGTCACAATTGGTACAGACGTCTCAACAACCGCCAACGAAAAGGCAACTCAACATTTCACCCAGCGATACTGAGTAATCACAAACAAGTCTATTATACCGACCGTAAAATTTGGGGAACGTTGACATTAAACGGTTTTCGATATCCCTGTGTCAATAGTTTGTCAGTGAGTAGTTTAACTCTGTATATGAAATCTTCATATGTTTTACACGTCCTGGCATATCAGATCATTGGTGAAATATTAACTCCATATGTGGGTGATTGAGGGATATTACTACTTAAATGTGGAATATTTACGATGGGAAAGCCGAAATCATCGCGTTTGTCGTATAGCTTAGTTGCTAATTTCCCGTCTATGTCTATATTAAGTAAAATATCTAAATATAAAGCGTGTGCTTGATTCTGTTGTATCTGTAGACTTTGAACGATTTGAATTCAATTGATAGAACTCGGCGATGATGAAAGGCAAATACCTGACAACAATACCAAGAATACCATGGCGGATGATAAAACGTTTAATCAAGTTTTAATATTATGCTTGATTCTCTATTGACACTTAGTCGGAACTGACCGGTCGGATGGGATGCTTAATCCTTATCTCACCTCTGTAATTTATTTCGTGTTTGTTCACAAATCATTGCTTTGTATAATGCTTTATAATGCTCAATACTGAAGATTGGAAAAAGCTTTAGCACGCGACTTTAGTTTATTTCTTTTGCCGAAACGATTCGAATGCACTTCTGTTAAAATAAAACAAGGTAACCATGATGCTTCTGTTCCAGTATATGTTATATGTTTATATGTTTTTACTTTTAACAGCGACATTATCAACCACTTGCCCATAATGTCGAATAATCAAGCAACAGACAAGTTTAAATTTGATATAGTAAATGCAAAAACCGATGAGATAGGGTATTTCTAAAATGTCCTTCTCTACGTACTTTCAGCAAGTTTTTCATTCCTAATTTGAGAGTACTTAACACTGTTTTGTACAAAAGATATACTGTGACATATTACCTCAATGTAACAATACAAATCAATCTCTTTGGAACATCAATAAACCATTGGATCCATTATCACTCGAAAACAAGTATACATGTGTAGACAAACGATTCTTCCGGGTATATGCTGCCTCGGTGACGGACAAACAATATGAAAACTGCAGGGTATACAACTCTGTCAAGTAGTTTGAAATACAAACTTGCTATATCTATTTACTTGCCGTGTGAAGACTTCTAATTAGGCACTTATTAAATGGATTTTTACGGGTAAATATTAGCTATTTTGATTGAAAATTAATAACATATAGTGAGATATAAGTTATGTTATCACAATTTGTAATATATATTTCTCCTGCATAAAGTAAGTAATGATTTACCAATTATATAGGGAGAGTAGGTAAATAGCAGAAATTTAATCTATTCTGAATTGAAATTCATTACCACTGTTAATTTTATTTACTGTTGTCGAGAAAGTATTTTTCAGGACCAATAAATGATATATATCAATCTCTTTATTTGTATCCTTCTATATGTCTGTCCTGATTTCTCTCTTTCGCTCCTTGTGTCTGTCTGTATTTTTCTATTTTCGTAGGCTGCAGGTCAAAACTAGATATTCAATAGTGCTTCTTTACAACTTGTTTGTATGCTATCTTTGGATAAATCAGATAACCGGGTTTAAATAAATAAGGACAAGTAGATAGGTTGTACGTGATCCTCACACGTGTTAGCAAATCCATTTCAATAGAATGTTATAGATTGCGTGTACCTGTCAAGATTATGTAATAATATCCAACACTTGGAAGGTATTATGAGGATATAGTTCTACAGCTGATCAATTTAACCATAGTTGTCCATTTTCTCTTATAGGCTGTGTTTAATATAACTATTAAAGCCAGGTATTTATGCAAAGTACATTCTATTTCATTTCCGATGAACGAGTGGATGTTTAGATGTTAAAAGAAAAACTCAAATTGTTTCTGAATGCCCAATAATATCTTGAAAAATGTTGCACCCTTCGTATTTAGAGATGAAACGGATTGCATAAGCATGTCTTATTCTGTAGTAAATTACTCATCTAAAACCTTGGGCTTCACAATGAGGTAAAATTACATTAAAATAAGACTAATAATTGCGCAAACTTAATTGTTTCCATGAGTTCTGCATTTAATTATGTCGTCCTAAAATAATAAAAAACAATTAAGATAACTTGCAAACCTTTCACGAACTGAAGCTAGCTTTGTGAGTTTGATACTGAGTTAATCCAATTTTTCCGTCTAATATATATATATATATATATATATATATATATATATATATAGAGAGAGAGAGAGAGAGAGAGAGAGAGAGAGAGAGAGAGAGAGAGAGAGAGAGACATATATCCGCACATACATACATACATACATGTGTATTTGTGTACTATGGCAATGACAAATTGTAAGTGTGGTTCGTGCAACAAAATGGTAAATGATATTGTAAAGCATATACTTTTGGAATGTGGGTCTACTAACCGTAAATGAAAGTGTGCAACTATTGTATGATGATATATTCTACTAGAATTTATTCTTGGTGGAATGTATAACGACAACCATCGCACAATTGTTACAGATGATGATAATCGATGGGATATCATAAACAAGTGTGCTGAGTATATGTATGAAACACGGCATGCCTTAATACATTGGCATCACCGTAACTAAATGTGTCAATACCATCGTTAAATAATAAACTTACTGTCTGAAATAGTACAAATATTAAAAGATAGATTAAATGAGATCATCTATGTATTAATATATGACACAATGGACATTAAAAGAACGTTAAACTTTGATATACATGATATGATGTAGACGAACAAATGGTATAATATTAAAAGTGAAGACATCTCTTGTAAATTTGCATATTTAAAACTTAATTATGTTTGTTATTGTTCATCTAAATGTTCATTTACGGAAGAAAATAAAGATATTCAATTCAAATCAATTCAATACATACATACATACATACATACATACATACATACATACATACATACATACATACATACATACATACATACATACATACATACATACATACATACAAAAAGGGGATATAATGAAGTTTTGTAGTTTCTTGTTGTTAACATCCATACTAATCTTACCTTGGTTGTCAGTTGCTGGACCTTTTTTTGTGATAGGGTCGAGGATGTAATCCGTTATGTTCTACCTTAATTACGAGTTTCTTCTTTTGAAATATATTGCGTTGTAATATTTAAATGACCAAACAAATTGATCACTTCTGTAGATAAGTCTGGTATTCACCTGTCAAACATATTTAACATGTTTAATGTACTTTAATGTTGCTAAGAAAGCAAATGTCCGGAGTTCGTTATTCCTAACGTCATTCCGAACTGTTGTCATGTAAGACTCCTTTGTCTTGTTAGCCGGAATGCACATTTTCAGATGAAGTTTTCCTTTTATGAAATTATGTATTAGTCGCCTTTAGACGGTACTAAATGAAATATACATTTTCAAACATAATTGTTTTCGACTTTTTAAACACAAATTCTCCCTGTAATTTAAAAGAGAGCCTTTTTGGCATCATCGACAATTTTTTTTCACTGAACGTATGCGTAGTACGTCAAAATTAAATATTTAGTCATAGGTTATCATAATTTATTGAGCCCAACGTTTTAAGGTTTTCAACCACTGTCGGCATTCCCATTGTGTCCCTTTATAGACTGACATGTTCCTTTATTCATATGAAGCAGTACGCATTCAGAAGCTTCCGCATTAAAAGAATAGCAATCTAGAAGTAGCCTTTAAATTCGTCATTTAGGTATATCGACGACATATTGTCAATTTACCACACTTAAGCATTAATACCCTGCTATTGCCTGCATATCGTGTTTATATATCGCAAATGATCAAATATGCCAGGGCGTGTTCTACATACAAACGTTCCATATACAGAGGGGAAGAACTACCTGATAAGACATTGTCATATTGTCATATGGACAATGAGCATCGCCCTTGATATCAAACTTCCGCAAATTGAATTGTCGGTATAATGATCATGTTTCACTAAATGTTGAGTTACTTTTTCGGTAGCGGTTGTTGAGTCCTCGTTTGAATTTTAATGTGGACTCACAGCGGGTACGGCCGCTCACCACGGGGTGCTTACTTCTCCACGTTACCTAATGCCACCTCTTTCTAGAGGTCCGTGTATGCCCAATATTCACCAGATTTGTATATTATGTACCGGGCATCCTGAAGATCAATACACTGGTATCTGTGATTTTTATTTTATTATGGAATAAGCGCTTATTACCAGCTACGAAGTCCCGTGGAATCGTTCATTCGCTGATCAAGACTAAGATCAAGATAATATTTTCTATATACATGCATATATAACCCTTTTATCATTTCATGATGGAATGTTAATTCTCACTGTATGTTATCATGGTGTCTATAGAATTTTATACGTTATGTAATTTGGCGACATTCAATAGAAAGGGTTATTTAACTTTGACAATTCTTTATTGCAAATTTGCTTCAAAGACACATCGACATTTATAATGCTTTGAATAAAATTGAGTAAAATCTATCAAACTGGTACGGAACTTGTCCATGTTTTGTTCCGTTTGAAAACAAATGAATAACATATTAAAACATATCTAGAAACATTCCCCACCAAAATTATATAAAAATGTGTTAACCTTGCGTCTACACCATTCTGCGTGGTATTTATGGTATAATGACGAAGTACTGACGGATATTCAAAATTTCAAGTCCACTGGAATACGACATATTAGATATAACAATGGTTCCAACAAGAATAATCACTAATCTGAAACGGGATGGGTCCAGATGAAGTTTACAACGTCAAAGATACAATTTTCAATTAGTCAAATGCACCTTTGGGATATACATTTGCGAAATGTATAATATTTAAGTAAATCTGACTAAATTGTACGGGGTCCACATTACGCTTTAATTCATTTAGTCAGTATGGGTTTGAGATTTAAGTTGATTTTGTAATTGTACTTGCAGAAGGCCGGCATTGTCTTCCCATGTACATTGTAACCTTGTTCTTCCCTCTACATTGCTGTCCACCATTATATTACTGAGAAATTGTTAACTGTTTTGTAAAACACCATTAAACAAATAAACTTAATTTGTAAATTTTCATAATGAAAGTGAAAGAATGTGAACATAATCTTGATAATTTCAGCATGGATGTCCAACCAGGTAAAGATAAATATAGGTCTGCTGATTGGACAAAAATATGTCCAATGAAATTCAGACATAATCATCGTAACCTTCCTTTATAGTGTTATCTTTGTAGTACTGTAAATGACCCCTATGTAATGGACGTTTCTATACTCATTTTTCATTTCTACCAGGTAATGTCGTGCCTGCATACCTATGATACACCGAAAGTCTTAACTCAATAACCTTTCTGTTGGCAAAATATTTTATATATTTTTACAAAAAAATATAAAAATTATACAAACTGAAAGAAATATGTGTGGTAATCATACTTGCACAGGTTTTGCAGTGCCTAGACATCAACCATCTTCTACACAACACTGTCACATGTTCATGTGCTTCATCTCCTTTCAAATACAATACATCGGGCATGTCATTACCGGCGACGTTTCTATTGTTGAAAATGAAAGCCTCAAAAATCTTATTTTCAGGGGCCAGAAGCCCGTTCCTTTAACCATTTCAGTTTAGTTAAACGAAGATTAAACGTTCAAACACGTAGAGACATTAAATGGCTGAAAACCATACGATGGTTGATAAGATTCGTATCCGAAAACTTAAAGGGACTATGTCGTTATCCCTCTGTATTTAATGATCCAGAATAGTAACTGAATGGAAAGGTTACATGACAATATGTACTGGTACACGAACGCTCAAATACATTTGTAAGGCACAGTACTATAATTGTTTATTAGAAGAACTTGGGTTTAATACGAATTCCGTAATCCTTATAGCTCACTTTCAAAGGACGGATCCTTTAAAATCACGTATCCGTATTACGCTCATTTGATATACCTACAACGGATACTTAGCTACCATATTTTATTGGATACCTAAACTTCATAAAACCCCATATAAGCAAAGATACATAAGGATCCAGCAAATGTTCTCAAACCTTTATCTTAACTCCTTACCAAGATATTGACAGCCGTTAAGGAGAAACTTCAACAATACTGTAAAGTTGATATCCAGAAGCGGTGTAAATCAGATGTGGATACTTAAAAATTCTAAACAGCTTTTAGAAAGATAACAATTTTTTCTCGAATTCCCAGTATAAATATGACTTCTCTACTCTTTACACTATTCCTCATAAAAAATTAAAAGACAGGACTTTTCAGTTGCTTTTTCACTAAAGGTTGTACCCGAAAATTTAAATATGTAGTACTGGCTATCAGAATACTTATTTCGTCAAACACCACTCTGATTCTACACATAAATATCATAAAACCATGCTGGATAGACAATATAATTTTAAGACGTGTTCTTTCAACAAACCTTCGGCATTCCTATGGGAACCAATTGTGCTCCTTTATTGGCCGACCTGTTCCTTTATTCATATGAAGCAGACTTAATTCAGAAACTGCTGAATCAGAAGAAGAAAAAGTTAGCGGTGTCCTTTAATTTGACATAACGATGTTTTGTCAATTAATAAATCATACATATGTCAATGCGATATATCCCAGCGAATAGAAATTAAAGGAATTATTAACGCTTCATACCATTTTACTTAATATATAAACACAAACGGGAAATTAGCAACGAAGTACGATAAACGCGACGATTTCGGCTTTCCCATCGTAAATTTTCCACATTTAAGTAGTAATATCCCTCAGTCACCCGCATATGGAGTTTATATTTCACAAAATGACAGGGCGTGAATTTCATTACAGAGGTAAACTACTGACAAATTATTGACACAGGGATATCGAAAAAATGTCAACGTTCCGCAAGTTTTACGGTTATAATAACCCTCGTTTCACTATAATATTTACGTCTGTACCAGGATACACTCCTCATGTTTCATTGGACTTTGGGATCAGTGGTGTGACCGGTCGACAATGCTTACTCCTCCATGGCACCATTTCCAGAGGTCCGTGTTTGTCCATTTTTACCGGATTGTATATATGTCCTGGATATTCTATTGATTTATGCTTTGGTATCTGAGGTTTTTATATATAATAAAATTAAAGTTCAATTCATTGTAAAATATACGCAGAATGAACAAAAACAAATAAACTCAGCCAGAAGAACCACATACAAACACAGAAAGTTCAACAGAGAGATTAAATTTGATTTAAGATTCCTGTTTGTTATGTCTACAAAAATGAAATATTATTACTCGTTGACACGAACGCTTACATGATAGTGTTGTAGGTATTAAGTAGTGGGGGTAGTTCTTGTTTTATTCACCATATATTAAAGTTAAAAACTCTCAAAGTTAAAGTAACTTTTACAATAGTGGATCTAAAAGTAAATGATATGCATTGGTGACGGCAGATAACAATATTCCCACGTAAATATGTAACTCAAAACAACAGGACTCAGTTGCATCTAGGTTAAATTTTTCGGAGGATTATAATTTAACCCAAGGTTAAATTCTGTTGCTCAATGGTTAGACATAACTTTTGATAAATCATCGCTTAGATATGGAATATTTAGCCATATTTTGAGACTCGGTTAAATTTTTTCCAATTAAATATTTGCAAAATGACTGTTGGTACTGTTATCAAAATTCAATCCTAGGTTATATAACCCTCGGTTATAATATTTAAACCAGAATGTTATTTAATCAGTGGTTAAATTTAACCAAAAGATGAACGACTGGGTCCAGGACGTTGACCACAGAATTATTAAATGGGTATACAAAGACACAAGCGAGAAGTTTGTCACTGAATTAGTGCATTTATGGTATTAATTGGGGATTCTGTGGCCGAGTGGTTCTAGCAGAGGTTTCTCACTTCCTGTCAGCATAGGTTCGAGCCCCGCTGGAATCTGAGGTGATTTTTTTTCAAGTTTGCAAGTTTACTTATGGACATCCGGTGGTCTCTTCCCGGTACATAGTAACCGTGTTCTCTCCTCCAACATTGAAAAATGGTCGCCACTGAAAAATTGTTGAGTGTGGCGTAAAACACCACTCAAATTTGAAAAATTCAAATTGAAAACGGTAATAAATAGAAAACATAATTAATCGATTTTCGATGGCAATTATTTCAAATGCGTTTGAAATTATGTAAAATCTAAATGATATGTATGAGTATGTAAATTTCTGTCATAATTATCAGGAAGCTTTAGCTGAATCCTAAATATAATAAGATGCAAATTATTGTCACTCTTATATTAACATAAACACAAAACCATGGACGATAATTCAAAGCAAAAATGAATAAATGATCAAAAATAAAAAATAAAAAAAATAAAAAAATAATAATAATAATAATAATAAAAAAAAAAAATAAAAGTTCAAACATGCAGACAACAAAATAAGTCCTAATTAAATCATTATTGTTTACCTGGGAATTTTCGTAGTTTTACGTCTACATATTCACCCGTCTGTAATTCGCCAAAATTCACCATAGTCCCATGGATTGCATGTATGCTGGTTCTTGTTTCATTTATTAAGCTTGAAAAGGTTAATTTCAGATTCACAGTAACAAAACACACGATGTTTCTACTCTTTACAAAACAATTCCACTTAAAAAAATAAAAAGACAAACTTTTAAGCATCATAGAAAACTGTTTTGGTTTTTACTAAAAGTGGTACCCGGAAATTCAAATACCTAGTGATTGGTGATTGGTGATCAGGATACTTATTTTTTCAAACACCACTCTGATTCTACACATACATACACTGAAGATAAAATAAAAAAGATGCTGAAATTGTCCAATAGACAATATATTTATAATGTTTGTGGCCTTTCAACAAACTGTCGGCATTTCTATGGGAACTATATGTGCTCCTTTATTGGCTGACCTGTTCCTGTATTTCTATAAAGCAGACTTCATTCAGAAATTGCTGAAGCATAAGAAGAAAAAGTTAGCGTTGCCCTTTAGGTACATTTAGGTATGTCGACGACGTTTAGTCAATTAATAATTACAATTTTCATACATATGTCAATGCGATATATCCCAACGAACTAGAAATTAAAGATACAACAGAATCAAGCTCACACACTTCATACTTAGATATTTTACTAACTATAGACACAGACGGAAAATTAACAACTAAGCTATACGACAAACGCGATTTGGCTTTCCCATCGTTAATTTTGCACATTTAAGTAGTAATATCCCACAATCACCCGCATATGGAGTTAATATTCCACAAATGATCAGATATGCCAGGGCGTGTTCGACATATGACCATTTCATATGCAGATGTAAACTACTTACTGACAAATTATTAACAAAGGGATATCAAAAACCGCGTTTGATGTCAACGGTCCGCAAATATTACGGTCGATATTATAGTCTTGTTTGCGATTACATTGGCTGAAATGTTGAGTTGTCTTTAAGCTGGCGGTTGTTGAGGCGTATGTACCAATTGTGACGAGGATTCGTTCCTCATGTATTTCATTTGGACTTGACTGTGGACTCATGGCGGGTGTGACCGATCGACAGGAGATGCTTACCCCTCCATAGCACCTTATCCCACATCTTGCTTTCCAATGGTCCGTGTTTGTCCATTTTTACCAGATTTGTATCTTTATCCTGGACATCCTAAAGATTTATACTTTGGTATATGAGATATTTTATATATACCAGAGATTGTTCCACATTTCAATATATAAATCTCAGATACCAAAGTATAAATCTTCAGGATGCCCAGGATACTACACTAGTCTGCTGACAAACACAATCTGTTTAATGGCAGTTGTTGGGTCGCCTGTACCGATTGGGTCAACAACGGACGGTTTCGGCAACACATTTAGATTTATAATTTGGCCTTTCGGAGAAATATCTATATCAAATTCGAACTCAACTGATGAAGTCTTATTGACAGAAACGATGGTGTTAGGCATTTGTTTCAGACCCATTTGAAAAAGTATTGTTAATGAAATTAGTACACATTCAATGCAGAACAATTGTTTTCTTATACAAGTTTATTGGTATACTGGTATACTGGTATACTGAAATACATTTGAATATTCAACTCTCTTACTACAATATGGAATTCATGAATGGAATATATAATACATCAACAAATCAAATCCATTTTATATTATGTGTAAAGCAAATTGCAATATCAATTGTATATAAAGCAAAAATTAAATTGGAAAGGACAGGTTTTATGTTCAAAATGCATTTAAAATGAATGAAATGATAGAGATTTAACGATTGTTTACTTTTGATACACTATTACATAACTGTGGATACAGTATCGTTGCTTTTATGATTCTGATTATGTAGCCATCTACGATTCTTATATAATGATGTCCAATTTTATAAAGTGGAGGGGTGAAGTATCGCTGATCTTTTCATGATCGGATTGAGTTTAACATCTAGGTAATGACATTGATACTGATAGGAGTAATCGTTCCTACATGTAACCATACCTACGAGTGTCTAGTTTGAAAGACATAGAATATGTGACCTGCATTAACTAAAACAAATGAGTAGAATCATGGTATGATAATCAAAAGGTTAATCCACCCTGCCAGGTTATGTGAATATGATGGTACTAATATACACAATGTCTAAACATGATAGTATGGTGAATTCCTGTACAGAATTGAAAGCAATGAGATCATGGTGTATGGTCGTGACTTTCTTTACATAGATGGTACTAACAAATGATTGTGGAGTTAAATGCTTATACTGTTTCACATTTACAGATATCTAAAAAAATCATAGCATGTGATATTGTATTTATAAATGAATATAAATGAAATATATCAACGGTAGATGTCATTTTATATTCATTCTGTTTTATATGAAGTTCACAAAACATTTCTGCCGGGAAATGTGAAGTATAATTTCACAAAACACAGAATATAATCATATACGTGTTTATCCGTGTAGAAATATAACACTTTAATTATGCTGATTATATGGAAAACTGAATACGTATATGTACATATACGATAAAACATTACATGTGTTTTATTATATCAGAATCATACCGCACTTTATATGTGTGAACTATATCAGAATCATAACACACTTTATATGTGCGTATAATATTAGAATCATAACACACTTTATATGTGTGTATTATATCAGAATCATGATGCACTTTATATGTGCGTGCATCAGACACATAATTTGCTGATGTGCGCATCATATCAGAACCGCGACTCACTTTAAATGTACTTATATGAGATATATAAAACGCACTTCCTACGTGTGCATTCTATTGTGAATTAAAAAACTTTTTTAGAGACAAATACGTTACTTTAAATGTAGTCATATCAACACGACCTATCTGTTTATGAAAACAAAATAGTGAGAAAAAGAATATCATATGTGTATACTATAGAGAAGAATACATTTTCCTATTAAAGCTAACGTTATTTAACGAACTCAGTCTAAAGCATTTATTCTTTATTTAACTGGTTTGATGTCAAACATTTCCCAATGACTTTCTTATACAACATTGTTCAATACAATTTCGACATAAAATTCAACATGTAAATGTCATTTGTAAAGCCTCTGTAAAATTCTGAAACTGAAATTCGTTCGTTTATTTTGTACTATCCAAATGAATAAATCTACAGAAAACAAAAACGTTTTTCTTCGTTTTGAATCACAACAGTTGTACGTTGGGTTATGCAACCTAGCCTCTTCCGTCATGTTAGAATACTCTGCTACTCATAATCTTTGTAGAGGAGACCTACAAGGTAAAACAGAAACATAATGTCTGGTAAAACAACATCAAAATCACTTATCAAAACAGTTCTAGATCATATGCAAATTTGTGGCAAGGGGGGAATCAAATATGATGCAATTTTACGACGAATTTCTAGTTTTGGTTTTCGTATTTTGTGAAGCAAATTCAAAATGGCATCTTGTATTTTCTTTAGGCACAATAAAACAGTCACCAAAACATGCAACATACCTGTAATTCCAACCTTTTGGAGAGACTGAAAATGCAGCCTTTAATGTTAGGTGAGGTGGTCGCCTTAGTCAGGCGGACTTTAAGCGAAATTCTAATGTATTATTAATACAATTATTTTTAAAAGTTATTACCTGCAATACAAGCTGTGAGGAAACATGCAACATTCCCGCAAATCATCGCTCTAAATACTATTTTAGAGAGATCACTTTTTCGCTTTGGAGCCATCGCTGTTAGTCCACCAAGCAAAATACCCATGGATCCAAAGTTTGAAAATCCACACAAAGCGTAAGTGGCAATAGCTTCTGATTTATCCTAAAATTTAGATTATTTGAAACTAACATATAATGATACATATAATGATACATGTAATGATACATTTGATTCATGTAGGGATATATGTAATGTTACATGTAATGATACATTTAATGATACATTTAATGATACAATTACAAAGGTTCACACCTGTTGCTAAATAACACAAAAGTTAAATAGTCAAAAGCGAGTTAAAATTCTATTTATATCTGTAAAGAGGCACACAAAACAAAACAGATAATGTTGGTGATAATATTTGACATGTTGCAGAAGTAAGCTTCCGAACTATGTTGATGCTACAAAGGCAACAGATGAGTTGATATGGAGCTGATTCCATACAGTTGGATTTATTTATGCAAACATTGTCCGTATCAAAAAAGTAAGCAACTATATCATCTAAGATTTTAAACTTAAAACTTGAGAGAGAGAGAGAGAGAGAGAGAGAGAGAGAGAGAGAGAGAGAGAGAGAGAGAGAGAGAGAGAGAATGTGTGTGTGTTGGCAAATTACATATGTCACACTTACACTCAATATTCCATTTTCGAGAGTCTTGTTAAACTGAGGGAGTACAATATCATCGCCACTGTAATACCAGTCCGTCATATTTTGTATCTGGGTGTAATTCGTAAATGTTTGTCCATTTTTTATAATATCAGAGAGTTGTAGGTATGCCACGAATTCATTTGTAAACGTTTTAATACCTATTAGCTCCGCTACCATTCTACAGTCCTTTACATCAGTTCCCATGAAATATGCGATTGGAAAAAACACATAGGAACAGATAAACTGAAAAAGAAATATATTATTACCAAAATAATGAGACAAAAATGCTGATTATCCATCCATCCATCAATCTACCGATTGTAACTCATCCATCCATCCATCTGTCTGTCTGTCTGTCTGTCTGTCTGCCTGTCTATCTATCTATCTATCTATCTATCTATCTCTCTATCTGTCTGTCTGTCTGTCTGTCTGTCTGTCTGTCTATCTATCTATCTATCTATCTATCTATCTATCTAACTATCTATCTATCTATCTATCTATCTATCTATCTATCTATCTAACTATCTATTTATCTATCTATCTCTCTATCTATCTAACTATCTATCTATCTATCTATCTATCTATCTATCTATCTATCTATTTTTTCCATCTCAGGTACCTTATCAAAGATACTTAAAACACTTTTATTAATTACAATTATTTATATATAAGCTAACGATAAGTACTAAATCATAATTTTGATTTAAATCATTATACCTGAAAAGTAAATTCTTCGATCCCGACTCTTTGTCCACACCACGTAAGGGTTTCGTTGACAAACTTCAGAATGCATAAAAACGCCAGTACATTTACGGCGATTGCTGCAACAAGCTTTACAGATGCCGATGCACCAGATGAAATAGCCTCTATAATGTTTCGATCTTTTCTGAAATTTAATGAAAACCTATGCAACAATTTCTTATAGAAATATTTTTTTTTGAAAGTATTGACAGTATTTATTATAATATTATGAAATAGTCAACTAAAGATGAATTCTCGTTATCATTATAATATAGGTAGTCCCTGATTTTTGAATTAAAAATAATACGTTATTCACACCTCGAAATTATAAAACATAAAAAGCAAATATGAAAATGAATCAAATTTTAAATCATATTTTCGTATACCGAATTACTTTCTGTTGTATTGATAAAATTGCCTGGTGAATATGTCGCCTGAAGCAATTAATAAAATTCCAGTGAGTCCAATAGACTGATAACATGTTATAAACACCAGTTTATAAATACAAACTAAATTTATATGATACATTTGTTTATAAAAACTCACGGTCTATCCATTTTAAAAAAATCTTTACTTGTGGACTTGGACACTTCGATCTCGGGATAAGCAAGTTTCGATATAGCCAAAGCGGCTGGTGCAGACATTACTGAGGCTGATATTAAATGATTAGCTGGGACCTGGAAATAACCCAAGTATTTTAATTTTGCTGCAAGTACATGGATTCATTTATAATAGAAAAAAGTGTTTTTCATTATGACATTTATTATATTTATGTTATATTGACTGGGAAATACAATTACATGATTTTGTTTTAGATTTACTGATAATTATAAGTTCCACACTACATAAAGCACTATCTGAAATGAATAAATACACTAAATTAAGTTTTCTCACTGATAATTTCGTTTTTATATTTTCAATGGGGAGAAAACTAAATAAATGAATTACGATGCTGTCCGGTTGAGTTGCGCACTTAAGCATTTACCGGTCGATTTACATACGGTTAAAACCACAATCACATCCACAATTTGAAAACAAAAGGTTACCTTATAATCATTCAAAACATAGAAAAATTAATTTTAAAATTCCGTTATTAACACTAATGTTACTGAAAATAAATACCAACGTATATTGGTTTTCAAAGGCTGTCGCCATGTCCGGTAGAGTTGTGCAGTGAACACGACTGTGTTGTTTACAGTTTATAACAAGGTCCAATAAGTATGGAGGTCCATTCTCATTTGCATATATATCGAGTGCATCATTTCACAATCACAAGAGGCTTCCACTCGATCATCTCGGCTGCTTCGTTTGGATAAATCAATCTAGTCAGACCATTTAAACCAACTAAAAGAGCATCTTAAAGGTCATTTTATGCTTTTTAAATAATAAATATGATGTTTTATTGGAATGGCATTTCTTATTTTAATGGTAACTATTTGTTTTCGAGTACGGTTCCCTTGAGTGGTTTGACCTGATTCCCACTGCTTGAATATATTCATACTCTAGTAGACTTTTTCAGTCAAAACATTCCGTAATATCTAATTCTTTCGGTGAAAATACAAAAAAACCTACATTAGGGAAATGCTTTTAATACATACTAGTTTTCTTTTCTTCGAATGATTTTTCTGAAAATCACAGGATAATTTTCTGGTGCACAAGACGGAGACGTCTATCGATAAAGCGAAAGTGAAACTACGACATCGTAACTTGAGCTCATCGGACGCGCAACTCCACCGGACCCGACTGTATACGTACTTTGTCCCTCTCTGGTATATGAAAACTATGGAAATGAATGAAACCATTTTCTGATTTCTTTAACTAGTACATTCAACTAGTGTAAATTCCAATATAGAAATAGGTAGTACGGAATAAAATTTCAAACAATGTGACAATTCTATCTTAAATCTGATGTTGAATCGATTTATCTAGATTAAATATTGCGTATAAAAATTATTTAATACATACTCCAAAGCTAACGTAAGCACCTAACACACTCCCAGCAATGGTGGCAAATCCTCCCGTCATTACGGCGTGGAGTTCAGATTTTGTCATGTCCTTGAGGAATGGTTCTATCATCAGCGGAGCTTCAGTCTATGTACAAATGATAAAATTAAGATATATTTGTACAGGACACTAACATTTATACAGTTTTATTTATTTGTTTGTTGTATTGGTGTTTAACACCACATTCAATATTTGTTAAGCAATATGGAGGCAGGCAGTATTTTCTGGTGAAGGAGAGAATCCGGTTTAAATTTACCTGGGAAGAAACCACTTGCCTTCCAAACGTTAAGTGGCAAATATTCTTACAAAGTCAGTATAGGCTTCAGCGGGATAAGAGGTCAGAGATTTCATGGTTTAAAGCTCAATGCTAAAACAAGTCGCCCACAGCGTATCCAAGTCTCCAGTTACGGATTGACCGTCGGTGTATTATCAGGGAAGACAACGTGGTTACAATATAACTAGGGAATACGATAGGCCCTATGCAGGTATACTGTCGAACTTCCACATATAATATGCTAAACCTTTCACAACGTCAGGGTGTCGAGAGCGATGATATACCCGTCACTTCCGCGCAAGCTCTCTATAATTAAAATATTATTAATATTAATTCAATTAATTAAGATTTCAAGATTATTAACATTAAATATATAGGTTAAACCCTAAATATTTTCAAAACTAGCTTAAATCTTTAGATAATTTTCGATTGCGGAAAATTTGTCTTGCAAAACAGCGTTAAAACAAACAATTTTAGAGATACCAGATTGATAGCGGACAGATGTGAAAATGCAC
Source organism: Atrina japonica (assembly GCA_030159075.1). Lineage (NCBI taxonomy): Eukaryota > Metazoa > Mollusca > Bivalvia > Pterioida > Pinnidae > Atrina > Atrina japonica. Next base: position 92,785 of record BROG01000257.1, on the reverse strand, counting down.
TAAACATGTGATAAAAATACGTTTTCTATTCCATGCAAGTTTAAAATATAAATCAGTCAGTTGCTCTATAGCTACATATAGAGTCAGATTTCGTTTCGAGTTTTTTATTTTCAATTTTTGTCACATCGGCTAAAGGCTCATGTTAAACAATTGCAACCGCTATTTGCCTATCGTCATGAGCTGTTAACTTCGTAAGAACTATTGTCAATTTTCTTTTTGCATTTAGAGCAGGAATAATATTCAAACATATAGTTGATTCTGTATTGTCTCTGATTTATAGACTTGCCTGGTAGCGTTATGTATCAACGTTGTCTTATTATTTGACAAAAACCTTCTCGATATATATTAATGTCATATCAAATGTCATAGATATCATCAATGAAGTCAATATTACCATGCCGACAAATATATTCCCAGCAGCATTAAGGGATTCTGTAGGTGAAGTTCCCATACAAAAGGCCAGAAATCTGCCCGCACTTCTCACAACAAACTGCATAACTCCCAGATAATACAGGACACTAATGATTGCGTAGAAAAATACTACGATAGGTAAAACCTGAAAATAATGTATCACTATTAAAGGGGCATAAGCTGTTTTTTTTATTTTAAATAATCTATTTTTACTACTTAGATTGATATACAATAACAATATATACACAGACATGCAAATTCCTGAATCCCTATATATTTTGTGAAAATTGCTTGAGTTTGCCAATTATTCACTTGTACACAATCTTACTATTCGTAAATGAATATAAAAAACTTCAAATACCAAAGCATAAATCAATAGAATGTCCAGGACATAGACACAAATCCGTCAAAAATGGACAAACACGGACCTCTGGAAACCAAGAGGCGGGATCAGGTGCCACGGAGGAGCAAGCATCCCCTGTCGACCGGTCACACCCACCGTGAGTCCACAGTCGAGTCCAATGAAACACGCGAGGAGTGTATCCTCGTCACAATAAGTACAGACGTCTCAACAACCGCCAACGAAAAGGCAACTCAACATTTCATTTAGTGAAACAGAGTAGTCGCAAACAAGACTATTATACCGACCGTAAAATTTGCGGAACGTTGACATTAAACGCGGTTTTTATATATCCCTGTGTCAATAATTTGTCAGTGAGTAGTTTACCTCTGTATATGAAATCTTCATATGTTGTACACGCCCTGGCATATCGGATCATTTGTGAAATATAAACTCCATATGCGGGTGACTGAGAGATATTACTACTCAAATGTGGAAAATTTACGATGGGAAAGCCGAAATCGTCGCGTTTGTCGTATAGCTTAGTTGCTAATTTCCCGTCTGTGTTTATAATAAGTAAAATGTCTAAGTATGAAGCGTGTGTGCTTGATTCTGTTGTATCTTTAATTTCTAGTTCGCTGGGATATACCATACTGGAACTGACCTTTTTCACAAAATGTATAGGAATATAAGGTCTTTAAACCTGTGTATAACTCTTACTCGTTGTTGTACATCAAGTACAAGTAGTAAAGATAGAAAAAATCGAGAGTTTTTGGTAAACACATCTAATGCCTCTTTAATGCGTTAAGAAAATATCATTATGTAGTACAGGGTGTGAAAAAAATATTTTGATTTAAAAGACAATGCCTGCTGACTGAAAATGAAAATCAAAGGTTCAGTTTACAGATACATAATAAAAATGCAAACACTCTACAAGTAACGGCTGATACATTGTTTGTTGCAAGATTTTTTTGATTTGATTTGATTTTTTGTTTTACGCCATACTCAACAATCTTTCAGTCATATGATGGCGTCCAGTTTTTATTGGTGGAGGAGAAACCCCGGTTACCCGGGTAAAGACCACCGACCTTCCGCAAGAAAACTGACAAACTTTCCCACTTAATTCGAAATTACCTTAGCGGGATTCGAACCAGAGGTGTTGCAAGATTGATGATTGAAATATAAAATCGGTTCCGCTGCTTTATGCAGAGTAAAATGTAGCTACATTTTGAGATACCCTGTATATGGAATTCAACTTGATAAAATTAAAGAGGCATTAGATGTGTTAATCAAAACTTATTTCGAGTTTTTCTACTCATTACTACTTGCACTTGATGTACAATAACGAATAAAAGCTATACAAATCCATATAGAATCTTAAATTCCTATATATTTTGCGAAAATAAGATCAGGTCCAGTGTGGTATTCATATACAAATAGTAATGCTGATTTTGATCAATTGCAATTGAATGAGTGGCAAACATTGGTTTCACGAGCTATTTTCACATAAAATATAGAAAACTAAGACATTGTATGCCTGCGTATATCTATTTTTGTAATTGTATATCAATCTATGTATTAAAAAAGGAACCAAAAAAAAAAATGAAAAATACACAGTTAATGCCCCTTTGATATTATTAACAAAACCAAACTTATAGTTTTACAAAAGAGGCCGAAACAAATGCTCAACACGATCGTTTCCGCCCATAAAACTTCATCAGTTGAGCTACAATTTAATATAAATGCTTAATTCCAAGATTGGTGTGATAGAAGGCCAAATAATAAATCTAAGAGTTCCCAATGTAAAATGAATATCCTAGCTTATGAGAAGTATAGAATTTAAGTGATGGTACCAAAAGGGTAATGTTTTAAAATATTTAAAAAAGGCTTTATCTGTTTCTGGTTCTATATTACCGATCCCCGGAGACAAGTGGAAAGTAAAATATAAAAGAAAATAACTATTTACCAATATGACGTCAATGTACTAATGTGTTGAACATTGGACAAAGATATCTAGAAGATTCATAAATGATATTTAATGTTTAGGAGGAGTCCTGCCAAACTATTAAAAACACCACAAAAGTCCTATTAAATCCAAATCAGACAAACAATAATTGCTTAAGAATGTTATCTTGTATCTTTACTGCGACATAATAAATCCATCACACACACACACACACACACACACACACACACACACACACACACACACACACACACACACACACACACACACACACACACACACACACACACACACACACGAAAACACACAAACGCACGTTCAAACACGCACAAACACACATACGAACACATAAACACGGATACACATATACACACATTCAACTTACCTTGAAGGCAAAGAAATGTTCTTCAAAACCAGGTCCAAATAAAAATATAGCGCCTTCGTCTGCATGTAACAGAAATTCTGCTACTCTATCACCGATCCATTTAAAAGTCTGATAACCCCAGTATGTTCTTAAAATGAGTAGGGCAAATATGTACTGGAGTGCAAAACCCCAAAACACCGGATGCCAGTTTACCTGAAATATAATTATTTATTTATTATAATTACATGTATATAATGATTTGATGGATTACAATAAAATATATCAAAACTGTATATGTTCATATTATATATACATTTTTAAGAAAAGAAATATGAACTGCGTTAAAATGCATTGATACATTAGCAAAGTCAAGATCAAACTTTGCACGAACATCGTCTGTACTCAAAGAATACTATTAATAAGTTCACATTGCCAAATAGAAAGTAGAAAAATAGAAAGTACTTACTCTCGCAGGATGTTTCGAAAAAATAAAGAAAATAATAATATACAGTGCCAATCCGGCCACGGATATCAGGTTCTGAGGATAATCTATGAGAACGTCGGATATTATAATTCCAGCAATAAGAAGGAATACGCAAATCTTCAAAAGCCTGTTGAATTAAAAAATGATAACAAATTAGAAAGGAAAACACTGAACATACGGTATAACAGTCAGAAACACTGAGACAATATAGGTTGTATTGTACATGTATGTATAATGTTAAATACACTGTACCATACATATATCATTCAGGAACACTGTGGCAAGATTGCTGTAGCATGTATAAATGATGTTTAGAAAAATGTAAAATGCATAGGGAGGGGGATTGGGGGGGGAGGAGGGAAAGACGAGGAAGAGGGAAAGGGGGGGGAGGGGAGGGGGGGGAGGGTGGAGGGGGGACAGGGGGGGAGGAAAAATAGGGAGGGGGAATGGGAAAGGGGGGGGGGGGGTTGGGGGGGATAATAAATTAAGGGGGGGATATGGGGGGAACACAGGGAGTAAGGGGAAAGGAAGAGGGGAAGGAAGAGGAGGGGGAAACGGAAAGAACGGGAAATATTTGAAAGGGGAGGGGAGGGGTAGGGGGGGGGTGAGGAGGTAGAAATAATTGAAATGATAGGGGGGGGGGGAGAGGGTGGGGGAAGAAGGGGAGGGAGGGGGGGGGGGGGGAGGGGCGGGAAGAAAGGGGGAGTCAAAGGACGTGGGGGATCAATATTGGGAAGGGGGAAGAGGGGGGGGGGGGGGAAGGGGGGGAGGAAAAAGGACCGGGAAAGGGGAAGGGGGGGGGGGGGAACGGGGACAATAGGCGGAAGAAAAAAAAAAAAGGTAAAAGGGATAGAAGGGGGAAGGGGGGGACAAAAGGGACAAGGGGAAACAGGGAGAGGGGGAGAGGGGAGGAGGGAAGGGAGAGAAGGAGGGGGGAGGGGGTAGGGGGGGGGGCGGAGGGGGGAGGGGGGGGGGGGGGGAAAGGGGAAAGGGATAGAGAGAAGTGGGACATGGGGGGAGTAGGGGGAGGGGGGGGGGGGGGGAAAGGGGGAGGAGGGGGGAAAGGGGACGAAAAGGTAGGAGGGGAATAAAGGGGGGGGGAAAAGAGGAGACGATGTGAAATAAATTTAAAATAAATGTGAAATAAATGCTGACAAAAAATTAAATAATACTTACAAAAAATGTATAATAATGCTACCAAAGATATAAAACGACGCTTACAAATGTTAACATTTAGCATTATGCCCCAAAAATGTAAATATATGCAAAAAAAGACTTACAAAAAGACTTACACTGTAAATATTCTTGCGGCTCTCTGGAATCCACTTGATTTTACTGTAGGTTTCAAACTGTTTCGCCATAAATTGCTGAAGTTCCCCTTACATATGTACAGAAAAATACTTCCAACCGCAAACAATACACCTATAATGGTGCAAACTAATAATCGAATAGAACCTTCGTCGCCAAAACTGTAATACATTGCATAAGAGAAGTATGCAAAATAGAGGAGAACAATTACAATTTTTATGAGGATGTGAATCACATATCTATATTTATGGTAAAATTTCTGAGTTCCTCTTTGAAAAGAAAAAGCGAACTTTGAACAGCAATTTCCGTCCGGAACTTCATTTTCGTTTTGTAATTCAGTGCTTCTGTTTGTATCTCCTATCTGTAAGGTTATGTCATCAAAACCTACGGGTTTCTGAAATATTGAAAAACG